>PUQB01000186.1:28279-100779 GCA_003024785.1 Selaginella tamariscina
AAGAATATTATTATTATGACTGGATAAAATGGTCCATGGAATACTGCAGAACCAATATAATTCTAAAACAATTAGAAGCAAAATTTCATAGTATCTTTAATATTTTTCAGAATTTTCATATACAAGGAACATATATTAAACAGAAGGGCAGACAGACTAAATGTGTGTATATATACATACACCTGCACACGCATAAAAAAAACAGAGATTATGTATGTTTTCTTAGAATTAAGTGGGTGTATATACTTCTATATACACGTTAGTATGAAAAAGGTATATACTTTAACATACACAATTAGTAAAAATGTATTATATCATATATCTGCATTTTTCGTATAACATATCTTAAAGAAACTAAACGGGTTTAGGGTTTATCTTTCGTTTGTAAACGTGGGTGTGGGGTGTGTGTGAGAGAGAGAGGGTGTGGTTTGCCTTGTAATTAAACTTATTAATTATTTGTATTATAATAAAATGTTGTGTCTGTGTTTGTGTGAAGTTATTATCATTACGTAGACGTGGTTACATTCCAGATATTGTGTGCCATGTACATGTGATTGAGCGCTATACATATATATTATATAAAAATAATAATATTGTTCCAGTTTTCAATATAATTTATATATCTACACACACACACATATACATTCAAAAGGATAATTAATATTAAGTTGATAGATAGATAAATACACATACACACAACCACGTACGTGCATGCCTGTGCATATGTATATTAAGCATATGACATGTTTTATTCAACACTTGAAAAGTACATTAACCTCGGAGGTTTAGCCCTAACCTTGCAGCCGTCGGATATAGGGCTAGTTCTTTACGGCGGCTATGGATATTCACGACATAAAGAGGTTGATCTGTCGACATTGAGGGCGTTGAGGGCAGCTCGAATCGGGACTATTCTGGAGTGCTTGCGTTCTTAAAGTCGGCTTCCCTCGGTCAGCAAGCATTTTGGAGGTCAAAGATACGGAAACACGAAGAGGTCGGATTCGCAGGGTTTCATAAACTCCCAGCTGAAATCTCTCGTATGATATATCAGCTGGGAGTTTATAAAACCCTGCAAATCCGACCTGAAATTTCCTAGAAGTTAATACGGCTGTGAGTTCTGCAACGGATGTGGATCCTACAGGTATGAGTGCCAATGCTTGATTAGAACGCTGTTCTAATCAAGCAGGAAGCTGATTATCTGAAACATGGAATCGAGGAGAGTACCGACATTGTGCGGATTCGGTGCTTGTTCTGTCGAATGGACAGGTTTTGGGTGGTTTAAGTATAGGAAGGTTTTGGGTGGTTAAGTATAGGAAGGATACAGGCACTGTCCAGGTCACTCAACGAAACACCCCAGCAGTTTACCCTGATGGATCCTGCTTTTATACTGATGAACTTAAGGCGGCTGAATGAGACAACTGGACTGAAAGTTGGACTGGGAGATGTTCTTCCAGGTAAGCCGACATGGGGATTTTCTACGCTGGTAGCTTTTGTCGAGGAGCTGCAGGCGATGTTTGGTCTACCCGCATCTACAAGGACACATCCAGATTTCAGACTTGATGATATTGGCTCACGGCTGCAAGTCACTTGTTACGCTACAGAGATTGAGATCGACAGTTCTGAAAGTCTGTCTGCAAGCTGCAGTGGAGGACGAGAAACCCATTCACATGGCTTCAGATGGTCACCCAAATGTGCGGAAGCCTGCTCAACTCGGGAACAGTAGATGTGGGATGCAAGCAGGCTGTTTTCAGTTTTTGGAGTTGGAGGGGTTCGGGGAGCCTTTGAGCGGGAAGCATATTACTGATTTGAGTGCGACGGAAAACATGTGGAATCAAGTCAGCAGAGGTGTTCTCCGGCTGCATCGAGGATGGTGACTGGTATCACCGAGTGCCAACCAACTCGGTAGAAGCTCGCTCATCACTGCTGAAACAGGAGACATCGTAGTCGTTTATCTTCAGCACGCTCCCCTCTAACACAAGCATATTATCCGGCTTGACGTCTCGATGTACAGAGGAGAATGATATCTTGTCTTTGGCTTTGGCATTCTATTCTATTAAGCTTGGTATCACCGAGTCTTCAAGGAATGGACGCCTTCATATTCTGCGGAACTTGTTACATCCCAGTTTTTCTCCGGAGGTTATGAGGTCGGTGGTACAGACTGCATTAGAAAAGCTCGGATTAGATCGAGAAGAAGCCGAGGAAGACGAGGAGGCTATGGAATACGAGAAGGACATAGAAGACGAGGAGACGTCTGTTCATGCTTATATTCGTTAATGTTTAAAACTAAGACATGTTTACTATAAAGAATATTTCTTAAATATTCTCTCTATTCTTACTAATCTAAGAATTCTAATTTGTAACATATAGATACATATGGAGTAATTTTTATCATTTGAAGCTTTATTTTCGATAAAACACACATCTGTATGAACATACTTTTTATAATGAACATTACTTTTCTTCTAATAATAATCTAATTTGTATTTTAACTTATGTGACTTATCAGAACCTATTCCGTAGTAAACCATGTGGTTATTTAACAATACTTAAGTCATTTCATTAAAGTATATCTTTAACAAATTATTTACTTAGGAAATGAAATAATTAAAAGGAGCAAGTAAATATTTTGATTTTTTATGTTTAAAATCTGAGTTCATAACTGCACAATTAAGATGAGGTGTACAACGACCAATTTCGATACAACTAGTTTAAATTTATATTTAATTGAAAAAGTTCTAGTATATGAAAACAAGGTAGTAAAAATTCTATGTTATATATATATAACATTTTATTTATTACATTATTTTCAGTATGTTATATTTCTTATTTTAAAATGTTAAACATTATTAAACAAATATTTATATATTTTTACCTAGATTCATAACTTTTCTCCGAGGAACGAGATAAGACTTTAATAATAATAGAAAAGATTTTAAATATTACAAATGTTTTATGTTATTTAACGAAGTGTTAAAGTCAATATTAAAAAAAATTTACAATCTTTAAAATTAAAAGTGTAATATATATATATATATATGAATATTTATGTATGATGGTTTGCAATTAATTTTGTTTTTCAACCACCAGTTGGGATAAAAAGGTTATGTATGATTTATTTATATAGTTTATATTCTCTTACGTAACATTTAAATTTTTTATATAACTATGTGTATAATATTTATTAATATATGTAACTAAGTGTAAAAGTTAGAAGTTTTAACATCTTTTAATTTATTACATGCTTACTTTTTAATCAATGATTATATAATATTATTAATTATTAACATATTAATAAGATTTGCTTAACATTTTTAACAAGTATAGAGATTTACTTGAATTATATAAAATTTAAAAATCAATTATGTAATTTAATTAAAATCAGCTACTTAAAAAGGTACATACTAGTTTACATATACATCTTTAAAACAAATTTTCCATATATATAATTAAATAAGTTATATATATGTACATACGCATTATGTAACGTGCTATATATAAAACCACGTATCCTATATTTATTTTTAAGGTTTTACTGGACCATTACATGCGTAATTCTTTAACGTGAATATATATTTAAAACTCATATATGTACATTTGTATTAAAGTTTTCTATTTTCACACACATTTTATATTTAAGAAAATTATGCACATAAAACAATAAAGTACACAAGTATATTATGTCTATAAATTATGTTGAAAATATACTAATATTAACTTGATTTTAAAATCGGTATGATATATATATATATATATATATATATATATATAACATGGAATTTTTCCTTGTTTTCGTATCATTACAATTTTTAAAGTTAAGTATAAATTAAACAATCTCACTTTTCCAGGTATGTTCCCATGGCTGGTTTGTATTAACTTAGTTCTTTAAAAAAAAATCAAAACCTAATTATTTAATTTCTTAAGTAATATTTGTTAATTATATACTTTAATGAAATGACTTAAGTTTTATTAGATAACCACGTGATTTACTACGGATATATTACAAATTAAATACAAAACATTATATTATATAGAAGAAAAGTAACGTTCATTATAAAACATTTGTACAAGTGTGTTTTATCAAAAGATAAAGCTTCAAGTGAGAAAATTACTCACTTGTATATACATGTGTATCTATATGTTACAACTAAAGACATGTATATATAACTCCAGTCCGTGTGTGTGTGGACAATGAATATACTCATATTTCACACTTATACTTCGTGTTATTGTGCTGATATTTCGTTAATGTTCAAAATATACGGAATATCCTTTTTTATTAATTAAATCTTTTCCGAAGTTTGTTCGGAAAAGATTTAATTATATATCTATACGTTAATCTAAAAATTCTAATTTGAGGAGTTAGAGCCCTGGAGGATATACCTGTGGGAGCGTTCGTGTGTGAGTACGCTGGAGAGATTGTGAGCAACATTGAACAGTTCCAAAGAAATGGACAACGTAAAGCAGAGGTGTGTGTTGTGTGTGTGTATCTTAACGTGTGTGCGTGCGTGCGCGCGCGCGTGTGCATATTCAGATAAATGAGAGCGTTACCCAGTAGCTTTAGACGCCGATTGGTGCTCTGAGGAATTTATAAAAGACGAAGAAGCACTTTGCCTCGATGCTACAAACTTCGGTAATGTAGCTCGCTTCTTTAATCACGGGTTCGTAATTATCGATGTTGTGGATAATTGGATAACTGGGGTATAAGTCAAACTAAATTATATTGTAAGCTCTGTATGTACACTTGACTGTTTGATATATAAGTATGTGTGTGTACACGTAGATATATACATATATGTGTACCTTCATACACTCATAACACATACGCATATACATTTTGTAACATGTTTATTTTGTATATACGTACGTATACATGTCCATGCACACTATACATAGCATTCATGTATTTATGCAAAAAACTTATTTGAATGTTGCAGATCCTGTTGAGGTCGAGACAACTGACCTTCACTACTATCACGTAAGTCATACACACGCACTCACGCAATTAGTGTACTGTTGCGTGTGATTCTTTATATTATATTTGTTAATATAGTCTGGTTCTTAAACAGATTGCATACTTCACGACCCGGGTTGTGGCAGCTTACGAAGAGTTGACGTGAGTGAGAAAGAAATAGCATAAACATACATATTACACGTACAAATGTGTAATTATTGATTTTTCATAGGACTAGTCTATTGATTTCCAAGAAGTGCATGCTTTTCATTGTTTATGTGGCAGCTCTTATTGTAGAGATATACATACAGCAGAAGTTCGGTTAATCAACGGGTATGACTATGTAATTGGTTTATAATACTTGTCTATATTCAATATTTTGGTGCTTTGTAAAAAAGTACCTGTAAACACACACACACAACACGAATCTTTTGTATTGTATGGCACCAAAAAATTAAGTTTAATTCATTTTTAACAAATGGTATAATTGATTTCTTTTTACCTATATGCATGTGTATGTATATGCTTATCTGTTATTGATTTCCATACATGTGAAAAATTCAACCATGTGAAGCCTTCATTTGATTTCAAACTGGCCATTAGCATCCTGACTATCAGAGTTATTAATATTTAATATAGTTTATAAACATAATATTTAGTAATAAAACACCTGTACACACACTCTTTGGTTGTGGCTGAGAATCTCAGAAATATATTATTGCACACTGCAAATACCATTAATTTTACATAGCTATATAATACAATGTAAATAATATATAGTTTATATTATATATTTTATAGTTGTATTTAACAGCAGAGCTTGCAAAATGTAAGTTCAAACATTAATGGTGGATAATATCATGTTTTACGTTGCAAGTATTTAAAAATTTGAGTTTTTCATTTATAAGAGTTACGAGCCTCGGGCCCAAAATATGCCTTTGTATTATATATATATATATATATTTATATATATAAATCATGTACGCACATACATATCTATTTAAAATATATATCTATATAAATACTTTACGCCAGTAGGAAAGTAATTTGACATAAAATGTTTTTTTAGTTAATTATAAAGAATAATACAATTTAGATAATATATATTATATATATACAGTATTTTATATAATTGTGTATTCGCAAATTATACGTTTATGCATTCAGAATTTATTATTTATATATTTCTTATTTTCAATTTAACTTTAATTTGAAATTATACTCAGATTTTGAAGTTATTTAATATTTAATTTCTTTAGTGGTCATTTTAATGATAATTTTTAAGTAATTATAGAGATAATTTAAAGAAATTTGCAATAATGAAAATTTAAATACATTCTTATTTAACACATCCTGGTCTCCAATCGTTTAGTGAATCATTCTAAGAGACATCCAGGTATGGTGTGCCATATATATACACATATATATACACACATACACACACACATGATATATATACATACTTACACACATATTTAAACATGTGTGTAAATATGTACATATATCATGTGTATATCTGTATGCATATGCACATAGAGAGATGAAGCGTAACTTAAAATAATAAGTCATCTGGTTCGATAACTGCTGTTTTATTTAAAACCTTAAACCCTAAAGCAACTTGTTTCAATTATGTGTAACAGTGGTGTGTGTGTGTGTATGCGTGTGTGTGTCTAGAGAGAGAGATTACAAATTGTTTAAATGTATCCTGGAAACCTTATAATCATTTAGTATTAGTATTATATTTAAATACGTGTGTATGAGTATTATTAAGAATATTAATTATACAAAGACAAACACTAATAGTTTTTATAATATTACTCTCAATTAATCAAGATAAATGTTATTTATAGTGATTAGTTAAACCTTTTTAGCCATATTAACATATCTGATTGATTAGAATATACTCGTTAAATATTTCATATCATATAACATTAAAACTAAAACTATATTATGTAACTCATACATATAAATATTAATTTTTATACATAAGATATATTAAAAGGTATGGGCAGAAAGCACTTATTTAATGTACCTGTTACACATCGGATTACTGGTGTGTGTGTGATATATATAAAATCTTTTGTGCATACTGCAAATATTATTGTAACATAATATTTAATATATATTGACTATATAATTATATGTTATATATTTAAACTATATGTGTGTGTGTGTAAGAGCAGCATAAAGAGCTTGCAAAATGTACATTTTAGACATTCACATTTATAGCTCGGAAGGGAAAGCATATCCCTTTTGTTTTTGTTTAAAGTTAGAAACAAAATATTTAGTTATATGAAATAGTATTGCTATAATAGTATTTTTGTACATGTTTATCAGCTAGTTATTAATAACATATATTGCACAGTATTTTATAAACATAATATTTGTAATCTTTATTATCTACAATGTACACAATAAGTAATATATTTTGACTATATAATTATATATTATAAATGTATATACTTTATATAATAGCAGCATAAAGAGCTTGCAAAATGTAAGCATTAATGGTCATATGTGTGTTTACATTTAAGACTTGTTAAAACTTGCAAATTTTCGTCTGTAAGCCCTGCGCAAAACAAAGTACATCGCTTGCAATTTTATTTTTGTTTAAATTATAAAAAATAGTAATTAATTATAATAAATTATATTTAATGACAACTTAGTTCAATATATAACCATTAATTATATATAAATTAGAATAAATTTTTATAAAGACACGCACACTCACACCCACACACACAACTAACTGGGTTTTTCAGCTTAATTTACTGAGTGTAAATCACACTGTTAGTATTTACAGTGACAGTAAATACTGCCATTCTACATGCTGCACATCAAATACGACTACATAAATACATGCACTAGTGTGTGTGTGTGAGAGAGAGCTACCTGAGGTAAGGATTAACTAGTCGACAACTCGAATCCACCAGGAGTTGGAATCAGTGATTAAATCCGTAGTCGAAAAATGCTACAGAAATGTTTAATTATTAATTTAATTTAATTATTAATCCGTAGCAGTTTTTTACTACGGCATATATCACTGGCTGGAATACTACAAAAGGCTACACCTCCGTGCGATGTTTATACAATATGTAGCCGGGATATATGTAATGGGAGTGTATATATAAGTTGAGCTATCTTTGTGTACGTTTATATGAATACATATGTAAAGAAATACTACTATAAACACATGTGCATATGTGTGTGTGCGTGTATTATTTCAGGTTGAACATGCAAAGGCTGGTGTGCAATGTGAATTTTTCTTGTTGTCACCTGACAATGCTGGTTACGAGCAGGTTGTGTGCGTGTGCGTGTGTGTATCTCTGTATAATAAATATTCTTAAATGCTAGATAATCGTACGAGCTTTACATATTGAAAACTTTCAGTATTTATTGAAGGAATTAAATACTTATTATTTATAACTTAAAAAGAATAAAAAGGCACGTTGTTACCACTTCAGAAACAACTGTTTATAAAATTACAAAAAATGAATATTTACAATATAAAAACGTATGATATTATCCACCATTATATATATAAGATATGGAACTTAACACACAGTATGAAGAGCAATAAAGACTCATTATTTTTTATTTATAACATTTTTACAAAATTTTAATTTTAAAATTTTAAAAATAATATTATTAAGGGACGATATGGCATATGGTATATTAAGTGACAAATACTGGGAATAAACATATATTTAAGAAAATTTATATATACTAAGTCATGGGTATAGATGAAATGTATTAACCTCAAACGTCCTTTTCGTTTATATCCTCTAAATGTATATAAAATAGTTAAAATAATTAACTTAGGGGTTGTATAACAAAACCTACCCTATTTTAACGATAAGTTTAAATAATATTTAATATATATAAATTAAAAAGCAGGTTTACCTCTTTTTTATAATAACTTTTTTAAAATATTTTTAATGAATTGTTAGAATTCATACAAATTCTTCTAAAACCTCCAAGTTCGTACTCGTACAGAAAGTACACCTCCTCATGTCTTCCGAACGGTAATCCTTTAGCCTTTACACCTAATACACACACATGTGTGTGTAACTATGTGTACTTCTATTTTTCAATTGAGATATCAAAATAGTTTAAATCTATTATATATCAAATATTTTATACTTAGCAGCATAAAACGCTTGGAAAATGTAAATTAAGCATTAATGGTGGATAATTTGATATAATTTCTATGATAAATATCATAATTGTTAAAAGTTTTAGCTATTAATTTATAAAACAGCATTGCGACAATTCAGTTTATAGTATATTTAATTTGGAAAGATTTAAATATTATTCAGTAATATATATAGTGTTGAGCACACTTAATTTATGCGATTGCTTAGCAATATTAAAAATATGAATATCAAAAACGGGATCTGATTAAGACATTAACGAGGGCAGAACTTTCTACCGAATTGAGCTGCATTATAATGTGTTTGAATATATATATATTTTTTTCATTCTTATTAATACAGGGCATATTTGTACATGTTAAAAGGTTTTCTAAGTAATTAAAATGTACATAGTATTTTAATAAACTCCATGGATGAGAATAAAGGCTTAAAATCAAGGTTTGAACAATACATATTTGATAATTACTTAAATTTTGTGATGTTTATTATGAAGTGTAACAATGGGAGTATCAACCTAAATAGGTGATCAGCAGTCAAGAGTTTGTCAATCTCCCATCCAACGCTCTATTTGCAATTGTTAATAACTCTCAATAAACACTTCTCTTAATACCTGTATAAAAATATTAAAATTTTAATATGATCAATATTTATTTATTAATTAAATATAATGTAAAGCTTCCTGAAAATATAGTGAGAGTGTGTATGTAAAAGCTATGTTCCTGGTATTGTGTGCATTATATGTATATGTATATTAAGTTATTAAAAAATTTATGGTATTGATTTCACAGTAAATTTGAAGAAAACGTGTTTGTGTACCGTGCGAACACAACTAATATATATTAACTATATAATTTTATGTTATATATGTAATAGCAGCTTATATATGTTATATAATAGCAGCTTTCAAAATTAACTTTAATTTGGAAAGTCATGTTAAAGAATATTAATTATTTAAACACGCATTCTCTCTCTCCCACACGCGCATGCACAGACGTACGTATACATTAGGTTTCTTACAAACATGTATATATACATATATATAATAATAACGCTTACCCCATTACATACATGTACATACTCAGTTACATAATGTATGAATACATGCGTTTTCTCATTCATATATAAATCACTTGCCACTGTTGGTTTCCATGGTAATTGAACTCAATATGCGAATGGGTTTCATATGCATAGCTATATATATTTTTTATTTCGGACGAACAATATAATTTGCACATTTTTACCCTTTACTTTTCTATACATTATATATAAAAATATACAAATGGAAATATCTATTGAAAAAGCTTATTATGTACATGTTTGTTAATAATTACTTATATGTATACGTTATTAAGTATGTATATATTTCAGCAAGATTAGGTGTAAACGCGGGGTGTTAAATATGAATTTTATTTACTGTCACTTAAGTTGGATTAGGCTGGAAAACCGCATGTCTGTGTTTGTGAGCGTGTGTACGTGTGAGAGAGAGTATAAGTTAATAACTTTAGACATGTTATTAGATAGGAATCTTTTCATTATTAAATAAGAATATTTTGTATTCTTATGGAAAATTATAAAAATAATATATATTAAAAATCTTTGGTAAGGTAGTAGCCATATTAGGAATACGTACTGTATTACTAGTGCGAGTATATTATAAATAAGATAAAGATGTATAAAAAACGTAACGATTGTATAAATAAGTATAAATACACACATACGTATGTATATGTGTGTATGCGGAAAAAATACCATGTTTCCTTGCTTCCATATATGTTTATCAGCTGTTGTTTATTAGCTGCATCATATCCTGCCATTAGCATCCCGAGATAGTAGTTATTAATAATATATATATTTTATACAGTAATTTATTTTATATAATATTTATGAACACACACACATGTGTATGTATGCATGTATATATGCATGCATGCATATAAACTAGCTGCATAAAGAGCATGCAAAATGTAATGCATAATATCATTTTTTTTTAGGCTGTTAATACTCAGTTTGTCATCACCAGCAGTATAACTTCTATCTTTCTTAAAGTTATAAATAAACGTTTAATTCCTTCAATAAATATAATTTAATGAGAAACTTAGATTTAATTTGGGAAGTTTTGAATATAGAAAGCATGATTATCTAGCATTATTAAGTATATTAATTATACACAGGCAAACACGCTCTGTGTGTGTAGGATTATATACATGTATATGTGAAAGCAGCACTGCAAGAAGAACTTGGATTACTTAGAGCTGTGCCTGTTGTTCATTCAACTGGTGGCAAGTTTGTGTGTGTGTGTGTGTGTGTGTGTGTGAGTGAGAGAGAGAGAGAGAGAGAGAGAGAGAGAGATCCTATATCTATGTATACACACTCTCATGGAGGATATGTGTGTGTAATACTTGTATTTTACAGGATACAGTTCAAGATTTCAATCCATTTGCAACTGGAAAAGGAGCTGGAACAGGGTATATGATAAATAAATTGATGATCTATCGTGATGGTACTTAACTAATATTTATACGAGGTGCGAAGTTTACGTAATTTATTTATTAGTTTGTTATGTCTGAACAGAAGCAACTTCTCTATGTAATTTCTAATTTTTTAAATTAAATCATATAAAATTAATAATTATTTATATAATTTACATTTTAAGCTATTATGATAATGTCAATTTATTTTATCAAAGAATATTGACATTACGATTTTATCTAACATTCATCGGACTATACAGCTGTGAATTTTGCAACGGTTTCCACTTTAATAATTTTATATTATTTAATTAAAATATATATAATATTTTACTTTAAATAAACTCCGAATTGATAATTACTTAAATAGCTTATTGTTTTTATGTTGTTTAGTACGAAGTTTATATTTTATCTGATATTGAAACAAGTCAATGCTCCAGCACTCTATTTGCAATTATTAATGACTCTCAATAAACTCTTCCTCTGCTTAAAAAAATATTTAATATAATCTGTAAACTTAACATTAATCATCTTATACCTTTCTCATGCGTTATAATTCATGTGAAACTTCAGAAACATTCTCTGGAAACTTTTCAGTTTTTGCACATAGATTAAAACAACAATTAAAATTTAGAAAATAAATCAATAATATATATATAATATATATATGTGTGTGTGTGTGTGCGCGCGCGCGCGCACTAGTGTGTATCTCTGTGATATACCAGAAAGATCTTTTAATTAATAGTTTAATGAAAATAATATATGGAAGTGCTTCAAGAAAAAACCACGGCCATGAATCAGTTTTTGCGAAATTCAAGTTATTTTGGTCAAAGTGTATACATCGTACTGTGGTGGCCATTATTATTGGTTTAAATTTGTATAATTAATTATATAAATTATATATTTTATTACATCATTGATTTTAAATAAACTAAATTGATAGCAACGTGTAAAATAAACATGGTTCCATTTTCTTAAAACAACTTAACAACTTAAAAGTATTAATTTGAACTGATGTTTAGTCTTAACTAACTAAATTATATCCCTGCATACTGCATTAATTCTTGTATGTACATAATAATTTAATATATATTGGTTATATATTAATATTTTAATATTTATATTTATATATATAATAGCAGCATAAAGAGCTTGCAAAGTGTAACCGAAATTGTTAATGGTCATATTTTACATTTAAAACTTTCAATTTTCATGTATAAATTATCGCTATGGATGGTTACACCACTCTCCTTTGCGCAATGTTTTTGTTTAAGTATTTAATTCCTTGAATAAGTACAATTTAATAAAAACGTAAACTATCCAGGAATGCTCTATATATTAAAAACTTTCCAAATTAAAAGACACGCATACTCTCTCTCACACACATACACCCAACGTCTTCCAGCTTAATCCCGCTTAAGTGACAGTAAATAAAATTCACATTCCACTCCATTAACTTTTTGTTATTTATCAGATAGTCAAAGTTTGAAAATCAATGGTGAACAAACGTCAACGGTCTTCAGTCAACGAACTGCACCAACTCTTAATAAACTCTTTATGTAAAATAAAAATGTATATCTTTGATAAAATATTTGTATATGGTTTAATAAAATTATAAATTGTGAGTAATTATTATTATTAAATGAAGATACGTTCGTCTCTTGGTTTAACATACCGTAAGTGTATATCAAAATCAAAGACGAGTAAATACAGACATGCACTAGTGTGTGTGTATTCATAAGACGTTACGCATCGTATAAATATATGTGATATATCTGTCAATATATACGATTGTTACAAGTGTATTATTAGTAAATATTATGTATATAAATAGATTAATGTGTTTTTAATAACTATTAGCATAATTTGTATATCGTAACGACCATCTTGAGATTAACGGGATATGATAACTGTCTTACATGTGTTCTTCAAATATGGTGAAATCAAATTTGATAAATTTTTTCAGAACTTAAATATACATACATATGCACAAAATACCAGGAACGTTGAGATCACGAAGGAAATCTATTTTACCGCAAGAAAAAACTAGCTGGTCATCTCTCTCTCTCTCTCTCTCTCTCTCTCTCTCTCTCTCTCACACACACACACACACAATGGAATATAAGTAACACTAAAATCAATGTTAATTTCATTTTTACAGGAATTATCTGAACTTGCTTAATAATTCGTTGGATGATTGCTTGTGTTATCTATAGTAAAATATATTACTACTAAATATTATATACTATTAATATCTAAGTAATTTTTTTTGTGCTGTACATGTTCTGGTTCTTAGTCGGTATAACATATATGTTTAAATATAATTTAATTAATTTCATTATATTTCCTTCTAATTTCCAATAGAAATAAATAATAAAGAATATCGGAATGTATATTTGCATATATCTGTACGTGTGTGTGCAGGGGGAGAGAGAGAATCATTTAAAAAGACAGTGAAGCATTTTTATATAAATCATTAATTAATAATGTAAATACCTGTTAGGTTATGAATTTTTTAATGATATTATCATATCCCTAGCACTTGAGAGGCATGTTAATATTTCATTTTAAAAACATTTTAAATACTTAACTTTCATTATGTAATTCAATGAAAAATTAACATATTCAAAGAAACCACTTAAGGTGAAAGTAATAAAACACAATTGAAGGATGACTAGTACATATTACATGCCTCGGGTGGAGAGGAATATTTTAGGATCAATTATGTGGGTACAATCTTGAGCTCCTTTTACATAATGTTAAGTAAGAGTTAAGGGTGCATTTGATTCGCACCAACAAGAAAAGTTAAAGATTTTGGATTCATATTAATTCTTAATTATGTCAAACCTTAACGTTTTAATTTAAATTAAGGAATTGTGTTAAGAACAATGGATTCACATTAATCAAAATATTAAGGCCAATGAATTCGAATATTGTCCTTAATATAATATATTTTATATCTAATTTAAGTTAAGATTATTAACTTAATTATTTTTAATGAACTTAACATATTACATTTAATAACATATTATGTCAAGTTATAATAAATATTTTTAAACAATTTGCAATAAACTTTATTTTCAATTTGTAATAAATATTTTTAACCACTTTAAAATATATTTATAATATTTATTATTTAAATAATGTGCATCCTTAATTTTTATTAAATTTAAAGTAATTTTACTTATTATAAAAAATAAAAAATATGGTGAGATGAAATATATATACTTATATATATATATATTGTATATGGGTACATTCTATAGATAATTAAATTTTATATATTTTGGATATGTTTAAACAAGTAAAAACTTCATGAAAAATATTATATATACATATGCATGTGCGTTAACTGTGTGTATACATGTATTTGCATTTCATATTTTTATTTATTTAATAAAAAAATGTAAATATATTCTATTTCTAGTATACATCCTTTTTCATATTTCACGTTTATCTTTAACACATGATATTATTGTGGTAAAAAAAATAATAATAAAAAAAATTAACAATTTCCAAATTAATGCCTAACAAATGATGTCCCAAAAATAAGATGAGCTTCAAGAGCTGATTTAATAGTGCGAGCATGTGTAGTTACCTCACCAAGTTCTCGAGGATCTTGTGAAGGATCATCATACTCCACCCAATTTCTCTTTCTTGACGTCGCCGAATTTTGCTCCCTTGCTCGTAAAATTGCCTCATAATTCACTTCGCCCTCATCAATGAGGATGTTGTAGAATAAACAAACTCACAGTATTCGGAATGTGTGGAAGGTGGACTCTCAACTTATAATCAAGGCAACAAATTTTTTTTAAAAGGCCAAATGCTTGCTCAACCACCAATCGTGCTTTAGTAAGCTCCTTGTTAAAGTCTCCTGACCAAGATTAAGATGAACATATAAAAACTTAAGTTAAATATGTTATAAATATATTAACTTTACATGCTGTGTATGGGACCATTAAAAATGGTTGTAATTGGTATCCTTTATCACCCACAATATAAGGCTTCACGAAATCAACATGAGCAGCCTCCAAAGGTCCATGAAGATAAACCCCATCAATGATCTTTTGATGAAGTGAGCAATTCTTCCAAACTCGCATATCATGCACGCTACCTGCAAATACCAAAACATTACACAAACATAATCAAAATGAATGTAACTTGCTCACCTGGCCATCCAGCATTTCACATTTATAAACCTCTTACGTGCATCAACAACCCCTTGCACAATGATGTTGCTTCCTGTCAAAGTAGTCCGTCCGTCATTTGTGAAGGCTAAGTATCTCCACATGTGTGCAATCTATGGCCCCCACAACATTTGGTAAATGAGTGTGTGTCACATCTTGGAAACTCATGTGCCATCTCATGAACCTCATTTCCCATCGATGGAAATGCCACCTTGTACCAGAAATGCTAATAAGTAATTGTTGTTGTCTCCACAAACACAACCATAACAATTAAAGTTCCAATAGCAAACCTCTCACCAATGTCTATGTAGTCATTGTTCCTCACCATTTTCCAAAGTGTAACTCCAACTTTGATATCCATTGGTACAGCTTCTTTGTAGTGGGTATCCCGCCTTGAGATGTCATACTCCAATATATTATAAATCATAACAAAGGTTATTCGTGACATTGTCAAGCCACGACTCAAGAGCAGGATAAGAACAAAGAGGCTTGACTTAAAATCAAGGCAAGGGTAAAGAATAAACAAGAATAAGGAACATGACAAGAAAGCAAGGCAAGGGTAAAGAATAAACAAGAATAAGGAACATGACAAGAATGATCTTAGAATGACTGGTGTTAATAGTAACTGATTATACAACAATTAGGTCAGAGCTTTTATACTTACAACTCCAAGAACTAATCTAGGCATAAGCTAAAAATGATACTCCAAGAGCTAATCTAAGCATGAGCTAAAAATAATGTTCCTTATCCTATAGGTATATTCTATAGTTATATCATGTAGGCATATTCTATATTCTATATCGTAAGCATATTTTTGTAGGTATATTCTATAGGCATATTCTGTATTCTGTATCGGGCACCTCCTCCCTAAGGACAAGTTCCACGAGTCCTGGGACCTGGTTTAACAAGATAACGTTGATGGAAAGTAGTAACTTTGGAAGAAGCATAAAGTAAATTGGATGCAGGTTCCCAAGTGCGATCGGTAGGCAAATAGTTTTTCCAATTCACTAAGTATTGAAATTGGTGGCGATGAAGACGAGAATCAAGGATGGCTGCAACTTTGTACTCAGGTTCATTGTCAATGACCATAGAAGGGAGGAGAAGAAGCACGACAAGGAAGAGAAGAAGGATGATACGGTTCCAACAAAGAGGTGTAAAATACAAGATAAAGTTTCGCAGTAGATGGTAGCTCTAGTCGGAAAGTTACATGATTAACCTCAGTCGCAATCCTGTAAGGGCCCAATCATTGAAAATCCAACTTAGAAGAAGGCTTGTTGGTGCGGATATGCCGACGAAGAAGCCACACGAGATCACCAACCTTGTATGCAGGTGTTTGCTGACAATGAGCATCAGCGTGACGCTTGTACCATTCTTGTGCCTGTTGAAGATGAACTCGGAGATCATCCTGTACATGACGAAGATGTTGGAGACAATCTTGTACTGCAGAAGTGGAAGAAGGAGAAGCATAAAGAACAAAGTCAAAATGTGGATGATAGCCTGTAAGAGAAAAAAAAGGTGTTTGGCATGTAGTTGTGTGAATGGAGTTGTTGTAACCAACCAGTTGTCCTATTGTTAACTGATAAAATAACAAAGATACTGCTCCAAGGTCTGAATTATGCGTTCTGACTACCCATCAGTTTGCGGATGATATCTTGAAGAAAGATCCGCTTTAACTTGTAAACTCCGGAGAAGTTCTCGCCAAAATCTGGACATAAATTGTGGGCCTTAATTAGAAAGAATGCTCTCAGGAAGACCATGATATCAGAACACTTTGCAAATCACCAACTCAGTAGTTGTCTAGCTTATAACCTTCTTGTTACAAGGTAGGAAATGAGCCTGTTTGGTGAAACGGTCAACCACCACAAGAACTGCATCAAATTCACGAGAAGGAGGAAGATTTGTAAGGAAATCCATAGGAGTAGAGGGAATAGGAAGAGGACAAAGAAGACTAGAGGCCGTGTGATGAGACATCTTCGACCTGTTGCAGGTGTTACAACTCCATACAAACTTTTCCACAAAACCTTGCAACCCAGGCCCCAATAATTATGAGTCACCAACTCAACTATCTTAGCCACACCAAAATGTTATGTAGCCGGGGTATCATGACAATCATGATTACACGAGTCTTGTAAACACCAACATGAATGTACAGGAGATCCTCTCGGTCCAAGAGTCCATCCTGTATAACAAACAACTTGTAGTCTGTACGAAAACTGGAGGAAGAGGAGTTTGCAATGTCAGGATTAATGTGTGAGAACACATTCTTTGCTAAGTCGTTTGTAGCCAATTACGAACGGATGCCCTGTAGAAGTGTTGAATTTGCTGGAACCTAATGAACCTGTAGTGCCGCAAGCCGAAATCGATCAGGACCTAACAGCACTTGTTTTTGACAATCGTATGCAGGATCGCCCGGGTTGGTGCAAGATAAAAGTGCTTAAATAATGCATCCACTTTGCCATTCTGAAAACCAAGCTTGTAAATGATGACAAAATCAAAAACGTGATAGGAATTCTGCCCATCTAGCCTATCGCCGACTAAGAATTCGAGCCTTTTGAAAAAACTCCAGGTTTTTGTGATCCGTAAGAATTTGTACAATGTGCAACACCTTCCAAGAAGTGCCGCCACTCCTCGAACGAATCCACAATGGCCTTGAGTTCCTTGTCATGAATCTTGTAATTCACCAAAAGGAACTTACGAGAGTGAAAAGCTACAGGATGAAGTAACTCGTCTTTTCCAACTTGTGATAGGATAGAACCTACTGCAAAGTCCGAAGCATCTACTTCAACAAAGAAGGGATGAAAAGGATCATGATGTGCTAAAATTGAAGCTGTCGTGAAGGCGTCCTTGAGTGCTGTGAATGCATGTTCCATCTTGTCGGACCAAGAGAAATCCCCTATGCGCTTGGTGAGTTTTGTGAGTGGAAGTACACACTTGGAGAAGTCCTGTATGAATCGCTTGTAAAAATTTGCAAAGCCAAGGAAACATTGTACGTCTCATACAGACTTAGGCCTCTCCCACTCCACGACAGTCTTCACTTTATGCATGTCCATTGAGACGCTAGTAGGAGAGACGATATAGCCTAAGAACTCCACAGTATCCCTGTCAAAAAAAAATTTCTCCAACTTCGCATACAGGTCATGCTCATGAAGCTTTTGTAAAACTAGTCGTACATGCTTGTCATGTGCCGCCTAGTCCTTGGAGAAAATCAGGATGTCATCGAGGTAGATCACCACAAATTAGTCTAAGAAGTCACGAAAGATGTCGTTCACCATGTGTTGGAACACGGTTGGGGAATTTATAAGTCTGAAAGGCATCACTGTGTACTCGAAGTGTTCATACCTTATACGAAAGGTAATCTTTCACTCATCACCTGGACGAATCCGTACAAGATTGTAAGCCCCTCGTAAGTTAATCTTTATGAACACCTTTGCTCCTCGTAGTCAATTGAGAAGTTCCGGGATTAATGACAACAGGTATCGGTTCCGAATAGTGACTTGATTTAAACCTTTATAGTCCAAACCCAAACGCAAACTCCCATCTTTCTTCTTGACAAAAAAGATAAGTGCTCATGTAGGGGACTTTGAGTAACGAATGAAGCCAGATGCCAAGTTGTTCTCGATGTATTGATGAAGAACCTCTAATTTTATAGGTGACAATGCATAAATCGGTTTGAATGGTGGAGTCTTCCCATCCACAAGATCGATGAAACAGTCATAGGACCTGTGAATAAGAAGAATTGCAGCTTTGTGCTTATCAAAAACGTCTTAAAAGAAGTGATACTTGGATGGTAGGGAAGAAGTAGGAGAAGGAGAAGGAGATTAAAAGCAGAAGAGTTAAATACATGAGAGGTAGAAGAGGATATAAGTTACTTGAAAAGCAAAAAGATGAAAATGAGCAGGATCAATGGCAAGTTCATTCATAGTAATGGTAAAAACGCGGAGAGGAGAAGGAGGGAGCTGTGAATGAAAAAAAGAAAGGATCTTGGGGAATGGAAAAGAAGCAGAGTAATAAAAAGAGGCAAGATTGGGGAAAACCTGTGCTGATGTTGACGAGTGTACAGGATTGGAAGAACCCTGTACAGAAGTCCGTGAATACACATGAGTGAGGAGAGCCTGCGAATGTATTGACGAATTGATAAGAGGTGGATCCTGTCGAGGAGGAACCTTAAACATTGATACAGGAGCAAGCACGATCAATCATGTAGCTTGTATTGCCTTAGATACTAAGGTCATATCTTGCACGCAGGAAGGTATAGGATTGATCCTGGTTGCCGGAGAGCAAAACATGAGTGTCCTAGATCTCCAGTACACAAACCATGGGATGCCCAAAACAATGGGAGTCGTTTAAGTCTTGATCAAATTGAGAGAAATTGAACAATTAAATGCATATAGAGAGATGTGGTAGCATGGGCAACTGTGCCAGAAGCAATCAGATGATCATTTGCAACCTCTACAGGAACTGCACACTTCAATTTTACCACTGGAATGCCATGCTAAGTTGCAAAGTATCATCCATAAAGCATGCATTTGCATTAGTGTCTAACAAGGCAGACTCCTTAAGCTCTCGATTATTGAGGTGAATATGTACATGAAACTTGAGTGATGGAATGGTATGAGTAGCACCAATAGAGCCTGCGCCTACGTCCAACTTTGCGGCTCCTAGACAAAGTGGACATTAAAGTTTTCTAATTGACGCATCTTGAATTTTCTAGCTTTAATAAGACATTTTGCCACCTTGTGTCATGCTTCACCACAATATAGGCATAAGTTCTCACCATGACAACGTTGTATCTCAGTAACTGAAAGTGGGCCACACTTGTATTTGTCGACCTCCATAAGAACTACTTTAGAAGATATTGTAGGAACATGTGTTACAGCTACAAGATTGGCTTGCAGGAACTGTTGACAGAAAATTTTTTGATGACTCCGAACAAACGGTTATCGTAGCGAACGGCCTGTTACATGATCTCCACTAAGATTTAGGCATCCGGTAATGTAAGGAGAAGGTCCTTCACGTCATCCCTCAACCCAAAATGAAAGTGTTCAATTAATGCAGCCTTGTCCCATAAAATGTTTGTACAAAGTTGCTGAAATTCAAATGCATAAACGGAAATTGGTCAGAATCCTTATGCGAGCTTTCTTAACTTCGTGCATGTAGAATGATACTTATCAGGATCTCCAAAGTACGCTTCAAAGGCAGTCACGAATCCTTTAAAGTCTTTCATCAATGGGTCGTCACGCTTCAACAAAGGGGCAACCCAAGCTTGTAGGGATCCAACTAGTAAGGATGCCAAAAAGCTAACTTTTTATGCATCAGTCGAGTAGCGGCGTGGTTGCATGTGAATCAAAAGCCTGATTTAATTAAGGAAACCTTAGAAATTGGCGTGATTACCACTGAACTTCTTTGGCATGTTGATCTTCGGCTTCGAAGAAGAGTTCAATGGAGAGGAAACCACAAATGCTTGAGAGAGAGCCTACACAATAGCTTGGAGGATGCATCAGCAGTTGCATGTGCTGTGTTGGTGGAACCTTGCAAATTTGTAACCACTTGGCGCAAAGTGGCCAGCTCATGAAGCAAAATTTAATGCTCGCATTGAAATTGCTCAAAATCTGCCATGATCTGTAAAAGAAAAAATGAGGAAAATAAGGGAGAAGAACCAAGAAAAAAAAGTAATTGGAAATTATAGAGCTCCTATCCACTTGCTTGTGTTCGTTGTACTTCACCCAGAAGATCCATTTCTATTAACCAATTTCCTTCCCTTCAGTAGGTTGCATAGCTCCAAGTATCATTCTCCAAAAGTGAATCGTACTCCTCCTTCATTGCATGTTCCCAATGAAGAGCCTTTTTCCCCTTCAAGGCATGCTTCATTGTCTCTGGTTCATATGGTGCTGCCATGCAGCTTAATGTTGAGTTGCTTGTTGTTGTGCTGGAATTGAAGGTGCATGTTCTTCTTGAACCTATTCCATCTGCCCATGTTGTTTGCTGTTCCTCCTCTTCTTCTTGTTCATTGGTGGTGTCATCACTCAACCAATCATCCTTGACCTATGTTGAAGGTGTTGCGTTGTACTGAGGCTGAAGTCATTCTCATTGAAGCATACGCTCCTCATGTTACAAATTTTCCTGTTTTGCACATCAAAAGTTATAACCCTTACTCTGCTCACAATAGCCTAGGAAAATACAAGCTTTTAAACTTGTCAATTTACCATTTTTTCTTTCATGTTTAATCAAGTGCATGAGAGAGATGTGTAAATGCTTGGTTGATTAAATGGCTTTATACCATCAAGGTATATATTGATTTATTTCCTAAATATTACTAATTGTTCTAGATAACATGTATTAACAGTTGTCTTAGTCGATATACATCTATATCATATCAAATGTGTAAGTGGATATCTGCAGAAGCTGGAAACTTTACGCCTGAAACGATGATAAAGATGTTATATTTATAAACTGAGTTATTTAAGTAATTATATGTATCTTTAGGATTTCCACTTTAGAAATTTTATGTTATTAAAATTATTTAATTAAAATGTACATAATATTTTACTTAAAATGTTCTTGAGTTTCGGCTGCAATGAATATTAGATAAAATCATAATGCCAATATACACTCTGATAAATATGACATTATTATAACAGCTTAAATTATGAACTATATTAGTAATTACTGATTTATATCATTATATATCTTGTAGTATATAGTATAAATTAATATTTATATTGATGAGTTAAATATAGGTATGGTGCATTCTAATAATATATCATCTGTAACGTCATCAGACAATGCAGCTTGTTCCAACCGTCCAATAAATCCAATTTACCTGTTAATATAAATAAAAAGGTTTTACTAATCATATAAATAACGTTTACTGAGTGCGTGTTTAGTTAATATTCTTAATAATGCTAGGCAATCGTATGAATTTCTATATTGAAAAACTTCCCAGATTAAATCTAAGTGTTCCATTCAATTGTATTTACTGAAGGAATTAAAATGTTTTTATTTATAACTTTAAAGAAGTTATGTAGCTGCTAACGAAGCAACAACTATTTATAAATGAGACAACATTTTACAACATTATAATGAATATTTACAACGTAAAAAAACATATGATATTATGCCTTACATTTTGCATGATCTTTATGCTGCTATTTTTTATATAAATTATATGTAATTTCTCTCCATTTATATACTTGTATATATAATGAATATAAAAGTGAAGGATAGAATATGCAAATTATATTATTTTGCTGTCTGAAATAAATTTTTTTATAGCTTATGCATGTGAACCCATTCAACACTTGCTCACATTGAGTTCATTACCACGGAGACCAACAGTGGCATGGGTTGCAAGTGATTTATAATATGACTGAGAAGTCTTTGGAATAATATACATGCCAAATCTCATACATTATGTAACTGAGATATGCACATGCTAAACATATTATATATATCTGTATATATATGTTTGTAATGTATACGTACATATGTATGCGTGCGCGTGGGTGAGAGGAGTGAATGCGTGTCTTTATATATAACTAATATTCTTTAACATGCGGGTTTTTATCGAAAACTTTCCAAATTAAATCTACTGATGAGTTAATCTATTTTATAAACATAAAATATATAATTATTTGTAATAATAATGTTTTTATCGGTTTATGGTAAACGAATTTTAATATCCACCACTCAACGGTATTGCAAAGTTTCATCTAGTTTTAATATAACTTATAAACTTAATCTTAATTATCTTTTTCTAAATATATATAGTATTATATAATAATTTATCTTAATGACAAGTCTTAAAAAGATTCTTTCTATATATATATATATATAATTTATAGTTTATATAATAATAATAATGTTTTTTTATGATCCATTCCAATCTAACAAACCCGTCTGACAGCTCCTGACAAAGAGCAATTTACCATATATATTCCAAAATAAATTTGCAATATATATCTATATATGTATAATAGATTAATAAATTAATATATTTAAACTCTCTAGAATAAGAAATTAATATATACCATCTTAGTTATACGACACACACACACACACGGGATTAAGTACTCAATAAACCGAACTTGAAATAAAGATATGAAAGTAACGTTGAAGAATCTCTCTCTCCTCTCTATATATATAATTAATAAATTATAATTATATATTTATGTGTGTGTGTGTGTGTGTGTATGTGAGTGTATATGCATGTAGTGATACATATAATGTGATAAGCCAATCGTTAAACCAGCAATGCAGCTTGTAGTAGAATATCTGGCCCTTTTTTGGTAATCCAGTCGTCTAATAAATTCAATCTGCACGTAAAGAAATAAAAAGGTTCAACTAATCACTGTAAATAACGTTAATATTAATTAAGTGAGAGTAATATCATAAAAACTATTAATTGATCATCTTACCAGTGGAACATCTGGTTTTATAGGTAATCCAAGCTCTTTTTGCAGTGCTGTTTTACATTCTGCCTGCATTAAACACCACACACACATACACAATATATACCTTGATGGTAAAAGCCATTCCAATCCGCTCCTGATTACCGTGCTGCACATCAAGCATTTACACATCTATATATGTAATATTAAAAGACACACACACACATATAGAGAGAGAGAGAGATACACACGGCTGCCTTAAAAAGATATAGAATTAACTGCTCCATCGGCTAGCTGGAACATTATAAATTAACATCTTAATAAAAATAATATGACAATGCTTCAATGTTTTTTTCTAAATGGTGAACGGAAATACAAATAGATAGGTCTCTCTCAAAAATGGCTCCACCTGATGGCAAGGTAATATTCATTATCAATAATAAGTATTTCAAAAGTTTATATCATCCGGCCCATTGCATGGCGGCCGCTAGCTCGTCCATGATTAGCCGTTCGCTTACTAGCTTCATAGGTTTCGGAAAATACTAGCTTTCTTGGGGCCTCTCGTTCGTATCCCTCGTCGAAAGGGATTATTCTAGATGTCTCCTGGGTGATGCCCCGCAAGACCAAGCACACGTTCGAGGATCTGTCCCACATTCATTCGCGAGGGTACCCCCTATGTGTGTGTGTGTGTGTGTGTGTGTGGAGAGAGAGAGAGAGATTATATGCCCTGTTGCAGCACCTTGTCCACCAGTTTTATATATATATGTATGTATACGTACATACGTACGTATGTATGTGAAAATCTATATGCCCTGTTGCAGCACCTTGTCCACCAGTTACAAATCCTACAGGAAATCACAAGCATTCTTTTACATCCATTTACGCCACATTCAATAGTATGTTAAACATAAGAATCATGGATATTTCATTACAACTCACATTATACCATATTTGCCATTTATTTTAAACATAAGAATATATTGTCATTTAGAAATGTATTCATTACAATTATTTGAATTAATCTTATGTCTTTCTAACATATTATAAAATTATATTGTAATTTAAAAGGAAGATTACAAATTAACATTTATGCAAGCCAAGGGCAAATGATGTTTCAATAACATAGTTTTGAACACCAATAAAAAGTCTGTTTTTTTATATATGAATTCCTCATATATATATATATATATATATATATATATGTGCAGTCTACTTTTGCAATGTAATAATAATTAATATATATTTATAATTAATAGCAGCTTAAAGAGCTTGCCAAAATATAAGTTAAAATCATTAATGGTCACATTTTAAGACTTACAAATTTTCATTTATAAACCCTAACGTAAACGACGATACACTGTATTTACAAAAAAAATTTAATGTTTTTTTTTCAATTTGTTTGAGTTATAAAAAAAGGTATTTCCTTCAACTAATATAATTTAATGATAACTTATTTCAATATATAATTATATATTACTTTATATTTAGATTGAATATATAAATTAGAATAAAATTATATAAAAACACCCATACTCTCTCTCTCTCTCTCTCTCTCTCTCACACACACACACACACACACACACACATATATATACACAAGCGCGTGCATATATACACACATCATTTTTTACTGCTAAATATAGGACGAAAATCAGTGGTTAACATAAATCAACTGTTAGCAATCAACAGTATTGTCAATCTCCTAGGACTTGTAAACGATCTTTAGATAATTCTAGACGTAATGCTTAAAATTTAATATCATTTATAAACTAAAAAAAAAATATTTAGTATTAATTAATTATAATACCTTTCTCATGGGTAATTCATTGGTAAACTTTCCAGGTTTTGCACATACCTCATATAGATAGATAGATAGATAGATAGATTAAAACAGTTATTAAATAAAAGTTATTTAGATAAATATTAATATATTAAATAGATTACCTTGTCATCAGGTAGTAGTGTGTGTGTGTGTGCGCGTGTGTCCGGCTAGCCGGAACTCAAACCCACCAAGACGCTGTACAAATATTATTAAGAACTTTAAGATTTTTCTAATATAGATAGATTTATAATTCTCTCTGGACACACATTACCCACACATTTATATAGTAGATTAGATTAAATACATGCTCGTCTATATATATGTTATGATTATTACATGGACGTTGAACACTATTACAAAGATTAATCAAGTTGATAATTATATAAGGTTGTTAAAGATCATTATAAAATTAATCATGTTATATTGTGATAGGATCAATCATTGCTATCCTGTCACCAAAATTATATTTTAAATAATAAATTTAATCATAATCATGTATAATATATGTGTATGCACATGCCTATGCGTCAGCATTTCAAAATTTAGAAGGATATATATTATAACTAGTTTAAAAAAGGTTGATTTATCCATTTTCCTTCACACACAATATATATTATATAAATTATAGGAAAATTACATTTATACCTTATATATTCTTAGAAATTTTATTTATATATATGCCCTTCTAAAAATAAAATTTACATATATACCTTTTAAAATTTTCAATTATAATATTAATTAAAAATAATTTTTTAATTCATAATATATTGCAAATGAAATAATTAAGTGTTAAATGTCAAAAAATTGTCATAGTAAAAAGAATATTTTTTAAAAACATTATATTATATTGTGATATAATGTTTAATAGGTTATATTTTAAACTTAAATATAAATTAATTATAAATTTTATTAATTTTTTTTGAAATATTTTTTTAATTTTTTAAGTTTGAAATTTATGAAGTTTTATATTGGAAGTTTCAAGGGTATACATGTAAAAATAAAACTTCTAAAATATATGTAAATATATAAATTTAAAAGATATAAATGTAATTTTCCCTAAATTATAATATTAATATTAAATAAAATACAGGTTTCAATGCTATATACAGGATTGTCATAAATGTGGGTACATGTAGAGATATATTCAGTTTACTTGTGAGACTTAATATTAAAGTCTTCAAACTTAGATTTAACATAATAGTTTTAAACTTTTAATTTAATTTAAGTTTGATGGTGTAGATTAAATTGTTTACAACCATTTAACATCTAAACCTTAAATTTAATTTAAATTCCACAGTGGAGATTAAATTATTTACATTGATAAGTAAAAAATTAAATTATTACAACCATAATAAGTTCACTATGCACTCACTTAATAATCATATAAAAGACACGTACACACAGTTTTCTTGCATGATATGTTCCATTACATACATGTACATAATGTATCATACCTGCGTTTTCTCATTCATATATAAAACCATGTCATGTTGGTTTGAACTCAATATGAGCAAGTGGTTGAATGGGTTCCATATGCATAGCTATATATATTTTTTGCTTTTTTTTTAATTTTATTTCAGACAGCAAAATAATATAATTTGCATATTCTACTCTTTACTTTTATATGCATTATATATACAAATGAATAAACGGAAGTATCGATTATTATTAAGATCTTTTACAACAGCAGTAAAACTTCTGACACGTTGTTATTTATAAATAGTTGTTGCTACGTTTGCGACGTAACTTGTTTACAGAAACATTTAGATTTAATTTGGGTGTTGGATTCGTATGATTATCTATAATTACTAAGAATATTAGATAGAAATACAAAACACGCATGCTCTCACATTCACACATTTTTTTTATGATATTACTCTCAGTTCAGATATAAAATCACATATTTCTTTTAATTCATCGTAATAATTTAATAAATAAATAACGTCTATTTCACATACAGGAATAAAAGATATCACGATAGATCAACAAATTATTATCACTAAATTTTCGTGAATGTGCTAAAAGCTCTCAATAAACTTCTTATTTCTGTATATAAATAAATATATAGATGTTATTAAAATAGTGTGATAAAAAGCAACAAACAGTAATTTTATTTTATTTAAAAAAAATTGAAGTATATAAAATCAGTAATTGCTCGTATTGTTTATAATTTAAGCTGTTATAATAATGTCAATATATTTGTCAGAGTGTATATTGCATTATGATTTTCTATATTGAAATTGTTATAATAATGTCAATATATTTGTCAAAGTGTATATTGGCATTATGATTTTATCTAATATTGAAACTCGACAACATTTTAAGTAAATTATGTACATTTTAATTAAATAATTTTAATAACATAAATTTTTAAAATGGAAATTACATATAATTACTTCAATAACTCACTGTTTTTATGTTGTTTTATTCTTTATCATCATTTCAGACGTAAAGTTTCCCAGCTTCTGCAAGATATCCACTTATACATTTGATATAGATCGGCTAATACATATTATCTAGTACAATTACTAATATTTAGGAAATATCAATATATACCTTGATGGTATAAAGCCATTTTAATCAATCAAGCATTTACACATCTCTCTCTCCTCTCTCTCTCTCTCTCTATATATATATATATATATATATATATATATATATATATATATATAGATATTTATTTGAAATTAAATTGTAATGTATGATACAGCCATCATATCCTCGATTAATTCAAACTCCTGCTAACAGTTTTAATAACAGATAATCTATTTTTATAAACATTAATATTTTTAACTCTTGTATTAGCTCCAATGTTATATGTTAACTATATAATTTATGTTTATAAATTTAATAATTATATATAAATGGTAATAAAATGCAAAAATCAGAATGGTAATAAAATATCAAAAAAAATGTAGTTTTTTTTAATAGAAATGAAAATATAAAGATGTATTATAGCTATGCATATGGAGGATCCATCAGCCCATTCAAACCTTGTTCATATTGTAAAGCAGCTCGATCCCATGAAAAGTCTTGACTCATCCTCTCTTTATTATTCCTTCCCATGACTCCTTATGTGATTTATGTAGCAATTGCCGTCCGCAATGCCTGTTCAATCACGTCATAAATAAGTATATGTGTGTGCCTAATGTACCTCCCTGTGTGTGTGTGTGTGTGTGTGTGTGTGTTGTGTGTGTGTGAGAGAGAGAGAGAGAGAGAGAGAGAGAGAGAGAGGACTTACTCCCATCATAGCTTCTTTCGTCAATGGTGAAAACGTCCATCTACAAAAGTTTAAACAACATATGACATGAGTAATATACATGTGTGTGTAATACGAATATTCATATACTTATACCCTGTTCCAGCTCCTTGTCCGTTGCAAATAGATTGAAATCTTGAAACTGTATCCTGCAAAATACAAGTATTACACACACACACATTCTCCATGAGAGTGTATGCATATATGTAGGATCTCTCTCTCTCTCACACACACACACACACGCACGCACGCACGCACACGCACACGCACACAGCTTACTCTAAGCCACCAGTTGAATGAACAACAGGCACAGTTCCATATCTATTGCGTATAATTGGTTAGTCCGCAAGGTTCGAATCTCGAAGGCATAAGAAGAATATCACCCTGAATATGAGGATAAAAACACATAAGAATATAAATATTAATCGTCTATATACATACTATCACAAAAGGTATGTTCTAAAGTTTATATATATATATCACATGCACACGCACACACATACCCAGCAGTAATCCGATGTGCAACAGGTACATTAAAACCAACCCAACCACTAAACTTGTCTTTGTAAGTGCTTTCTGCCCATTTCATCCATGCTTCTATAGAAGGCTCTCCGGACCCCAGCATTAACTATAATATCGTATGTATGAAATTTAATATTTATATTTATGAGTTACATAATATAGGTTTGGTTTTATAAAACATCTATTGATGTATTTAATAAGTTATTTTTAATAATATACCATCTGTACGTCATTAGATAGCTCCGGCAATGCAGCCTGTAGAAGATCTGGTCCCTTTTGGTAATCCAACCGTCCAATAAATCCAATCTGCATGTAAACAAAACACTGTAAATAACGTTTATATTAATAAAGTGATACACAACACATACACACATATATGTGTCTACACATACACATTTACATAGTGCCTCTGTGTGTGTACATGTGTATATACATATAATCTATCACAGAGACACACACAATGTATGCATATATCTATTAGTTTAATACCTTTTTAATTATAAAACCTATTTAAACATGGCGACGTTCACAGGAGATAAGGCCGTAATGTCTATCTCAAGTTTTCCGTGCCGTCGGATGTAGGGCTAGTCCTCTATGGCATCGTTAGACTTATGCACAAGAATGTATCGTATTTCAATACACTTGGGAATGCAAAATTTATATATCTATGAATGAATATTTATAAATAAAAAAGAATTCAATTATAATTGCAACATTTATAAAGCTGGAACTTTAGGGTTAAGGTTTAATGAATTCTTCCGCGGCTATGGATATTCACATCCAGGAGGTTGAGCGTTCCATCACGGCTGTGGAAGCTAAAATCGAGGAAGTGGAGAAACAACTGACGAACATGCAAGATCCGGAAGAGAGGGCAGTATCTGCGGAAGTAGGAGAACCAGCTGCGGAAGGAGGAGAAGCAGCTGCGGAAGAAGGAGGAGCAGGAGGAGCTCCTCCTACTTAAATCTAAAGGTAAGCCTTTTTCAGATATTGGCTATGGCAACATCTCTTGTGTGAGAGGAATCTAGGGTTGTTGTGTGCTCTGGATAGGTATTTGTAGGTCGCTAGTCATTCTTTGTATTCTCTAGGCAGGAAACGGGGTTTCGACAATACATTTCTTACATCTCACGGCGAAAGATCGAGCAGTCGAGGAGTACAGGCCGACTTATGTCGAGCCGGAGGTGATGCTGGGCAGTTCTGATCCTGTTCTGGTGGCGCTCAGATGGCTTTTTCTGCTAGTAGACGCAGGGAAAGAGGTTGATCTGTCAAACGTTGAGGGCAGCTCGAATCGGGAAACAAAAGGTGGCGAGGAATCCTACTATCCTGGGGTGCTTGCGTCCTTAAAGTCGGCTTCCCTCGGGGCTACATTTTGGGGGTGAAGGATATGGAAATTGCGAAGGGGTCGGATTTACAGGGTTTCATAAATTCCCAGCGGAAAGCTCCAATAGAAGTTAAGACGGCTGTGAGGCCTGCGACCGATGTGGACGCTACGGATATGAGTACCACTTCTAATCAAGCAGGAAGCTGAGTATCTCAAAGATGGAATCGAGGAGAGTGACGACGTTGTGCGGATTGGGTGCTTGTTCTGTCGAATGGACAGGTTTTGGGTGGTTAAGTATAGGAGATACAGGCGCTGTCCAGGTCACTCCGAAGTTCCCACCAGCACAGAAGCCGAATGAAACGCCTGTGATGGATCCTGCTTTTATAATAATGGACTTAAGGCGGCTGAATGAGACAACTCGGGTGAAAGTTGGACTGGGAGATGTTCTTCCCGGTAAGCCGACAAGGGGATTTTCTACGCTGGTAGCTTTTGTCGAGCAGCACCATCTGAAGCATGTGAATGGGTTTCTCGTCCTCTGCTGCAGCTTGCAGACAGACTTTCAGAACTGTTGATCTCGATCTCCGTAGCATAACAAGTGACTTGCAGCCGTGAGCCAATATCATCAAGTCTGAAATCTGGATGTCTCCTTGTGCCCCAACAAAACGAACAGTAGATACGCACCCAAACCTGCTCAACTCGGGAACAGTAGATGTGGGTTGCAAGCAGGCTGTTTTCCAGTTTTTGGAGTTGGAGGGGTACGGGAGCCTTTGAGCGGGAAGCATATTATTGATTTGAGTGCGACCGAAAACATGTTGAAAGGCTTGAAGCATCTTCACAGCAGAGGTGTTCTCCATCGAGATGTCAAGCCGGATAAGAGCGTGCTGAAGATAACGACTACGATGTCTCCTGTTTCAGCAGTGATGAGCGAGCTTCTACCGAGTTGGTTGGCACTCAGGGATCCTCGATGCAGCCATACAGATAGGAGGATGATATTTTGTCTTTGGCTTTGGCATTCTATTCTATGAAGCTTGGTATCACCGAGTCTTCAAGGAATGGACGCCTTCGTATTCTGCGGAACTTGTTACATCCCAGTTTTTTTCCGGAGGCGGCGGTACAGACTGCATTAGAAAAGCTCGGATTAGATCGAGAAGAAGCCGAGGAAGACGAGGAGACGTTTGTTCATACTTAGATCGTTAATGTTCAAAAACTAAGACATGTTTACTATAAAGAATATTTCTTTTTGATTTGAAGTTTGTTCGGAAAAGAATTAATTAAATATCTATACGTATTCTCTCTATTCTTACTAATCTAACAATTCTAATTTGTAACATATAGATACACATGGAGTAATTTTTATCATTTGAAAACTTTATTTGATAAACACGCATGATAAAATATAAACATTTTTATAAAATATCATGATTTGAAGAACAATACTATAATTATATTTTAAAATTATTTATTTATAACATAATTCTATAATTTATACATATTAGGGTTCTTTCGATTCATAATTTAAATTTTAAAGTATGTGGATGTAAGTGAGAAATTTCCTAATACTATGTATGTTTATAAGTAAAGAAAGTAAAATCTTAAATAAATATTTTGGGAATAGTTATAATAAATTTAATAAATATTTATAAAATTCTATAAACACCACTTTTAAGCAAAATTAAATCAAATAGTGACATATCACTGTTATTAGATAATGTATAAAGAGTAAATGAATAAGAATAAATTTATTAATGAAATGATAAAACTTATACTTTTCTTCATTGGACTATTCGTTTATATTTTATTTAACATAATAGAAATTTATACACAAAATCACATAATAAAGTTGCAATGGTTCTTAAGAACCTAAATAATAAATTTGATATATAATGATCTCAGTAAATATTTTTCTCTCAATAATTAATATATATTAATTTTTGAATATCTATAAATTAATATTAATAATTAATTATCTTAATTTAAATTTAGAAAACCTGTCGAGTCCGAGCAACTGCATGTTTCTTAATTGGTGATAAGGGTTTATTATGTATATAAATATAATTGACTTATTATATAAATATTTATATAAAATCTTTATGGAATCTTTCTAAACGGTTATTAAAGTTATCTATTCATAAGTGAGTGAAGCTACATGACAGTTGCTTTTTAAGTATATTTTTTTAAAAACTTACTCGTTTGCTTGTATATATATATATATATATATATATATATATAATATATTTATTTATTTAAAATCATTAAATAAAGAGACTAATTTATATATATGAATTAAGTATAATAACTATACTTTATTTAATTTAAAGCTAAATATTATATTAAATAAAAATAATACACAATAATGCATAAATAAAAAAAATATATTTAGCTTTATATTATTGAGATATATATGTAAAGATATATTAGCTATATCTTTATGTATATATATGTTAAATAAAATATGTATGAAGTATATATATATATATTTATTTATGAAGTATTTTCTAAATGAAATCTATATTTTTCTATTTTTATCCTGTATTTATAAATATTAATATATATATAGAGAGAGAGTATCACTTTGGCACGAAGGAAGCATTTCCTAGAAAACTTGCTATATATACATATATATAACTTATGAAGGTTTTGAATACTAAAGACTCGTATATATCAATATATATATATAAAACCTTCATATGATATTAACATTGTTTGTACCAACACTAAGATTATAACTCAGAAAAATTTGGACTTTCGCTATTCACTGGTCCGGAAGCCCATAATCGTCCTCAAAGGTATGTTAATAACAGATATACACATACAAGTACGCGTACATGCATTGTACAATATCATAACATTTATAAATGTATAGTAGAAAACAATTCATAATTTATGTGAAGAATATTATAGCTTATTCCAATCGACTGAGCGCACAAAAAATTTGAAAGTCCCTTGGGACTCAGTTTTTATTTAATTTATAAATTTAATATTATTCATCCTTTTAAAAAAATGTATTTAATATTTAATATTATCACGTAGACTGTTAATATATCAATAAAAAATTAATAAACTATCTCGAATAATTATTCAGAACAATGAATAAGGCATGATACATATCTTCATGTTACAAAAATCAAGTCTTATGAGAACTCTCTATATGTGAATGTACGTGTGCGTGCCCACACACACACAAGGAATACATCCGATGTGTATGTGTAGATATATCTTAATATATATATATATTAGTGTCAGTGAATATTTTGTAGTATGTAGTGTATTTTTTAAGGTCAGGTACATGTATCTGTATATGCGAGGGATATACCTGTAAAAGTGATTATTATCTTTTTTAAAGACTTTTAAATATATATTACAATATATTATAGAATTATATATAATTGATATAACTTAAGTTATTAAATAATTGTTAAAAACATGAAAACACAAGCCATTTGGAGACGAAGGATATCAATCCCAGCAGCTTTGGTAGATCCTGTAAGCAGAGATCATACTTTTAACTATCTATAACGTATGCGTGTGGGTGTACACACACGCATATAATAAAAGTGCGTGTGTGTATGTGTGTATGTAAATACTATATACGAGGATATCTATTTATATTCATGTATATAATATTAAATATGCATATAGGATGTACATTTACATACTAACTCAAACTTAATCTATTCTTATAATAACCATGTTATATTGCGATTCGCAAAAGATGACTAATCATAAAGTAATTTTATTTATTATGTTAAACAATATTATAAGTATTAATATTTAAAACGGCTGGAAGAGATTAGTTGTATTTTAAATAAATTCCATGAAAATTAAATATTAAAATTGTTCTAACAAACTAAGTCTTAAAAAGAGATAATAATCTTATCTCTTAATTTTCATATACAGACACATTTATATGCTATATAAGCCGTTACGGGTTCATACGATATATTATTATGTAACGTTTAAACGATATATTAATTATATAAAATTAGTAAGGTTAAGTTTTCGTTTTCAGTAATTTAATAACATGTGTATATAATACCAGAGTTGTTTGACCTTGTGAGCGTAAATTTAAATTCCTGTGTCTACTTGGAATTCCACGTCTGATTCCTCCGTGTCACTATGAGATCCCGGCACGTTAGCTGTATGGCGGTACATTCTCCGGATATTCTTTCTACGTGGAGTTCCTGGAAGATATACGTGTTTGTGTATATACATACCTAGAAAATAATGAAATATGATCCGTTTGCATATATGTGAGATCATATAATAATCAACATTCTATTGAATACACTATCATATATATACGTAACCTTAATTTTTATATTTATGTATTAAAATTTAATTTAATTAGTTAGTACATATCCATGTAGTGCCAGTATCACAAAGCCTTGACCAGTCAACACCTTGGCATGCATTGTACCTCGAGAATATTCGTTTGCTAACAAAAGTGCATATGTTTTATATACAGGACAGAAATATATGTGATAAATGTTTGTTAAATGACATATATGTGTGTTATATAGGTGGGATGTGTGCATGAATGTGTATCTGGCCTCTCTCTCTCTCTCTATAAAATACATATATAACATAATATATATTTCCAGCGTATATGATATATAGTACGTGCGTATATAAAAGCCATTTGTTTATAATTTAAATTTATATCTTTTAAAAGCTACTCCGGTACGATTCTTTCTTCGGGTGCAACAAGTCCCAAGTTGAAAGAAGAATCTATATATATGTGTGTATTGACTTGCATACAGTTGATTTAAACTTTCATTCACTATACTTATATGTAACACACACTAATAGTAATACTACTGATATAACATAACATATTTATACACACATATGTGTAGACCTAATTATATCGTACACCATGTAGGTTGTAAATTTTCAATTTTTAAATTTATACATAATAATATATCATGGTTAACCTCCGTGTATACCTTAATTTCCTTAGGTTAACCATGGTATATTCTAGAAGTTACTTTAAAATTTAAAATAACCGTTTTCAAAAACCATATAACTGGTTTACATTTGGAATTAGTATTCATTAATGAAATTTATGATGGTACACCTCCACCTGGACTTTTATATTATAACTATTATTAATAATAAAGAATTTTATTCTTCATTATAAGAAAAATATTGTAAAAACCACTTTCATATTATAATTATTCATAATAACAAAACTTTTTATTGTTCCTTATCAATAAAAATATTGTAAAAACCACTTTATATTATAATTATTGATAATAATAAAGGATTTTATTGTCTAGTGTTAATAAAGTTATTTATAACACATAATTTTCTTTTTTGTAGTAAGTTTGGTGCGTAAATATCATTTTAAGATATTATATATATCTTTTTATACTAACTCTGATGTCATTTATGAGACATAATTTAGTTTTTTAAATTTTCTTTTATAATAAATCTGAGGAGTAACTTTATCCGTATTAATTTACTATTATTATTATTCACAACACAAATTTATTAAATTAGTTTAAAATATTGATTATGTACGTGGATGAACATAATTTTAGAAAATATCTTTTAAAAGTCTCTTTAATTCATGAATTAATCGTTACACATTCCGAGAAACTTAATCTTTATCCAATGATACAATATATATCAAATGAAAATTTTATTTTTTATTTAAAAAGTAATAATTATAATAAACTTAAATATACTAACAACTTCATTTAATAAAACTCTTTAAAAATTATAAATATTTATCTTATAAATAAATTATTCCAAATCCATATATAAAGTAACTCAATTTAACCATAATTGACTATGGAGTTCAAATAAAATAATTTCTAGACTAACCTAACTTTGTACATACATTATATTGAATAATGGAAATGTTCAAATAAAATAATTTCTAGACTAACCTAACTTTGTGCATACATTATATTGAATAATATTCCATTAATACATTAACTAAGAAATCACGAAAACTACCGCCTCGGCCCCTAGTGTGAATCCCGCCAAGTGCACTCATTCTGCATGTATAAGATATATTACACACACACAGAGGATGTAACATGTTATATACGTGCGTGTGTGTGTGTGTGTGTGTGTGAGAGAGAGAGAGAGAGAGAGAGAGCGAGAGAGAGAGAGAGAAGAGAGAGAGAGAGAGAGAAACATGCATATACACAAGATAACTAAGAAAAAGCACACACAGAGGATGTAACTTGTTATATACGTGTGTGTGTGTGTGTGTGTGTGTGTGTGTGTGTGTGTGTGTGTGTGTGTGAGAGAGAGAAGAGAGAGAGAAACATGCATATATACAACATAACTAAGAAACGCACATACAGAGGATGTAACTTCTTATATACGTGTGTGTGTGTGTGTGTGTGTGTGTGTGAGAGAGAGAGAGAGAGAGAGAGAGAGAGAGAGAGAGAGAGAGAGAGAGAGAGAGAGAGAGCACAATGTGTGACTAACACTTAACCCAAACAAATTTAACACACACACACGCGAACCCTTTAGGAGCACGTGGATCAAGCGTGATGTAGGACTCCATTTCCGGAACTGGTCTTGCCTCCATGAGGGACTCCATAGTACGTGCGAGTCGGCAGACAAGAAGTTCTCCATTCAGCTGTTACAGTGGTGGAAAGCCAGTCCACCAAATTGCTCTTGTTAGAACTGCCGCCGGTAGTTACCGATGCCAACGACATGTTCAGCGAACGTATTCTCTTAACATATTGAAACGAGGTTAAGTCCACTCCGGCCTCACGTAATGCAGATTCCACAGAATCTACCTCCGGGGACTCCATAGCTGAAGAAGACTATTGCCAGCCGTAGCTTATCCTCTTTGGTATCTGTATAAAAAAATATATTGATTCATTGATGAATTGTATAATGTATTATACTATATATTGTATGAGATATTTACATCAGTTTTGAAACAAATATTTCCACGTTAGAAAACATGTATAGAATATATACCATAAACACACAAACACACACAATACCTTTCCTTTTAAGTGTCGATAGTAATGTGGCCACTTATCCTGTTCCTTTAGTGATCATGTCCTCGAAGCCGTCCAAGTTCCTCTTCTTTATCTCCCCCAGAAGTGCAGTTGCAATATTTGTGTGTTTATCAATCATCTTCTTCCTCGCTGTCATCTCAGGTAGAGAGCTTACCTACATAGTATAACACAAACTTATATCATATGCGTGTCTATGTGTCTATAAATGTGTAAATGCACATATGTGAGTTATATTTCTCCATATTGTTATGCATCGGTATCACGACAGAATCATTCATCAGAGCCTCGTCGAAGGCTATATCGTTATGACCATCTGTTAGTCTGTTTACCTCCTCAGCATCCTCTTTATATTTCTTAAGTTGAGCTTCGATGTTGTTCCTTTCCCTTCAGAGTTTACCAGCACGCGATTTAGCTTCATTCCTAGCACGTCATGTACTAATGGCCTGTATGTCCAAACATGCTGCACACCTGAAGAAGTCCAGAATTAAAGAAAAAGCTTAAAACACACACACACGATACACGTCACTCACTCACCTACAGAGAGCTCGAAGTTGCGATCAAATATACAGAAAAGTGGACGTTGAAACGAGCTTCCGAGGTGCCCAGGCTCCGTAAACAGATTATTCCTCGAAACAAGATGGTAACATGTATAATTTCTGATACTAATGTTAATGACGTGCGCGTGCGTGTGTGATATCTATATGGTACTAAAGATGCATGTATGTATACCTCCTTTGGAACATCGAATAACAGGGACAACACCGAGCGTGACAAAGACCGAGAAGAGCCCCACAACAGTGCCTTCTATAGTAGTAACAATGTCCTTCTCCTTTGCAGATGGATCATTTTGCTTCACGTAGGTCTCTGGCTGTGCTAATGAGAAACATTCCTTTCTCCAATGTCACGAATTCTACGTATTGATCATAAACCTGTGCACAAACATCATTAAAAAACATGTACAAATAAAAATGTATCCTACATGCATATTATATATTATCTCTAGTGTGTGTATGCATGTGTGCGTGATACATAATCTCATGCGTAGTATATATAGTGTTCCGTGTGTGTATGTACCTTGGAGATTCTGTGCGTGTAGTCGCTCTTGAGACAGCCAGAGGCAAGCTCTTCAAGAAGAGCACGAGGAAGAGAAGTCGAGTAATTGAGATGGAAAGATTACGAGAAGCGTCTAGGATGATTCTCTGGCTATTTGCTGCAGTTGGCTGGACAAAGTATATCGCCGGTGCATCGGGAATGTTCTGCCTGATCAAAGTTCTCTGTTTATGTATATATTGTAATACAATGCATATAATATGTGCAGATATATACACGTATAAACATGTATATGTTCATGTATTTCTACAGACAACTCTCTCTCTCTCTCACACACACACAACAGAAATACCCTGCCTTTCAAAAGAAGAGTGTTACGCCGTGTTTACGAAGCTCGTCAAGATGGATTAAGGGCGAAAGGATGTTCTTGCAAAATTTGTCGAAGACCACCAGCACCTGATTTGCATTTATTAAAGTAGACCATCAAACATAATATGAATTAGCTCGTTCTAATGCTTGCTAAAACTTAAGCTTCCGAATCGTGAGAGTATGTGTGTGTACCTTGTAAACTGCCTCGTCCGCTTTACCGCCTGGTGGTAGAGGTTGGTTGAGATTTAGATAGCATCTGGGCAACCAGAAAACCATTACACACACACACACACACACATCTTTGTGCGTGCATCTCTAATTTTAAATAACATTATCCGATAGGACTGCAGATCTAGGGCAAAAACTGAGCAAGCTTATATCTATCTGAAGAATAGCAACAATCTCTCAGATTACCAAGAATCCCCTAATTCAGAACCCCGTACCTAGATGTTTCTGGCGAAGCGAGAGCGCCATTACTCATATATCTATATACATAATAAGTAACAAGTTATTTATACATGCACAGTTACGTGTTCGACTAAAATAAAGTTATATATAGTAGAACTAAAACATACTAAAATCGAGAATACTTTAATATCTAAGAATATTTTTAAAAACCTTGTAATAAAAAGTGAAGCTTACGACAGATGTTATTAGACCATGTTGTTGACATAGGCGTGAAGATCAGATACCATCTGTGCGTGAACATCAGATACCTTTTAAGCCTCTACGATGTCTTCCCACCTAAGAAGGATGCGATCAGGGAGGGTGTCCAACAATAATGCCACAAGTGCCGCCGCCGCCACCACTGGAGCTCGGGATAACGCGTCCATGTCCATCATGCTAGGTCCTTATCAATAAATCAGTACCCTTGCAGAATTAAAGTTCAATGTGTTAGTCGTCCCATCACATTCCTACTCTTCGTGATTGAGTTGATTGCATCATGATCAGTTTTCAACAATGTGTCAAAGCCATCGAAATATGCCAATAGCTGAAAGCCATGTTAAGGATAATGAAGTACTGAATATTTCCCAATGCATTGGCTAAATCATCCGCCTTCGGTAGTGAATACGAATTTAGAATGGAAACATCATTTAATGATCGGAAGTTAATAGTGAAACATATAATTCTATTTGACTTTGGAATTAAGTGTGGTTATGCCACCTATAGACTTTGAGACTTACATGTCACTTTTAACTCCAACATCTCCTTCACACAATAATTCAAAATATTCTTTGCCTTTAGAGAATGTTGCCTAAGCCCTGTCCTAATGGGGTGAGTTATATTAGTGAATAGTCAACGTAATTTATAGACATAATATACTTGTGTACTTTATTGTTTTTATGTGCATAATTTCTTTAACTAGTTGCAACTTTATGTATTCTCACACGAGATTTTTGATATTTATTTTTTGGTGTACTTGGTTAAATGTATGTAATGCAAATTACTAAATTGAAGCAAATTACCAATTGGGTCTCGGCAATTGCTACTTCTAGGTTATTCACTTTTTCTTTTTGGTAAAGTCCCTTTAAAGTAATGTAGAGTAATTTGTTAAGTGTCGTGCATGAGCCAGATGCTTAATCATCTATGTCCTCAAGGCTGTCATAAGAAGCAGGAGATTAAGTGGCCATATATAATCAGTAAATAAGTCAGAGCTTCTAAGGAGACCAATCAAGTTTTTCTATGACTTCCTCCAAATCCCCTAGGGTTCTCAAGGCACTTCTTCAAGAATGCAAAAGACTTCAACTTGCCAGTTCTTCTGTGCTTCTCAATGTCTTCAACAAGCTTGAACTTCTTCCTACCAAGCTAAAGTCAGCCAGTGCAACCAGATGTTGAGACGAATGATGAAGAAATCCTCAACTTCTTTGACCTTCTAGCTACTCGAAAACGCTTGCAACAATCCAGGCTGTGTGTTCTCCCTCATCAGGTAGAAGAACAAAACAGGTGGAATCTTACTCGCTCAACGCGCTCACCAAAAGTTAAATATTCACGTCTATCAACATCCTCATCGTCGGCAATGCCACCTACAGTGGAACAGAGTGCGACCACACCTTGTCCCTCCAGGTGCCCATACTCGTCGTTCATGTCTTCAAAGGTCAGGGGCAGGACTCGCGTGCGTCTAGTAACCACGGTCCCCATAAGGAGGCTAAGGAGGTGTTAACCTTCGTAATTACCTTACAATATATTATTAAAAGAAATGTTTATTAAACTCTTTAAATTCCAATTCTAGAAGTGTTTGGGATTTAAAGCATAGTCAAGTTTGATGGAAATTTAATTATTCACGAGTATGTTTACCGATGACATTTGAGATAAAGCGTAATTGAATTTAGAAAAGAATTTGGAATTGATAATAATTTAGAAATCAAATCTAAAGTTGGTTAACATTGATAATTTTCTAGAAATAAATGTGATTAGGCGGTGGATTTTAGCAAATTAATTAATAAGAATGCATCATTAGGTGCAACTTCCTTTATAGTTAAAAAAATGCTTTTGTGTCCGGATAATGCAAACTAGCCAATATATTTTTCACACATTACTGGAAGTGTGTGCGTGTGTGCGCTCGTGCGTGTATGTGGGTGTGGGTGTGGGTGTGCGTGTGCACGTGCGTGCACACAGTAAACACGTGTGTGGCTCTGAATAAGACGTTAGGCATACAGAAATTCCAACATATTCCAAATATTTATATGTAAAATTATAAGAAAGTTTTATTAAACTCTCTAAAAATATTAATATAGTAGTAATAAAACGAAATAATCTAATGTATGTATTTACGTAATACAATAATATAAGTAAATAAAAGGAATAAAGATTAACTAACTTAATACATTAACATTCAAATTTAATCGAAATAACGATTTTAGAGACTAAATTGTTATTTTCTTAAACTCATATAATATATGGACTTTGCAAACGCAAGAAATAAATAGTATATATAACAAAACATAAACAATTATTAATAGCTTTGAATGAACGCATGTCTGTCCTACAACACACGGACACACCCACCCACCACCCACCACACACACACATATATATATATATAGAGAGAGAGATTTATATACATATATACGTGTGTGTCTGTACACACATACACAACATTCTCAAAAGAGGTGAGATTGTTTGTATCCCAACCGTTCTTAAGTTTAGGGTTTTGTGTATACAATGTATATTTGAAAGAGATGAACATATACATATACACACAGAAAGACTAACTTCATACATATTTATAATACTACCAAACGTGCATATGCATATGCACCTACAACTACATAAACATATACACTTACTGTATTGAGACATACATACGCATACACAAACGAAGCAGGATATACTTTCTTAATCAGTAGGAGATTTGAACTCTTGATTCTATTAAGATCTTAATCAGTAGGAGATTTGAACTCTTGATTCTATTAAGATCTTAATCAGTAGGAGATTTGAACTCTTGATTCTATTAAGATTATGAATACTTTTGTAAAAAACTCATTTGCATAATCTAATTATTACTAAAGATGAAAAAGTTTGAATAAATTATTAAAACCTAGGGAATTTGAAAGAGTATATTCTTATCACGTGATTTTATATATATTATGAATAATAATTATTTTAATATTCTGACATAACAATGGACGGAAATATTTTGAATCTTTATTGGTATTAATTAGTTTTGATTCAATTTTATTTCTTAAGAAAATTGAAGGGCAAAATTTTGATTGATTAGTCTGTTCAAGTTCCTTCCTAATTATATGTCTCAAGCATATAATTAGGAAAATAATTACTCTTGGATAATACATTAAATACCTCTGCGATACAACGAATGTATTACTTATCACCAGAGTTTATACTTAATAATTTTTGATTAAATTGAATTTGTAAGATTCCATAGTATATACACCACATAAACTGTTTAAGATTTATTTATGCACACTAATATGTGTGCCAGGATTTACCTAGCACTAGGCATGCTAATCTTGGGATGGACACTTAATATAAATACCTTGTATGAGATAGACTTAATTGAATCATATTTGGTATTTATATCTCTCTAATTAATGAAGACATTGGATAATCCTTTAAAGGCTTAACTTTTTGTGTTCTTCTTTGTTTCCTTCTCCCCTTGTTATTGTTTATGATAACGAATAAAGAAAGGTGATTGCAGTTGTTCGATGCATTGTAATTGAGTGTAACGAACCATGTTGATCTATATAAGTCTCAAATTGCAAAGGTACTTGAACAAGTGTAGATGAAGTAGCTCGAGTACATCCATCACTATACAAAACATATAAAGCTTCCTTGTTTAACATATCTCCATTTACACTACAAAGTTTCATACATAGTACCCTATTGGCGATGGATGACTATTATACCATTGAAGAGCAACATCAAAAAGACACATTGGAAACTTGCAAAGGCATTTAACGTCTTATTTAGCATATTAAAATTATTTTAACTAAGCGTTTGTCTTCAATCTCCAACACAATTTCTTCAATGTAACCACTTCCTCAAATTGGTCGTGATCGTAGAGGATATAAAACCTACATCTGCATTCTCTAAAATCATATCTCCTCCTTTTGAATATCAATCACGATTGTTTTCCACAAATATGGCCTATCTATGAATTCTCATCCCGTTCTGTAAGGAAGCAAGCCTTTGTACTTAAGGGTTGTGTTAATCTAAGAGCAATTTTGTCAAGTGCCATCATGCATAAGCTAGATGTTTCAATAGTTGTGTCCTCGGTGTCAAGGAATGATGGAGATGTACATGTGGCAACTGAATCAACTTCTTCTCAACAAGAGTTTCAGGTACAACAATTATTGAAGAAATATTTAAATTTTTTTTTATATAGATATCACCCCTACTGCTAAGGTCCGAACACAACAGCATATTCAAACAGGGGATGCTTTACCTTCTATAGTTGTTGTTCGAAAGTGATCTCCAAAATAATTGGCCATCATACGAAAATGTTGTTAGAGAAGAAGTTGGCTCGCTGTTCTTTCAGTCCATGTGCATTGGAGCCTCATTTGGTGGATAAACCTGATGGATTTAAGCAGTTCACAGCTTTTCTTTGCCAAACACACAGGATTTATTAAATTAATTGGGTAAGAGTTGTTGGCTTACTAAATTGAATCTTGCTTTAAGTTATTGGCAAATTCTTATGGCTCCCGAAGATACTCCTAAAACAATATTTCAAACTCTTTTTAGTTTATATGAGTTCCTTATTATGCCTTTTGGTTTAATGTTTGCTCCTACCACATTTCAATGCATGATAGATAAAGTTTTTAATGATGAGTTTCTAGAGACAGTTGCAAAGTACTTGGATGACATTTTGGTTCATATTCAAGGATTTTGGAAAGATCATCTTAAGGAAGTTGCTCGTGTGTTTAATAGCCATGACCCAAGAGCAGGATAAGAACAAGAAGGTTTAATTCAAGAGCAAGGCAAGAACAAGGAACATGACAAGAATGATCATAGAATGACTGGTGTTGATAGTAATTAATTGTATAACGAGCTAAAAATAATGTCCCTTATGTCATGTACATTATATTCATGTAAGCATATCTGTAGGTATATTTATAAGCATATCCTATATCATGTATCCTGTATCTTGTAAATCATATCATGTAAGCATATCCTATATTTTGTATCGGTCATGAGCACCTCCTCCTTAGGGACGAGTTTCACGAGTCCTGAGACTTGGTTTAGCAGGATAACGTTGATGGAAGGCAATAACCTTGGAAGAAGCATGGAGTAAATTGGATGTAAATTCCCAAGTACAATCAATAGGCAAATAACTTTTCCAATCCACCAAGTATTGAAGTTGGTGGCGATGAAGATGAGAATCAAGGATGGTTGCAACTTTGTACTTAGGTTCATTGTCAATGACCACTGGAGGGGAGGAGAAGAAGCACACTAGGAAGAGAAGAAGGATGATACAGTTCTAACAAAGAAGTGTGAAACACAAAATGAAGTTTCACAGTAGATGGTAGCTCTAGTTGGATTGTTACAAGATTGACTACAGCCGCAATCCTGTAAGGGCTCAATAGTTGAAAATCTAATTTAAAAGAAGGCATGTTGGTGCGGATATGCTGACGAAGAAGCCACATGAGATCACCAACCTTGTTGCAGGTGCTAGCTAATGATGAGCATCAGTGTGACGCTTGTACCATTTATGTGCCTACTGAAGATGAATTCGAAGATCATCCTGTACCTGACGAAGATGCTGGAGACGATCCTGTACTACAGGAGCGGAAAAAGGAGAAGCATGAGGAGTAAAGTCAAAACATGGATGATAACCTATAAGAGTGAAAAAAGGTGTTTGGCTTGTAGATGCATGAACATAGTTGTTGTATGCAAACTCTGCTATAGGAAGAAGGTCCAACTAGTTGTCTTGTTGGTAACTGATGAAGCAACGAAGATACTGCTTCAAAGTCTGAATCTTGCATTTTGACTGCCCATCAATTTATAGATGATATCCTGAAGAAAGATCCGCTTTAACTTGTAAACTTTAGAGAAGCTCTTGCCAAAATCTGGACATGAACTGTGTCACGACTGATACAGGATGTAGGATTCTGGATACAAGATACAGGATACAGGATATTCCTACAGGATATGTGGTTGACGTGTATCCTGATATACAATTGTCAACAATCCTGATATATGTGTGGGGATTGGCAGTGTATCCTGAGATAGGATATGTGGTCTCAGGATACACTTGTCACATATCCTATATACACTTGTCAACATCTGCACAAAATTTCCCTAATCCTGCCTCTTTTCATTACTCTGCTTCTGTTCCACCCCCAAGATCCTTCCTCTTTTTCAGTCACAGCTCCTTCCTTCTCCTCTTCGAGTTCTTACCACTACTATGCATGAACTTGCCATTGATCCTGCTCCTTTTCATCTTTTTGTTTTCCAAGTAACTCCTACGTCCTCTTCTACCTTTCCTATGTCTGACTCTCCTGTTTTTCAATCTCCTTCTCCTACTCCTTCTCCTTCTCCTCCTTCTTCCCTACCATCCAAGTATCACTCTTTCTAGGACGTTTTTGACAAGCACAAGGCTGTAGTTCTTCCTGTTCACAGGTCCTACGATTGTCCTATCAATGTTGCGGAAGGAAAGACTCCACCATTCGAACCGATTTATGCATTGTCACCTACAGAATTGGAGGTTCTTCGTAGTACATCGAGGACAACTTGGCATCCAGCTTCATTCGTCACTTAAAGTCCCCTACAGGAGCACCTATCTTCTTTGTCAAGAAGAAAAATGGGAGTTTGCATTTGGTTGTGGACTACAGGGGTTTGAATCAAGTCACCATTCAGAATCGGTACCCGTTGCCATTGATCCCGAAACTTCTCGATTGGCTGCGAGGAGCAAAGTTGTTCATGAAGATCGACTTGCGAGGGGCTTACAATCTTGTATGGATTTGTCCAGGCGATGAGTGAAAAACTGCCTTTTGTACAAGGTATGACATTTTGAGTACACGGTGATGCCTTTCGGACTTATCAATGCCCAGCCGTGTTCCAACACATGGTGAATGACATCTTTCATGACTTCTTAGACCAGTTTGTGGTAATCTACCTCGATGACATTTTGATTTTCTCCAAGGACCAGGTGGCACATGACAACATGTACGACTAGTTCTACAGAGGCTTCGCAAGCATGGCTTGTATGCAAAGTTGAGAAGTGTTTTGTTGACAGGGATACTGTGAAGTTCTTGGGCTACATCGTCTCTCTTGCTGGCATTTCCATGGACATGCACAAGGTGAAGACTATCGTGGAGTGGGAGAGGCCTAAGTTTGTACGAGACGTACAATGTTTCCTTGGCTTTGCAAATTGGTTGTCGGGGACTCCGCAGGCCAAATGTGGTGCTTCTCAAGAAGCTGCAGTGGTCGCCAGGACGCTGTTAAGGGCGTCCAACTCCGGGGGTCCGGATCAGCAAGCCGGGCCTTACCTCATGAGTTATGAAAGGTATTGGATGGCCTCTACCCGGACGCTGCGAGGGCTCGTGTACAGGTAGGGGAAGTTCTACTATTAAAATAAGTCTAAATCGATCTTTTTGTTATTATAAAACATAAATTTTTTGTTATAATAAGTCTGAAGAAATCTTTTATTTTATTATAAAACATAAATCTTTTATTATAATAATATGATGTGTAACTTCGTCAGTAGTATTATCATAGTAATCAAAATCCAAAAAAATTAGCTATATGTTATAGTATAAGTAATTCTTAATATACAATAGTTGTCTCTGATTAATAGTATAGATAATTTCAAAATTTTCGAATATGCTAGGATTTTGTTCTATAAAGAGACAATATCATGTTTCATTATATCCCTATACTTGCAAGCCTGTACAAAATGTGTCTACTTATGCATAGATATACGTGCTAGTATTTATACATATAGACACACACACACACACACACACACACATATATATATATATTAAAGAGAGAGAGAGAGAGATGGATGTATGTGAAGTTAATCTTTCTGCATGTTGAATATGTATTTATGTATTTCGGTATTCATGCATATGAATACATTTCTTTTTTGTATACACATACACACGACAAATGTATATGTATGTATGCTCGATAATTATTGTTATTTGCCTGTTTAAAAGTCACTGTTTGTTATCAACTTTCCGGTTATTTATTTATTTAATTATAATCTAAACAGGGTTTGTTTATTATGGAGAACCACTTCTTTTAAACACTCGTTTTTTTAAGGTTTATTTATTTAATTAGCTAGTATGTTTAGTTTGACTATAGTCCGTCGTCGAAGGGGTGTCGAGCATCTTCGCTTTCAAAATAGGCAAAACATAGACGTGTATTATACATTATATGTTTATTATTTAACGGTGATATATTATATTCATTTTGAGAATCATAATATAGTATCTTAGTATTTTAACTTAAATTGAAATATTTTAAAACTTCTTGGAGCAGTACACTACGAGTCAGCTTTGATAATTTATTCAATTATTTTCTTTATTATTAATATTATGTTCTTTATTTCTCACTAGTATTATATAATATCTTAATAATCTTAGATTTAAATTGTTGGAAGTTCTAGAATTTTGTAAGATGACTACTTCGTATAAATTATAAAGGAAACATGTCGTTTGTATGCGAATGTATGTCTGAATATGGATGTCTCTGTACTTGTATGTAAATGCATATATCTATTATCACACACACAAAATACTAGTGGTATAGGTGTTTCTAATTAATATATATTATATTATGTTGAGATATATCTATTATTATATACACATAGATATAATAAATATTTAAAGTTCATATATATAGAAAATTTTAACTAACAAATAATTGAAAGTAAACTTTGTAATAGTTAGTTTAAAAATCCATGGTGACATTTTAATCTTTAGTTATAAATGTTCATGTTTTAATTTAATTTTACCTATATATTAGATATCAGACATTAATATATTATATTCATTCAAGATTTAAGTCACAATATAGTATTTAAATTTCTTTATTTTCATACTAGATTCAATAAAATATATTAAAATTGAATATGTTTTTTGACTTATTGAATATGAATTTGAGAAATTATATATACATTTCAATATTGCAATTAAAATATGTTTTAGAAAATACATAATTTTTAATTAATATTTCAACTTTAAATCAAACCAATTAAACATATATATCTTATAATTATTTAAAAGTTACGACATGTATTAATATTTGCTTATATAAAACTTAAAGGTTTTTAAGTTTTTTTCGTTCCCATTTAAGAAACATGGGATTTATTGTGTCTTTATTCTATTTTAAATTAGTTAGTATCCATTTTTAATGTATTTTTTTAAATAAAAAATATAACATATTGATATTACACTTTCTTACTTTTGATATAATTAATTAACACTTTATAAAAGAATATATTATTAATAAACATTTTAGTATCTTTTACTTTAACATTAAAAGAGGTATAAATGGGAAGCCTATTATTAGTAAATATATTTTGTTAATATTATTATTTTATTTAAATATATCAATGTTTTAATAATATATAAATGTACTTAATAATATATATTTTTCACATGTAAGTACATAACACATGTTACTATTAATAAATATGTTTTCATAACATTTCTTATTATTTTTTAGTTTGCGGATTAATATAAAAATATATATATATATATATATATATATATATATATATTATATATATATATATATATATATATATATTGTATTTATCATTATATAATTTATTAAACTATGCATTAATTAGTAATACACCAGCTTAACATGAAATTTATTGTCACGACCTTGTGCGAAGGGCGACACCTTTAAAACAAGGGTGGAACCTTGAAAGGAGGAGATTTATTCAAAAAAGATATGAATATAAAATGAAACACAAGACCGAAGATTGGTGTTGAATGATTCTGAGAAACCTGGAACTGGAACCTTATTTATATATCTGAGGTCCTGAGGATTGTATGGTCCACAACTGGTCTAGAATGTGTGATCCACAACTGGTCTGGAATGTGTGGTCCACACTGGTCTGGAACATGTGTATGAATATATGCCTTGTTGTTGATGGTGTAGTTCAGCATCCAGGATCATACGGACCAGTTGGTTAACACATGTGTGTTAGTCAAAAGGTTTCGGGTTCAAGTCCTGTAAAAGGCAAAAAATGACCCATGATCCTTACACTATCTCCCCCGTCGAGCACCGCGCGTCACTGGTCCAAATCAGGAACACGATATTGTTGATGGAACTCGGCAACAAGATCAGGAGCATGAACAAGATGAGGAACACGATATCATTGATGGAACTCGGCAACGGGAACACGATATTGTTGATGGAACTCGGCAACAAGATCAAGAGCATGAACTCGGCAACGGGAACACGATATCGTTGATGGAACTCGGCAACAAGATCAGGAGCATGAATTCGGCAACAAGATCAGGAGCATGAACGGCAACAAGATCAGGAGCATGAATTCGGCAACAAGATCAGGAGCATGAACTCGGCAACAAGATCAGGAGCATGAACAAGATGAGCAGCAGGGAATCACTGGTCCAGATCAGGAACACGATATCGTTGATGGAACTCGGCAAACAAGATCAGGAGCATGAACAAGATGAGCAACAGGGAACACGATATCGTTGATGGAACTCGGCAACGGGAACACGATATCGTTGATGGAACTCGGCAACAAGATCAGGAGTATGAACAAGATGAGGAACACAATATCGTTGATGGAACTCAGCAATGTAAGGATTCCCCCGTCTGGTCCAGATCAGGAACACGATATCATTGATGGAACTCGGCAACAAGATCAGGAGCATGAACAAGATGAGGAACACGATATCGTTCATGGAACTCGGCAATGTAAGGATCTCCCCCGTCGAGTACCGCGCGTCACTGATCTGGATGGAACTCGGCAACAAGATCAAGAGCATGAACAAGATGAGGAACACGATATCGTTGATGGAACTCGGCAATGTAAGGATCTCCCCCGTCGAGCACCGCGCGTCACTGGTCCATATCAGGAACACGATATCGTTGATGGAACTCGGCAACAAGATCAGGAGCATGAACAAGATAAGGAACACGATATCGTTGATGGAACTCGGCAACAAGATCAGGAGCATGAACAAGATGAGCAGCAGGGAATCACGGGTCCAGATCAGGAACACGATATCGTTGATGAAACTCGGCAACAAGATCAAGAGCATGAACAAGATGAGCAGCAGGGAACACGATATCGTTGATGGAACTCGGCAACAAGATCAGGAGCATGAACAAGATGAGCAGCAGGAACTCGGCAACAAGATCAAGATGAGCAGCAGGAACTCGGCAACAAGATCAGGAGCATGAACAAGATGAGCAACAGGAACTCGGCAACAAGATCAGGAGCATGAACAAGATGAGCAGCAGGAACTCGGCAACAAGATCAGGAGCATGAACAAGATGAGCAGCAGGCTCCCAAGTGCGTTCGGCAACAAGATCAGGAGCATGAACAAGATGAGCAGCAGGCTCCCAAGTGCATTCGGCAACAAGATCAGGAGCATGAACAAGATGAGCAACAGGCTCCCAAGTGCGTTCGGCAACAAGATCAGGAGCATGAACAAAATGAGCAGCAGGCTCCCAAGTGCGTTCGGCAACAAGATCAGGAGCATGAACAAGATGAGCAGCAGGAACTCGGCAACAAGATCAGGAGCATGAACAAGATGAGCAACAAGAACTCGGCAACAAGATCAGAAGCATGAACAAGATGAGCAACAGGAACTCGGCAACAAGATCAGGAGCATGAACAAGATGAGCAGCAGGCTCCCAAGTGCGTTCGACAACAAGATCAGGAGCATGAACAAGATGAGTAGCAGGCTCCCAAGTGCGTTCGGCAACAAGATCAGGAGCATGAACAAGATGAGCAGCAGGAACTCGGCAACAAGATCAGGAGCATGAACAAGATAAGCAGCAGGAACTCGGCAACAAGATCAGGAGCATGAACAAGATGAGCAGCAGGAACTCGGCAACAAGATCAGGAGCATGAACAAGATGAGCAGCAGGCTCCCAAGTGCGTTCGGCAACAAGATCAGGAGCATGAACAAGATGAGCAGCAGGCTCTCAAGTGCGTTCGGCAACAAGATCAGGAGCATAAACAAGATGAGCAGCAGGAACTCGGCAACAAGATCAGGAGCATGAACAAGATGAGCAGCAGGCTCCCAAGTGCGTTCGCCAGGTGGATAACCGATTCAGTCCACGAAATAGTGAAGCTGACCACGAACAAGTTTGGAGTCAAGAATTGCAACAACCTCAAACTCAGGTTCACCAGCAACTGTAACTGGAGGATGAGCAACAGGAACTCGACAACAAGATCAGGAGCATGAGCAGGAACTCGGCAACAAGATCAGGAGCATGAGCAGGAACTCGGCAACAAGATCAGGAGCATGAGCAGGAACTCGACAACAAGATCAGGAGCATGAACAAGATGAGCAGCAGGCTCCCAAATGCGTTCGCCAGGTGGATAACCGATCCAGTCCATGAAATAGTGAAGCTGCCACGAACAAGTTTGGAGTCAAGAATTGCAACAACCTCGAACTCAGGTTCACAGCAACTGTAACTGGAGGAGGTGGTGGAGAGCATGAACAAGATGGATAACCGATCCAGTCCACGAAATAATGAAGCTGACCACGAACAAGTTTGGAGTCAAGAATTGCAACAACCTCGAACTCAGGTTCACCAGCAACTATAACTGGAGGAGGTGGTGGAGAGCATGATGAGGAGGTGGTGGAGAGCATGAACAAGATGAGCAGCAGGCTCCCAAGTGCGTTCGCTAGGTGGATAACCGATCCAGTCCATGAAATAGTGAAGCTGACCACAAACAAGCTTGGAGTCAAGAATTGCAACAACCTCGAACTCAGGTTCACCAGCAACTGTAACTGGAGGAGGTGGTGGAAGAAGTTGGCCAGGTTTAAAAGGAGCATGATAAGACTCCAACAAAGAAACATGGAACACGGGATGGATCCGGATGGTTGGCGGAAGCTCGAGACGAAACGTCACATCAAAGAGTTTGTCGATGATGCGAAATGGCCCCAAGCGTTGATAATCCAGCTTGTCACAGGACGTGTGGTTGGCCAATGACGCCGGAGGAGCCACACTTGGTCACCAATTGTGAATGCTAGAGGAGAGGAACAGGAACAATTAGCAGCTTGTTGTTGCAAATCCCGAGCGCGTTGAAGATGATGCTGCACTTCCTCATGGACCTGTCGGAGATGCTCAACACGATCACGGCAGCAGTGGTGAGGCCAGGAACCACGGGCAAGCTGTAGGACCAGCGAGGATGAACACCAGAGAACGCGAAAAATGGCGACACACCTATGGATGAGTGTGCCGTGTTGTTGTACGCGAACTCGGCAGCAGGAAGGAGATCGACCCAATCATCTTGCAGATGAGAAATGAAACACCGGAGATATTGTTCCAGAGTCTGAATCGTGCGCTCCGATTGTCCATCTGTTTCAGGATGATGTGCAGTAGACAGCTTCCCGGTGATACGTAGCCGATCTAGGAATCTCCGCAGAATGCCGAAGTGAACTGGGGACCTCGATCAGTGACAAGTTCATCAGGAAGACCATGAAGACGGAACACCTCCCGGTACACCAGATCTGCAGCATCAGGACCCGAACATGTCTTGTTGCAGGGAACAAAGTGCGCCATCTTAGAGAACCGATCAACAATGACTAGGACAGCATCAAACCCTCTAGAAGGCGGTAAATCCGTGAGGAAATCCATGGTGATGGATGACCATGGCCGCTGAGCAATAGGAAGAGGCTGTAGTAGTCCAACCGGTCGATGACGAGGAAGCTTTGTACGCTGGCACGTGTCACAAGATCGCACAAATCTCTCAACATACACGCGAAGCCGAGGCCACCAGAACACCCGTTGTACCAGCTCGATCGTCTTTCGAATGCCAAAATGTCCTGCAGCTGTGTTGTCATGGCAGTGTTGGATAGCTCGCAACCTCAGTTCTCCGTCCGGAACATAGATTTGGATGTGGTGGTACAGCAACCCATTATGAAGATGGAAAGCAGCATAATCTTGTAGTTGGACCCTGAAGACAATGGCTGAACTCGTCGAACATGTGCAAGGACATCACGAGCAAACTCGTCTTGAGGGAGATTTTCTCGGATTAGATCCAAAAACGAAGTGTCAACTGGAGCAGAAGAACGGGAAAGCGCGTTTACCAACAACTGGTCGGAGCTCAGATGACTTGTTCTTGTTGATCAAATCGGATTTCACCTGGTACTGGAGCTAGGTAACTGCGACGAGATAAGGCATCTGCTTTGCCATTTAGACGACCGGGACGAATGAATAATCTCGTATCGGAACCGGGACAAAGACTGTGCCCATCGCGCCTGACGTCGATTGAGAACTCGTGCTGTTGCCCAGTACTGGAGGTTCTTGTGATCACAATACACCTTAACCACATGCGGGGAACCTTCAAGGAATCTGCCACTCCTCAAAGGCATCGACGATCGCCAGCAGCTCCTTGTTGTAGACATCGTAGTTGATCTCAGGTGCAGTGAACTTGGGAATGGAAAGCAATGGGATGGAGAAGATGATCTGGACCTTCCTGGGACAACACTCCACCAATGGCGAAGTCAGAGGCATCAGCTTCCACGAAATATGGCTTCGCAGGGTCAGGATGGATAAGAACAGGTGCCGAGGTGAACGCCTTCTTTAGGAACTCGAACGCCTCCTCAGCCTCAGAGGACCAGACAAATGGAACATCCTTGCCAGTCAACTTCGTCAATGGCAATGCAATCTTGGAGAAATCCCGAACGAAACGTCGATAGAAGTTCGCAAACCCGAGGAAACATCGAACATCACGAACATTTGATGGTCTCTCCCACTCCAATACAGTCCGGACTTTTGCAGGATCCATGTGAACACCTTCAGCTGAAATGATGTACCCCAGGAACTCGACAGACTGCTGACTGAAAGAGCACTTCTCCAACTTGGCAAACAAGTGGTGCTTCCGGAGCCTCTCCAAGACTAACCGTACATGCCGTTCGTGTTCTTCTCGAGTCTTGGAAAATATCAGGATGTCGTCTAGGTACATGATGACAAACAAATCCAAGAAGTCCCGGAAAATATCGTTAGCCATGTGCTGGAACACAGCAGGTGCATTTGTCAGGCCGAACGGCATTACTACGTACTCGAAATGTCCGTAGCGTGTACGGAAAGCTGTTTTCCACTCGTCCCCTTCTCGAATTCGGATGAGATTGTACGCTCCTCTTAAATCGATCTTTGTGAAGTACCGGGCACCAGAAAGACGTTCGAGCATGTCGGAGACGAGCGGGAGAGGATACTTGTTTGGAATGGTGACCTTATTCAGATCTCGGTAGTCCACCACGAGCCGGAGACTTCCATCCTTCTTGGAAACAAAGAATACTGGAGCACCAGCCGGTGATCGCGAATGACGGATAAATCCGGTGACAAGATTCTCCTCAATGTATTTCCTCAATGTCTCCAACTCTGTTGGTGAGAGACCGTAAATGGGACCGGAGGACGGCTGCTTACCCTCAACGAGATCGATAGGACAGTCGTACTCACGGTGCGGTGGCAAGGCAGAAGCTTTCTTTTTGTCGAAGACGTCTGCGAAATCGGCATACTGCTTTGGTAAGGCAGGAGGAACAGAAACATCCTTAGCAGAGCAGGGATAGACTTTGATCGCGAACACGGATGCTGGGTCATGTCGGCTATCTTTCTTGAACTGCTTCAAGGTGATATGCGAGACTCGAAGTGGAGGAGGAACTGGAACAGGATCGGAATCAAAGAGTGTGGCTGGAGTTGAAACAGCTGGGAAACTGTTCATGAAACGTTCTCTCCAACCAGGATCCACCAACTCGATCCACGGCAAACCAAGGATAATCGTAGAGTCTGGAATAGAAACAACACTGAAGGAGATGTTGCACACAGCACCGCAAGCAACGACCTCAACGAACTCCGTGTCATTTATTACCGCTCCAGATTTGATATCTCGTCCATCAACGACCCGTACAGAACCAGGAGTCTTCAAAGGATGTAGACGGATCCCGTGCCTGACAGCAAAATTCTTGTCGATGAAATTTGCGTTCGCTCCGCTATCCACCAAAGCTTTACCAGAGAACTCCACCTCTGGTGTCTTCAGCTGCACCGGAACATGGAACGGCTTGCACACCTTCGTGGATGGAATGGATCCAAGATGAGGAAGGGAAGATGTTATGAGTGAAGAGCCTTGAGGAACATGAGTTGTTCCACGGCAATCCAGCCGGACGGCTCCTATTCGGGCTGGATCTTCTCGTTTCCCGGCAGCACAGCAAGGGCCACTTCACGAGCTTGTTTTGGACGTCGATGACAATTCTCCAACTTGTGGTACGGGTCCCCACAGTACAAACAAAGCTTGTACTGAATCCGCTTCTGACGTTCGGTTGGCAAAAGCTTGCCTCGGCGTGATCGCCCTAATTCCATCGGGGATGGTTCTACTGAGGAAGATGATGAATCAGCAGATGAGGGAACAGGGACTGCAGAAATGGAAGAAGACGGCACCAAGAAGAAAGAAGGATGCCGACGTTCTTGTTTCCGCTCGATCAACCGGTTGTCACAACGAATTGCCAACTCGATCATGCTGGTGAGGGTTTCCGGAACCGCAAAATTCAGCAACATGTCTTTGACCTCGTCCTGCAACCCCGACGGAAAACCTCCTTGAGAGCACGATCTCCCCATGTGACATCACAAGCAAGAAGTTGAAACTTCGATGCGTACTCTGCTACCGACATACCCCCTTGGTGAAGCTGACGGAGTTTGGTGATGGCAGCACTCTCACGATCCACGTCACTGAACATCGCCGTGAACCGTTCCACAAACTCGTCAAAATTCCCAAGGATCGGATCATTGTTCTCCAGCAAGGCTGAGAACCATGAAAGAGCAGAACCAGAAAGCAGCGACCCGATCAATCCAACCTTAATGGGTGTGTAGCCTGCTGCATCACGATCCGCAGACGAACTTGATTGAGAAAACCTCGGAACTTCTGCATCATCGCATGACGCAGAACGAATGACTTGATTGAGAAAACCTCGGAACTTCGATCGGGTACCATCGAACTTTTCGGGCATGCTGATTTGGCTCTGGAGAATTCGCACGCTGTCGGAACTGATCATTCTCCAGGTGTAGTTGTTCGAGCTGCTGCTGGAGGGCAGCAACTTGCTCATGAAGAGCATGCTCAGACATGATGAGTCGAAGAAGAAAAAAAATCAAAAAGAAAAAGAGAAGAAAATCAGAAAAGAAAAAATCGAAAAGAAAATTGAAAAGAGAGAAAGAAAGAAAATGGGATCGATGACAAGCGGAAACAGAAGCTTGTCACTACCTAGAATCATTCAAACTGTCACGACCTTATGCAAAAGGGCGAAAACCTTTAGAACAAGGGTGGAACCTTGAAAGGAGGAGATTGCATTCAAGAAAGATATGAATACAAAATGAAACACAAGGCCGAAGACTGGTGTTGAATGATTCTGAGAAACCTGGAACTGGAACCCTGTTTATATATCTGAGGTCCTGAGGATTGTATGGTCCACAACTAGTCTGGAATGTGTGATCCACAAACTGGTTTGGAATGTGTGGTTCACACTGGTCTGGAACATGCGTATGAATATACGCCTTGTTGTTGATGATGTAGTTTAGCATCCAAGATCATACGGATCAGTTGGTTAACACATATGTATGTTAGCCAAAAGGTCTCGGGTTCAAGTCCTGTAAAAGTAAAAAAAATGACCCATAATAAATTAAAGAGCTTTTTTATTTCAATATAAAACATAATTATGTAATATTTCTAGTGAGTATTTTTACATGTAGTAAACAAAAAGAAAACTTTCATTATTATATTATTATTTATTCATAATTATATTAAGATTTATATTATTAAATTTTATTACATTTTCAAAAGTTTACATGTATATAGGTATAGTTTTGTACTTATTATTTTATATAATTATTTTAATTTGTGTTTATTAATAAATTAATTTTACAAATTGAATTAAAATCTAAACCTATCATGATATGACTTGACCCTTTACTTTGGGGTTTAATTGTTGTTACATATTGAATTATGTAACGAACCCTAGATGTAAAAGAAATAGGCCTGTATAGTATAGTGCACTTGGATATCTAGTAATGGTCTGGCCGGATGTCATTAGGTATTTATAAAAAACTCTAGGCAAAGATAGTACTTCTATTTAGAAAACTTTCGGGTTCAAGTCCTGTAAAAGTAAAAAAAATGACCAAATAAATTAAAGAGCTTTTTTATTTCAATATAAAACATAATTATGTAATATGTCTAGTGAGTATTTTTACATGTAGTAAACAAAAAGAAAACTTCATTATTATTATTATTATTATTCATAATTATATTAAGATTTATATTATTAAATTTTATACTTTTACATACATCCATTTAAAAAATCTTGGAATGATAAAAGAAAATTTATTACATTTTCAAAAGTTTACATGTATATAGGTATAGTTTTGTTGTACTTATTATTTATATAATTTTTTAATTTGTGTTTATTAATAAATTAATTTTACAAATTGAATTTAAAATCTAAACCTATCATGATATGACTTGACCCTTTACTTTGGGGTTTAATTGTTGTTACATATTGAATTATGTAACGAACCCTAGATGTAAAAGAAATAGGCCTGTATAGTATAGTGCACTTGGATATCTAGTAATGGTCTGGCCGGATGTCATTGGGTATTTGTAAAAAACTCTAGGCAAAGATAGTACTTCTATTTAGAAAACTCTCCCTCATTTTGACGTTCCAAATTTAGGGTCCTTCGCAAAGTATAACTATCAAAATAAGGGTTAGGGACACCCCTAGGGTTGCCCTAACCCCCCTTAGGGGTTAAGTTTAGGGTTAAGCTAGGACAACTCATTTTCCCTAAGGGTTGGCATTTTCGTGTGTCAGCCCACTTACTCACTTAGGAAAATAGGGGTCCGTCACATAAATAAGGTAAAGTATATGTAGTGAGGCTTCCTGAATTCAAAGAGACCTCATTAACTTCCTATCGGTGCAAGCTTAATGTATCATAGTTTTTATTATGACTATTATTATAATATTTAAAATATGATAAGATAATAATTGTTAATATTAATATTATATCAACATAGAGAATATAAAATAAAATAAAATACTTATAAGTCTTCATTTTGCCTTTTACACTTATTTTATTATTACTTAAACCATATTTTGTAATATTATAAAATGCCTTATTAATTACGTTTCATATTAGTCTTTATTGTATAATTGACAATTGATTTGAATTAATTTTTTATAATATAACATTATGTAAAAATGTGTAAGAATTTTAAAAATATATATTATACAATAGTATTAAGTAATAAATTAAAGTAAAAATATTTGTATATATATTAATTATGATCTTTTAATGTGTGAATTTGTGAACAAAACACAAAAGTATACATACCTCTTAATACATACAACACATCCAATCAAGAGAATATAAGTAATATATATAATTCATAATAATAACCACATTTCATAATAAGTGCCTGTGTACTTTATAATACAAATTTGATAATAATATGTATTATATATATACAATGTTTATACATGTGTCATTATTAGTTAATTATATATTAAATGTATTTAACTATATATATAATTATGAATATGTATATCCAAACATAACTATATTTTTGTGATGTTTATGGGAGTTCGTATTGAACATAAAAAAAAAAATATTATTAATTTACATAAGAAAAATTAAGATAAAAAAAAGAAAATGATAAGTAAAAAAAATAAATAAATTTTAAAGTTATACAAGGGATAGAACATAATAATAATTAATAAAATAATTCAAACATAAAGAATGTATACTCATTAAAGTTGCATATTTTTCTTTTAATTTTTTTTTTTGTTTTAAGATTTTAAATAATTTAAATATTTAGGTAATATATATTATAGTTATAATTATATTAATTTCAAGTGGACTGAAATATTTTATATCTTTTATAATTGATATAAAACATTCATTTTATTAATTTTACAACCTTAAGAAAGGATACATAAATGCTTTCACTTTTATATTTTTGTTATAATTTTTTTTATTTAAAAAAAAATTTTATTTACTTACTTACAATTGCCTCTTTTATATTTATTTTCATTATTACTAATTCATTATTTTAAAATATATTTTTATAATTCAAGTTCAAACAAGTAATGAAAGAGACAATTGTTAAAAAAAGAAAAGAAAAGTAAAACAAATTGTTTTATAATAAATGAAAGAAAAAATTCTATAGCAAAAATATAAAAAGTGAAAGTATTTATGTATCCTTTCTTAAAGTTGTAAAATTTATTAAAAGTTTCATTACTTATTTCATTATTATTAATTTATTATTTGTAAATATTTTCATATAATTTAACTTCAAACAAGTAATGAAAAGGCAATTTTAAAAAAAGAATATATACAACACAAATATATATTAAAAAATTATGTTGAGTTATTTATGTAAATATAAACTTAATAATGTAATTTCGAATATTTCAAGGGTATATAATTTTTCCCATAAATTTTAATATCATCTCGTGTATGTATGTTTAAATATATTAAATGTGAATGCCCAATATTGTATAGTATAGTAATTAGTTTCTTAAGCAGTTGAATGTTTTTAAAAAAAAAAAAGAAGATATTACATATAAAATGAACATTTTTCTTTAAAAGAACTCTTGTCGGATGAACTTAATTAACAGATAAACATCTGTATATATAATGTGCACACCCATTATATATATATATATATATATATATATTATTATAAGTATAAAAAGTATATTTATGAACTGCATCATAATTTATTATTTACATGTTTATAACTATCATGTGGATATTCTTTATTATTAGTTTAATCACTTTTCCCATTTTTCGTTTCCAATTTGGATATCTCATTATAACACGGTTTGTTTATATTATTTACTTAATAAGTTATAAACATTTATGTTTTAATTCACATATTCATTTGAGAATCACAATAAATATATAAAATCATGTAATATATTATTTTAGCTAAATGTAATTGTATTTAAACATTAAATAAAATAATAACTGAGTAAAGCAATATCTAAGGTATATTCTATGGTAAAGGAATATCTAAGGTATATTCTATGGTAAAGGAATATCTAAGGTATATTCTATGGTTGTTAGCGGCGCTATTTCCGGTTAAAAGTTACGTTTATTTAGCTTACTAATCTGCATAGGGTAAACAAGGGTGAAGTCTACTATCTTCTTTAATGTGTTTTTGTTAATTTTATTTTTTACTAGTTTAAATTTTGCCTGTTTTGCAAAGTCCATCACGATCTGCTTTGTTTGAACAAAGCATCTTACTGGTGGGCTTTTCAGAACAGGCAAAACTCTATTTTAATACGTTAAATATATTTGATGCATCATATATTAAGTTTGATTGTTAATTAAGTATAATATCTAATACAATTTCGTTTTATTTCTCAATAATTAATCATATTTGTTCATATTGAGTTGTCTTAATAATCTTAGATTTAAATATTATAAAAACTAGGAATATGCTGGAATTTTGAATGTCGACCGGAGTTCGAATCTCTTAAAAGATATAAATCATTAAAGTTTTATCTGTTACTAGGTTCGATTTCATTGCATAACAAAACTATGGAGAACGAAAGATCTCTCAATGTGGAGCATAAATCTACACAGGTGTGTTATTGATCTATAATTTATTAAATTCTTACTATTAATATGAAATTTTGATGATTTTTTTTTTTAATATGCTAAATTTTGCCGAATTTTTATTAATATATTTAAGTTTTAATTAATATGCTGATTAATTTATTATAATGCAGGGGTTTATTGATACAAATCGATCTCCTTTGGATATAGAGTGTCTAGAGAGTCAGCTAAAACCATGGAGAGAGAATCCTAGGTGGCTCGATGAGCCCCCTTCAACAGAGGTTTTACATTTTTATTTATTTAATTATCTATTTATTTATATTTATTTATTATTTTATTTTTCAGGTGACTGTTCCTAGAGGCACACTTTGTAATTTAAAATCAACATTTAAAGTTGGATTACCACCAGAGGCTGTGTTTGGTATTATAACAGACCCAGTAACAAGCGTGTCTTTAAAAACATTCAGGTAAACTTAGCACACACACACACACACATGTATACATATGTGTGTATACGTATATATTAATTTATAAATCTTTTTTAGGAGGTGAAATATAGAAAAGTGATTAAAAGGGAGGGTAGGAGGCAACTGGTGGAGGTGGAACAAGCTGCAATATGGAAGTTTTTATGGTTCTCAGGAACTATAGATATTCGCGTTTTCGTTGATGAAGATGAAAGCACACACACGGTAAGCGTGTATGTGTGTGTGTGTTCGTGCGTGTGTAGGCATATAAACGTAAATGCATACATATTACACAATAATATTAATATGTTTTTAACATGTTAAAAGAATATATTAAACTTAATCACACACACACACACATTTGATATGCAGGTTAGTTATACACTGGCAAAAGAAGGGTTTATGAAGAGATTTGAGGGGACGTGGCAAATCAAACCATTACACGTGGACAACGATAGAGTTGCATCAGTGGTTAACCTTGAACAAGAAGTTCAACCAACGTTAATCCCTCCACCACCAATAGCCTGGTATATTCGAGGAATAACCACGAAGACTACCGAGATGATGATTGGGGATCTTCAAGCGGAAGGTAAGAGAATACGAGAGGGGAAAGTGGAGAGTTTAATGGGAGAGGTTAAGGAAGAGAGTTTAGTGGGGAAACTAAATGAGGTTAGCGATAATAAATCACGCGCTAATCATGATTATAAGCCTAAGAAGAAGAGTTCAGGATGGAATAACTCGTCAGGGAATAGTCGCTGGCAAATAGCCAAGTGAAATCTTTTATTAAGCATTTACGATAATTAATATATTTCTTAACAATTATCAAATACGCCAATGTGTGTGTTGTGTGTGTGTGTGAGTGTGTGTGAGAGAGAGAGAGAGAAAACTGCTATTATATGCATCTGTGGTGTATAAATTTCTTAAATCGTTTATATGTATATGAGGATTATATTAATGTAAAATTAGAATTAGAAGAATGTAATATTAGATTTCATTTAATTTTTTTATACAAAATTAAATTAGAAACTTAAACATCGTAACACGTCATCCAAATATTAAGATTAAATGTTTACTTTTAAACGATTAGAGTTAGGGTTTCTCTGTTTAGGGTTATTGGGAAGAAGGATGCAACAGGGGCAGGGCGTGGAGACGGAGGTAACATGGGAAGATCAGCAGAACATCAACACATTTGGGCGCCTCAATGCCAAGCTGCACGAGCTCGATGACGATATCAAGGCCAAGAAGGCAAGCGCGTGCGCGTGTCTGCATTTCTATATATATTATACACACACATAGATACATATATAGTGTGTGACTGTGTGGCCATGTATTTATATTCAGCGTATTTACCCGTTTGTGTTTCTGTTATTTTTAACAGACACACACACACACCACACACACACAGATATATATATATAGCGAAAGGGTATAAAAATATATTAAAATACACACACATGTACGAGGATTTATTTATACACAAATGTTTATATATAATATAATAGGAAATAGCAGAGAACTTGGAGGATGCAAGTAACGAGCTTGTTTTGAGTGACGAGGACGTTGTGAGGTACCAAATTGGTGAAGTCTTTGCACACATGGATAAAGAAGAAATCGAAAGCCGCCTCGACTCCCTCAAGGTGTGTGTGCTTGCGTGCGTACGTGTGTGTGTGTGTATATCGAGAGAGAGACACACACACGTAGCATATGTATTCGTTGCTTTAAACAAGTTACAATTAGGATATTCTCTGGAATGTAGAATATACTAAGAATCTAATAAATACAGGAAGATACCAACAATGAACTAGAGAAGCTTGAGGAGGAAAAGAGGCAGGTTATTGTCCAAATGAACGAGCTTAAACGCATTTTATATGGCAAGTTTAAGGACTCAATTAACCTCGAAGAGGAATAATTTAATTCCTTCATTTTTATTAATAGTTTTAAACTTATATCATATATCTTTAAAACGTAGTAAAAATTATATATTAATATGTAAACTTGATTTGTTAAAGAATAACTCACTTTAACCTGGTTTAACCCGGTATTAGTATATACACATGTATTTGTGTATATGTGTGATATTCTCAATATTTCATTAAACAAATATTAAACTTGAACAATTTATGCAATTCATAATATAATAAGATCAACTTAAATTTAACTAATTAAGGATAAGGTCAGTTAAGGGTTTAAGGGTAGAAATTAGGGCAATTGCGTTGTAGGGTTTAGAATAAGGGGAGGGCTAGGGATGGCAGAGGGAAAGGCAGAGGAAGAAGGAAAAGGGGATTGTATCCCGTCTGTGGTGGATTTGAGGGCATTCGATCAGGACGAGCTGCTACTTATGGCGCGGGATTCTCTGGGAGAAGATCTTGCCCAGGTAATCCCCAAAATCGACAAGAAAATGTTCAATTTGAGCAACAGTTGCAAGAAACAAACTTTCCAGACTGCTATGTACGAGGAATCCCGGAAAATTTCCCACCAATCCCGACTACACAGTATGTTTTCTCATTCAATATATATATTTCGTGTGTGTGTGTGTGTGTGTGTGTGTGTGTGTGTGTGTGTGTGTCTCTAAACAAATGGTTAAAAAATCTAAAGAATCCAATTTCACCACTGTGCTATTTACATGTATGTATTTATAAAGTACATGCCATATGGTCATATACAACAACAAAAGAATATGAAGTGTGCATTTTAGTCATCTACATATATGTATATACATACATACACACGTGTACGTACGTGTGTGTGTGTGTGTGTGTATATATATATATATATATAATGCAGCTCGAAAAGAGGAACAAGGAAGTCAGGAAAATTCCAAACGGAGGAGATTAGGGGATCTCACAGAGGAGGGCTGCAATGAGAAAAATTTCTTGCAGAAATGGAAGGTATATACATTATTAACCAAGAACATTCTTGTATTCTTAAACTCTCTCTCTCTCTCTTCACACACACACACACACGCTAATCTGATGCATTTCACTTAATTACTTATATACTTAAATTTTTTTAAAGGTAAATGGGTATTAAAGAAGCGTGAAAAGATCGTGGCCGCTAAAGGGTTCCCTGATGGATGGACTGTAAACGTTGGCTTACGAATTGACGGTGCTCGTTGCTTTCTCGATTACCACGATTACGTAAGGTATATATATTATATATATATATATATATATATATATATATATATATATTGTGTGTGTGTGTGTGTGTGTGTGTCAGATAACACTTGTAATATATGATTGTTTATGTCATAGAACCTACACTGTTCATCATAATTAGTGTGCACATAATTAATGTACGTTCTTATATAGTATGTGTGCAATCATACAATAATTCTTTTTATTAACTCGTGGGAGGGAGTTCAAAGTGTCTTATTCATAAATGGTGTATTCATAAATGGTGTGAATGACTTTAATTGTGATGAACAGTGTAGTAAACTTGTGCTTATATATATGAATATGTTCCTAGAACGCTGTAATGACAATATATAATATGTAAAATATTATGCTGTTATTTTGTGTAACAGTCCGGAGGGGAAAAGCTGGCCAAACTTTAAAACTGCATCTGCTTACCTGATTGCTAATCTAGATTGTATTACTGAAAACCAACAAATGAGCGAGGGGATTAGTGGCACAAAAGGGAAACCTGAGGAAGATGAAACAACTACAACACAGGTGTGTGTGTGTGTGTGGTTTATAAGTATTTAAATACTTGTTTTTAGATGCTAGACTTTATGATATAGTTTACGAATGATCGATTTGAAGGTTTTAGTAATGATTTTTATTTAAGTTGATGAAATGTCTTAAATAGACTAATCTTGCTAAGGGCGTTGAGAAGGCAGACAAGACAGGTACACAGGAGGAGAAGGAAGCAGCTAGTGCACAGGTGATCTGTGCACTTTGAAAGAACTAACTTTAGCTAAAGATGTATCATACTAATTTAATGTTTTATTTACTCTCTTAACATGCAAAAGCCCCCCGTGGAGAAAAAATATGTGTGTGAGGTCTGCCAGAAGGAATTTATGGGGGAAGAGCGGTTCTCAGGTACTAAGTTAGAACAGTTTTCTTATGTATAGGACGTCTGTCTGTCTGTCTCTCAGGACACACACACACAATACGTTATGCTACTATTGTTGTTGCAATACGCAAAATTGAACAGGGCACGTCAAGACGCATAAGTTAGAAAAGACGGAAGCAAATGTATCAAATCCGGTCGCGCTCAACCTTGAAGAATTAAGAGAGGTATACTACATGTTATGCGTTTATTAATTCACCTATACTTATATACTCTTACACGCACACGACATACTTCTTTATTAAACCACCTTATACGGACATAGCAAGATCTGTATTTATGAAAGTTGTGAATCAATAGTACATACATTCACCGTACATGTAAATTATCTATATAGTAATTCTACATATTAGCATATATATGTATATATGACTTATGACGTTTATATTTTGTTTGTCTGTTGATCTGTCAAAATCTGAAATGTGATATATAGCGCAATGTATTTACATGAATATATATGTGTGTGTGTGTGTGTATGCACAGTATATTACTCTATACACCAATATATATAATACTAAAATATATTAAACAATTGAACACTGATTAAGCACCTTGTTTAACAGGTGATTAAGAAGCAAGCAATAGGGTGGGATGACGAAGGTTGCCACGTGTGTTTCAAAAGTGTGGATCCTGCTGAGCTGGTTTTTTGTAGTTGGTGTGAGAATGAATTTCATCTTGCATGCACTGGATACGATGACATGGTACCCTCTGATTGGACCTGCCCTTCTTGTACAGTTCTTTAGTGACATTTTGTATCACCTGGTAAGTACACAGATAATATGCGTATATATCGTACATGCTTACAGATGTGTTTTTTAGAGAGAGAGAGAGAGAGGGTTATCTTTTATGATGTGTATATACTTGCTGTCTAATCTGTCTTCTTATTTTCTATGTAATCTATTGATGTATATGTTGTTCCATGTTTGTACTTGAGATATGTACGCCCATATGCTTTTGTACTTGAATCTCTCTCTCTCTCTCTCTCTCTCTCTCTATATATTATATATATATATACATCTGTGTGTGTGCACGTTTTTATTTGTTGTGCAGGATTAACTTGGCCGAAGGCGTTTCATTTTGAACTCGGTTTATGGCTCATGACATAATGGTTAACTGATAAAACCGAGGTACATTTTTGTAATTAGCATAAAATTACTGTTCATTAGAGAATATGTTAGAATCTTTAATGAAATATTTAAGGCATGAGAATTATTAATTATGTTATTTAAGATTATTAATTGTTAAATATGTATTTTAACGTTAAGTTCAACTTATACATCAGTTCAATTGATATTCTATTTATGATTTACAGTATACAGATCAATGTAGAAGTTTGCAGAATCGTGTATATTTATATCCTCTAATATATAAAACTGTATACACACATGTATTCATATATACATCTTATGTGTCCTACGTATATAACAAATAAATGAATGTATAGAGGTTTAACATTGTCATCTGATATTTAATTATTACCAGTTTAATTAATAATCTCTAATAAAATCACGATCCTACTTTTCAAAAACCCAATTAGTATTCATTAATGAAATTTTTAAAAAATATTTCTTTACATTACGATGGTACACTTCCATCTGGACTTTTATATTATACTTATTTATAATAATAAAATAAAAAAATTTATTGTTCATTATCAATAAAAATATTGTAAAAACCACTTGTATATTATACTTACTTATAATAATAAAGGATTTTATTGTCATTTACTGATAGTGTTAATAAAGTTTATATTTATAAGTTTGGTGCCTTATAACTATTTTAGGATATTATATAAATTATTAATTATTATTAAATTAATTATAATATTTGTGAACGGTGGATATTTTAGAAAATATTTTTTAAAAATCTCTTTAATTCATGAATTAATCGTTATATATATCTAAATAATAATAATAATAGGTGAAATTTGAAAATTGAAAATTTACAACCTCCTTAAATCTTCAGTACGTATTCAATATAAAACACGACGCAGTATAACCTCGGTTTGTATGCATTGAACAAAAAATATAAAATCTATTAAAATAAATAAATTATTAAAAAAATTACATATAAGTTTGAAATTATAAATTTATCTTGAATATTTATAATTTTACTCTTTCAATAAAACTTAAGTTAAATTTTAAGATAAGTTTAATATACAACACCAGCTTGTTTCGTGTCGTAGATTTGTATGTCTGTATTCATTTATATGTGATTTAATAGTGAATAGTCTCACACGCGTGCACACACACGTGTATAGATGGGTTCAATTGAACGTTGAAGAAAACATTATATAACAGGTAATAACGTTAATAATATATTTGTATTTTTGACCCGAACATGTTAATATATTAGTTTTAGCGTTGTTAATAGCACGTATTATTATTAACAGTTATATACAGTGGTTGACTTAAATACATATATATATATATAGAGAGAGAGAGAGAGAGAGAGAGAGAGTTGTGGAGAGAGAGTATTCTCTCTCACACACACACACGCACGCACGCGCAAGGCGGCTTAGTATCTATATGTACATCCTATATGCATATTTAATACGTATTTAATCTCTCTCTCTCTCTCTCTCACACACACACACACGTGCGCATATACATACTTCTTGTTATGTTAAGGTTTTACTTATGTTCTTCCACTCGCAACACCAGTATAAGGCACCATTGTATTTTGCACATCTCACACACACACACAAGTAACGGAAACATACATCTGCTATCAATATGTGTGTACATATAGCATATATGCAGTTTTCTGTATACATATACATGTGGCGTATGCCTAAGCACACACATTCTCTGCTGACCATATTTACACGTGCATATATAAGTATATAGGCATACACTTGCATATATAGACACATAAGGCGTGTGTGTGTGTGTGTGGGGGGGGGGGGGGGGGCACGGTTTATAGAGATAGAAGAATGTGTGTTTGTTTTAAACCATGTGTATCAGTAGTATGCATATTAGTGTGTTACATATAAGTATAATGATGAAAGTTTAGATCAATTGTATGTAAATCAACTCCTCTATACACACATACACAATGTAAGTAGCCCCATATATATTATATAACAAAAATTGTATATATATTTCTGTATAAATATGCATACTGTGTACAGATAAAATCAAATAAATTTTAATGCATATATATATATATTATATATGATAGTTTAATACACTCATATACAGAAAAACAAAGGGGCATTCCGAGAATCGAACTCGGGACCTCTCGCACCCAAAGCGAGAATCATACCACTAGACCAAATGCCCATGAAACACACATATTGTAGGTTTAGAAAGTCAAACAGCTCTGCACAACATACTATTATATTTCTCAACACACAACATCTTATAATATATCATCTATGTATTAGTTCGTCGTTCAGCTTTTCGTGTACTTACATATTGAGTTTTAAAATAAAAATTTACATGATACACATAGTTTGTGTGTGTATGCATGTGTATGTATCTACACTGTGAGTAAATAGGTGTCTATGTATGCAATACAAGTAGTTTCAAATGCAACTACATGGTTTTCATTATGTATATATATATATATATATATATATATCCCTGTGTGTGCGTGTGGTCAATTAGAGACAGCAGGAGGTTCATTCAGTAAAACCGTAACGGGTTATCTAGCATATAGATGTGTCTGTATATGCTAGGGATATATCTGCAAGTTTTATATAAGATTATTATGGTTTCTAAAGACTTTTAATATTTTAGTTCGTTAGAAATATTTTCTATTTTGATTTTGATAATTATTTAAAATACAACCAGCAGTTTCACATTAATACTTATAGTATGTTCAATATATTAAAGTTTACCCAACCGTCATGTACATTAGTGTCTATATGTACATCATGTATGCATATTTAATACGTACGTTAGATGTTTTGTATACATGAATATATATAGATATTCTTATATATACTCTTTACACACACACACACATAAAAGATGCGTGCGTGTTTATGTGTATATAGATAGTTAGAAGCATATGAATAATAATAATAAATGAGAAAACATGCTCATGTGGCTGTTATAAACTATCTTTCAAAATAAAGGAAACTTAAAGAAAAAGAAAAAACGTGTGTGTGACGTATTTGTACACAGTATGCATATGTATACAGAAATATATATCATTTTTTGCTTTATATTTATATATATGGGTGTGCATATGTGTGCTACTTACATTGTATAAATGTGTGTTTAGAGGAGTTGATTTACATACAACTGATCTAAACTTCCATTCATTATACTTATATAACACACACTCTTATTATTACTACTGTAGACACGATTGTGTGTTTAATTATATAGTTTAAAACCTGTAAATATCCATTTGTAGACCTGGTTAGCAACAGTATATAGCTGAATATGTATATAGTATTATGTTTTTCCTAATCGTTCTTATGCTTGTTAATACATGTAGCTTAACATAATCTGTATATAATAAAATACACACATATATAAATACACTCACACACGCCTTATGTGCCTATATATGCGCATGTGTATGCCTATATTACTTCTATATATGCACGTGAATATCTATATATTCATTATATAAAACATCCACTGGAAAATAGAGAGAGATACACCACACATACACACACTACATAAAACTGGAAAAATATATGCATTTTTTGGTAATATTCTTGTAAATGCTTATAGACTTCCTTGAATATACATCTCTCTCTCTCTCTCTCTCTCTCTCTCCTACACGCATATATCGGTCATGAATATCTGTGTGTGTGTTAATATATACATATATACACCATATATATTTTTATACTCCTTTTCTTCTTCTATGACATTTATAATGTGTGTGTTGTGCTTGATAAGTATGCATATGCATACATACACACACATGGACCTGTTTGTCTGTGTTTCTGTAGATGTAGAGATGGCACAACCTTACATTAACAGGATAGCCTTGTGTGTGTGTGTGTGTGTGTGTGAGAGAGAGAGAGAGAGAGAGAAAGAGAGAGGGAGGAGTTTAACATCGGCTAACAAAATCTCTCTCTCTCTCTCTCTCGCATGTGTGTGTGTGTGTAATGGACTTATATTCAGATGTAGACATCCAACTTAGACGGTTCTTAAATAACCGAGTGGATCGTCCATTAACAAACCACTCCACAATTATAATTATATATGTTTATATATTACATTACATATAGTTATATATATAGATAGATAGAAAGACAGACAGACAGACAGACACACACACACACACACACACACACACACACACACACACACATATATATATATATTATATATATATATATTATATATATATATATATATATGTCTTATAAATGTGTATTTACTGCATGAACAGGTGTAAGCAACTGAGTACATATAAATAACTGGAGATAAACATGAGGTTGTCTTCTCGTTGTTACCCACTAAAAACTTGACACATAAACATGTTATAAACATGTACGCATGGGATATTCCTTTAGGATATACTATTCACATTTCACATTCTGTATCGCTATGGCTACTGAAATCCAAGCTAGAGAGCTTTGCTGAGAAGAATGGGATTCAATATTTTCTTGTATGTATATATGTTGCGCGTGTGCGTGTGAGTGTGTATTATTAATATAAACATATCTTGTCACACACACATATATATATATACACACACACATATATATCTATGTGTGTTTAAACAGGTTAGTTTTGTGGATTTGCTGGGATTTTCCCGCTCAAAACTTGTTCCAAAATCTGCAATTAAAGAGATGGAGTCTGCAGGAGCAGGGTTTGCTGGTCATGCCGCTTACTTCACCATGAGTCCTGCATATCCAGACATGGTACGTGTGTATGTGTATGCGTGCGCGTGCGCGTGTGTATACACATCTAGAATGTGTATGATTATAAACTACACTCTTATTATGTAATATTTTTGCGTGGTTTCAAACTCTCTCTCTCTCTCTCTCTCTCTCTCTCTCTCTATATATATATATATATAGAGAGAGAGAGAGAGAGAGAGAGAGAGAGAGAGAGAGAGTTTGGAACCACGCAAAATGACTATATATTAGAATGTAGTTTATAATCATATACAATACACACACACACATGTGTGTGTGTGTGTAAAGAGAGAGACGTACAAACTTATGTGTTATAGTATGCTGTTGCGGATGCTGAGAGTGTAGTTCAACTACCATGGAAACCAACTGTGGCGTGGGTTGCAAGTGATTTATATATGGATGGGAAGCCTTTAC
>PUQB01000186.1:105779-269734 GCA_003024785.1 Selaginella tamariscina
CTTTTAAATAATTGTTTAAGTATGAGTTTTTTCTTCATAAAAGATTTTCTTACACATTTGTAATAAGTTCCATAGCAACTTTAATAACGATCCTAATAAATAATAAAATCCTTATTATTAGTATTAGTATTAGTATTATTATTTTTTAAAAAGGAACATTATTTTCCTTTGGAGTGCCAAAATAATTAGCCATATATACACATTATATTATGATAAATGATCATGTTATTAATGAAATAAAATTATTACCATTTATTAGAATGAACATAAGCAATTCAATTATGACATATCTGAATATTTACTATATCATTTTAATTTTAACCCCTTTAGATTTTTTTTTTAAAATTTAAAATATTATATAATATATATATTAAAATTTCAAAAGTCCATATTACAAAAGATTTGTTAAAAAATAATATAACAAAATATCTTATGCTTCTTTAACCATTATAATTTTTGTTGTTATAAAATGCTTTTAACATTATATATTTAAATTTTTATTTACCGACCAAAATTTTACAACTCAATATATTAAATAGATTTTACTAATTAATTGATAAAATATACAATAGTAAAAAGGAAATACATAACATACTATATAATAATTAAGTTATATATACCCAAGATGATTTACTTAATGATATAGATTTATTATCCTTTTTTAATATAATTTAGGTAGGCAATTTTATATATAGTAAAACTAAATCATTTATTATTATTGTTATTATTATAACATATAAAGCTAAAATATATTTAGTTTTATTTATGCATTATTGTGTATTAGTTTTATTTAGTATAGATAAATTAAAATAAATAAATAAAATATAATTATCATATTTAATGATATTATTAAATAAATATCATGTTCTTGTTTCATATAAATTTGATAATTTATTTAATGATCATAAATATATATATATAAGTAACTAAGTAAGTTAGAAGGAGAGATACATAAAAAGAGAACGAAGAAAGACATAAAATAAATAAAACTTTATAAAATAAAATTTTGAGAAAATTCATTAAAAGAATCATAAAATATCTTAAAAATTAATGTGTTACACTCATATATAGTGCAACAAAAGTTAACATTTTTACTTTTAAATATATTGCATTAACTATATTATGTGCAACTTGTTAATGTGAATTAACACATAATTTATAATAATGATTAAGATTCACTTTGTAATTCTAAATGACATTAACATACATAAATAAGCACACTCATAACTATATTTTATCATTAGTATTTTCTTAAGTTACAATTTCATTATTTTTAAAATGGATTTAATATATTTATAATAGGCCGAACATCAATGAACAACAAACCAATAAATATGATATGTATTTAAAAGAATTTCAAACCTCATATATATATATATATAATAAGATGTTTAATTAATATTATTAACATTAATTAAATAAATATTCAAAATAATGTATAATTAATTACTGAGACAAAAAAACATTTATTAAGATTATTTGATAATTTTATATATCAAATTTATTAATTAGGTTTGTAGGAATTAACTAAATAAATTATCTAATAGAGAAAACAAAATAAGTATTATAATACATTTACTCTTATTTATTTATTCTTTTATAAATAAATAATATAGAACTTATTGTATGCACACTCATTACTTGATTTAATTTTGCTTAAAAATGATTTTTATAATTTTTTTTATAAATATTTATTAAATTTATAACTATTATTAAAATTTATTATTTAAGATTTACTTTATATTATTATTATGTCCCGTATCTTTGTTTATTTAAATCCCAGCCCTTTCTTATATGTTAGGGATTTACGCAGGTGTTAATAATAATAAAATTAAAATATATAAATTATTCTTTTCAAAACACATATAAAATTGGAGGTTTTTTCACTTATATACACGCGAGTGAAATTATGAGTGGGTAAGACCCTAATATGTACAGATTAATATTTTCTTTCTCTAACATAAATACATTTTATAATGAAAAAGATATGATTTTATGGAAATTATGAGTGGGTAAAACCTTAATATATACATATATTAACATTTTCTTTCTCTAACATAAATACATTTTATAATGGAAAAGATACGATTTTATAAATTTTGTTCACAAAGAGAATTATGTTATAAACAAATCATTTTAAACATATGATTATAGTATTGTTTTCCAAATCATTATACTTATTATGTAATAAATATTTTAAAATGTTTTGCATCTTTTAAATTTGATAAAAATAACATGATAATTTTCTTTTTAATATGGTTACTAAATATATATTTGTTTTTTTTTCATCTCTTTCATGCATTTGACATAATTTTAAATGCTTAATATATTATAATATCATTAATGATATTAAATTGTATAATAAAAAATTAGAGCATAAAATATGAATTATTATAATATAGAAATTTTTGAAAATATTAAAGATGTTAGGAAAAGTTGTTAATAGTTTTAGTAAATATTTGTTCTGCAGTATTAGTTAATCATTTACCTTTTCAATCTCTCTTTGCCACACACAGACACACACGTACACACACACTATAGTACTCATATTTATAGTTTTATCAAGCCGTATACAAATATTTTATCAAAATATATATGAGTATATTAAATAATACTAAAGTGATTCAAGCCAATGGAGAATGACAATCCGTTGACTGACGATCGGCGATGTATGTTCACCATTGACTTTCAAACTTTGACTGGCGGTTAATGAAGAAAAATGTGAATTGTATTATGTCACCGGTTGTGTGTGCAAGGAAGTTTTCAATTAGCAATACTATGAATATTAATTATATGTCTCCTAATGAGTTAAGTTACTAAATTAAATATTTTGTTTAAAATTTAAACACAAACATTAAAATGTGGCATTATAAATTGAAAGAAATAAACATATAACCATTAATTCCTTAACTTACATTTTACAAAGCTCTTTATGCTGTTATTATATCTACATATATCTATCTATCTATATCATATAATTATATAGTCAATATATATTAACTTATTATGTACACTGTAGCTAATACAAGAATTGATGGTTTATTTGCAGTATGAACTTATGACAAGGTATGATGTTAATTTACTACATGTATATGTATATACACATATCGTTGTGTTTATTATATGTGTATGTGCAAAGAGAGACAGACACACACATAAACTTAACATTGAAGAGAAAAACCACGATCATAATTCAAGTTGGCATGTTTAAACTAATTTAAATAAACACCAGTTTAATATTTTCTAGTTGGTTTTAAACAATAAACTAATGTTTATTTTACAAGTTGCGGTAAAGTTGATGATGTAACGGTTAATAATATAAACTTTAAACCAATGACGAATGGCGGGTATATACGGTTTATACACTGACTATATTTTGCTGGTTTTTCCTTGAAGCACTTCTAATAATGTTTCTGAGGTGTATACGCAAACACGCACACAACAATACACACATATATACATATTAATATTATAGATTTATTTTCTAAATATAATAATTTTATGTTGTTTTAACATATGTGCCATGAGAAAGAAATGTTAAATTTATACATTATATTAAAATTCAAATATTTTTAAACAGAGGAAGAGTTTATTGAGAGTTATTACTAATTGCAAATAGAGTGGAGTCATTACTGTTGAGTTCTGGATCGCTTCGTAATAAGCAACATAAAAACAGTATATATCGTTCGGAATTTATTTCAGTAAAATATCATGAACATTTTAATGAACTAATATAAAATTATTAAAGTGGAGATTGACAATATCTATGTATATGAATTTTTAAAAAATTCTTTTTATTAATATTCTTAGTAACGATGGATGCTTTCTATATTGAAAACCTTCTTAAATTTAAGTTTGTATATACAATTTAATGAAAAATTAAATATTTTATTGATGACTTTAAAATATAAAAAGGATGAAGCAACAACTATTTATAAATGAGAAATTGAATTTTTACAACATAAAAACATATGATATTATGCCTTACATTTGCACGCTCTTTATGCGAATTATATATATAATATATATATATATATATATATATATATATATATATATAAATAAATAAATTATCTCTCTCTGTGTGTGTGTATGGAGAGAGAGTAGTATGAAAACATTATTTATATACTCTTTATCCAGGTTCGGATTTATACTTAATTTTTACGTCTTTCAGCACGATGCTTTATATATTGAAAACTTCTCAAATTAAATCTAAATGTTTTATTTATAACTGTAAACAAGTTACGTCGCAAACCAAGCAACAACTATTTATAAATAAATAATAATATTTACAATGTTGTAAATGAATATTTACAACGTAAAAACATATGATATCATGCCTTGGATTTTGCACACGCTTTTTATGCTGTTATATTATAAAATATAAAATATTTTATAATTATAATATATATATATTATTAATAAGTACTACAGTTTGAGATTAACTGGGGATATGTGCACAGCTGATAAATATGTGTTCAAATATATGGTGAAATCAATAACTGAGAAACATGATAAATTTTTTCCTTATAGAATACACATGCACACATATGTGTGTGTGGTTATATATCTACATGTATTTAAATGTAATACTATTCAATACCCTAGATGGTATGCACATGCATATTTACACCATGTTAGAAGTTTTACTGCTGTGTAAAAAGACTCTTAATGATAAGCTTTCGCAATCGGTACTTCCATTTATTTTTTGTATATATAATGTATATAAAAGTAAAAGGTAGAAATATGCAAATTATATTATTTTTCTGTCTGAAATAAAAAAATAAAAAAACAAGAAATATATATAGCTATGCATATGGAACCCATTCAACCACTTGCTCATATTGAGTTCAATTACCATGGAAACCAACAGTGGCATGTGAGTGAGAAAACGCAGTTATTGATACATGAGATATGTACATGTATGTAATGGAAGCATGTCATATATATGTATATACATGTTTGCAAAAAAACACTAATATATACGTACATATGTACGCAGGTGTGCGTGTGTAAGAGACAGAAAACACCTGTCAAAACAATTATATAAGGTTATTAAGTGGTAATAATTTAATTTTACTTATCACATTTAATCTCCACTGTAGAATTTAAATTAAATTTATGATTTAGGGTTATTCATGTTAAATATTAAAATAATGAATATTAATGGTTGTAAACAATTTAATAATTATTATGTTAATCTAAGTTTGAAGACTTTAAAATATACATATAAACTGCATAATATACTAGTATAAGTAATATATTTTTTAACATGCGGGTTACATTTCCAAATTAAATCTACTGATTTTTTAATTTTTGATTTCTACATGTACCCACATTTATATACGTAAATGACAATCCTGTAATATAGCATTGAAACCTTGTAATTGTTTAGTATTAATATTATAATTTGTATAAATATATAGAGGAAGAAATGGATAAATCAACCTAGTTATAGTATATATCTTTGTAATTTTGAAATATTGATGTGCATATACATGATTATGGTTAAACTTTTTTTATTTAAATTATTCTTTTTGGGTGACAGGATAGCATGGTTGATCCTTTCACAATGTAATATGGATTAATTTTATAATGGTCTTTAACAACCTTATAGTAATTATCAACTTGATTGTCCCTTGATTAATCTTTTATAATAGTGTTCAAACTATGATGAGATGTATTTAATCTTACTGTATAAATATAAGTGCGTGGGTATGTGTCTAAAGATGTTAGGCACCACTACATATAAACTAGAGATCTTCACAAGACCACCTGACCTTCTAGTCTTCACACACTGCTTTTCAAAAGGCTTCCAATATTATAATGACTTCTTAATTATCTTAATTTCCATATATACATTAAATCTATATGCTTTTTTATTATTCTTTAATTAGTTATATGGGTCATAACAATCCCTTGTCCTCAAGGGTAGTATAACTTACTTATATTGTTAATCTTGTTCATTTACAAAGAATTGACTTGAGACTTATTCCTTATGAGTACTCTCTTTAATTGGTGCATCATCCTCGCTCCTTTTATTAGTCGTTGTTGATATGCCTTATCGATATACTCCAAAATCTCATAAAATATTTAAACACTTTAGAGTTTCATAAGGACTTGAGTATTTGAGAAATAATTTATTATTGTGTCTCTTCTATAAGGCCACATTGTCAATAGTGTTTTACCTTACATGTGTGGTAAATACCATTTGAAAATATACATAATCTCCCACTTAGAATTCTTGAAAGCTTATGTGTTTATTAACAAACTTAATAACTTAATTATGAGCTACTTGTAAGTTTTTTTGTACAAAACTCAAGCTAACACTCAAATCTTTAGCTTTTTCATCAACGTTGCCCTAGGCCTTTTTACTTGCTAATCCCAAATCAAAAATTATCTTGGAATGTCGTCTAAACATAGCATAGTACGGACTCACTGTGTTAACTGTTATTATAGGTAACTTGAGTAATGAAATATACTTATTCCACTGACCTTCTTTATGATTAATAATGCACTTCAACATATCTTTTAAAACTTGATTTACCCTCTATGTTTGCCCGTCTGTTTTGTTTTGGAATGATCTCTACTACATAGCTTAAGTTTCACTTTCATGCACTTAAAAAAGCCTATTCAAAAGTTAGAAATGAATTTGGAGTCTTGATCAATTACTATCATATAGAAATTTATGAATAAGAAATACATGTTATAAATACATTATACCCAGCTTGGATGCATTCACATTCTTCTTTAACGAAATTAACTTAACAAATTTTATCAACCTATCCACAATGACTCACACGTATTTCATTCTGTCACTCATTGGCGGCAAATGAGTGACAAAGTATATAAAGATACTGTTTGGAATAGGTAATAATAATAATAGGCTTAAGACCTGGTCCTATAACTAATACAAAATGTGTTGGTAAAGATGTAGGTCATAAAACATGTAAAACTTATGTTAAATTGGCACAATTAATTTATTCATCACATGTTCTAAGTTTTTATGGGGAATGCATATGTGGTGGCCTTAAAAAATGGGTTTGAATTTACTTTTGTGATTTAAACGTCAGACATGCTTATAAAGTTGTTAATATCAAGTTAACGAACTTTTCAATTATGTGACATGTGGAAAAAGAGACTAGTTTTATAAAGGAAAAGTTGATGAAATTGTTAAAGCAATTTTCACATGGGTGTTAAAGATATTCCACAACCAATACGAGAGAAACTTTTGAATACACATTCACAATGCAATGGCAAACATGTCCAATGTCTGTAAAGTAATTAAATAATAAATTATAAAGGCAAGAAGAATATTGACTAATGTTGAAATACAATAAAAGGTAAGTTATATATCTTGGACTTACAAAGTGCAATCTACCACTATCAAAGGTTGTTTCTACACTGTCAATATTGAATAAATACCAAAGTGCAACAAGATTTCATTAATATATATATATATATATATATATATATACATTAGAAACAAGTGTTATGTGACATATAAGTATATTTATTTTATGTATTTAATAAATTTATCACAAATAAAGACAAAAACATTCACATTCATTTAGCAAGTTTAACACTTCTTAAAGGTTATAAAGATACTTTTTTCATTGATAGAAATATTTAATGTCTATTACTACAAGTTGTGAGGATTTATAATATACGGTGCTAATTTTAACATTTTAGTAATTTAAATTAAATTCTTCGTACAATACAATTAACCAGTCCTTAAATCTTTTTCACATCTTAACAAATACAAACATATTATGTTATAACAAATGCCAATTACTTACAAGTTCGCAAGTTTAACTGACTAGCCCATTCAACATTGGACAAGTCCTCACGCACACACAAACACACACATGCCTTGGAAGTGCCAAGTCCTCTTTATTAAACTCATGTACACATTGCACTACAGGGCTATAGCCAGTGTATTCCATACTGCTCATGCACTTGTTCTGCAAAAGAAATATTCATAAATACTTTTTATATACGTACGTTTGACTAAATATAGATATGTATATACATAATTAAGTGTGTATCTATACAGACTATTACCGTAACCTTTGTGCCGAGAATATGTCTATAGAACGACACAAAATTGTATGCTCTTTAGAAAAGAAATTATATACAACCATAAAGGTTTAGGGTTCTTACAGTTACAGGGGTGACGAATGATATGTCGACGTCGTGGCAAGACCAGGTTTTGTCGGAGCTGAATGCGGGGGTCCAGACTTGGTGGGACAAGGTGCGATTGCAGCAGACTCCGGATTACTTCAAGGCCGGGGAATTTCTGTCCCTTCCAATTCAAGGGAACAACTTTACTGCCTTCCATTCCAGCTGTGAGCAGCTATACGTGAGGGAGGTCTTCGATGGCTTGTTCGAAGACCTTTACGAGCTTCTTAAGGATCCGTACGTTCTGTGTCATTTAAACGGCAATTCTGGAGTGGGCAAGTCTGCGTTTCTCTGGTATTTCATCATAAGAGTGGGCATCCAGGATCCGGATGCGGTTATGATCTTTGAATCGGAGGCATTCGTCTGGGAATTTCGTGGCGATGTAGTACAAGTCACGTATAAATCGGACTATCCAGCGCTGCGGATTCTTGCCGAGCAGGTCCGATTCCATTTGATCGATCAGAAAGTGGACACTAGCCGACCCATTGGACTTCGGGCCATCGTTGCTGCCTCGCCGGATGAGGCGAACACAAAAGCAGCTAGAAAGCTTCGGACGACTTTAACGCGCTATGTGCCTGCGTGGGACAGGTCCGAGTACGACGCCCTCGTGCTTTCTTGGAGACAACGGGCGGAGCAATTGCCAGAAGGATCGGCCAAGAGGAACGAAACGCTTGAAAGGCTAGATGCTGCTGGGAGGACATATGATTGGTTTGGAGGTATTCCTCGACTTCTCTGGGGGAAAAGGCTTACTGAAGAAGATTTTCACGAGGAAATAGTTCGATGCCTGGCCAACACCAAGCTGGAGAACGTGAGTGCGGTGTTGCAGGGTAACGCAAACCTCAGCTCTTCCACTTTAAGTTGAATCCTGGAGATTTCAGCACCTTTCACTACAACTTTTGCTCCGACAAGGTTTCGAATCTTTATGCCCAGTACTTAGTTCAGGAGAACCTGGAGCAGCTTAGAATCTTCATTGAAGCCTTCGGAGCCCCTCCCGGAGTACGCTGCCTTGCGAGGTTTCGTTTTTGAACAGTATGTAATTGGTCAGGCTGTGCGAACCAAGCTCATGGGCATGCCAATGGTAAGTAGACTTGAAGGTGGTCAGTCGTTCACCCATCTGCATTGCAGGTTGACGACGTTCACTGTCACTTGTGCAAAAAGAAGGAGGACCGAGGGAAGACGTCAATGGTGGACTGGATAGAATGCGACCACTGTCGACACTGGTACCATATGAGGTGCGTCCGCGTAACAACTGTAAAGGTAGTTTACAGATGCCCGGGTTGCCGAGGTCGGCAGCAGCAGATTGACATTTCTGATGGTGGCCTGTTACTGCGTTACTACGATGGAGATCTCGAGGATGCTCTAATTGCGGCTGGTTAGCATTTTTTAGTGGTATGAAAATGAACTAAGTTGTTTCTTGCAGGTTCGGATGCTGTTAACTACTTGTGGAGGCCTCTGAAGAAGAACAATGCAGTGTTCGACTTTGTGCTGCCGCCACGCACACTGGGGCAGATCACCATAGCTAGCAAACACCCATGTTCTATTGAGGCTCTAGTTAAAGCCGTGAAAGCACTGAATGCCTGGAGGGCATTGTTCGACCCTGACACTCGAAGTAAGGACGTGCTGCTGCTGTATCTCCTACCCCCCAGCAGGTTTCCAAGGTTCGGGTTTCAACGGTACCGACAATCTGGAAAGGTCTCTCAGCGAGCTGTGGCAGGTGCGCTTTCCATTCCAGGCTTTACATATTTGACATTTTATTTTCTTTCCAGGTGTTGTGCAGTGTAAAGTAGCAGTACCAGTGAATGGTACTCCATATGCTGGGCTTAATCTGAAACCCGACAATATGCCAGTGGAAGAACTTAATCTGGCTTTGAACCTCGAGTCTTGGGAGAAGTCCCTAGAATGCAAGGAGGATAATACATGGAGCGAAACTGAATTTGTATCGCTTGCCAAGGAGAGGGATCGTTTTCTGCTGCAAGGCTGCGTGTACAATAATACATCAGAGTTTCTGCTATCCGCCAAGTTTGAGACCCTTGATCATCGACAGCTGCAGGCTATATGCAAGCAGCTCCACATCCGGGTGGATACTAGTACCGCACAGATGGTATCTGATCTTCACGCCTATGTCAACAGCATGAAGGTAGACGACATGGATGTGGATCTTACATTTAATTAAATTACGCCACCAATCAAGTATTTTAAGAGAATCACATTTAACTTAATTTAATTAATATAAGTATTATATAATGAATATGCATTCTCACTAACCTTCATTAAATTTTCAAAGCAATTTAATAGAAACTAATAAAATTTAATTTAATTAAAAAGTTGGTGGGAATAAAAAGTTATTAACTTTTCCTATTAAAATAAAATTCGGTTGTTTTGATAAAAGGATATCTTCAAATAGAATATTCTTAATATATATCGTATATACTAAGTATTTACATATACTGTATCTACCGAGTATTTACCTTGAAAATATAAGAAACTTAATCTTTATCTAATGATACAATATATATTAAGGATATAATAATGAAAATTTTATTTTCTATTTAAAAAGTAATAATTATAATAAACTTAAATATATTAACAACTTCACTAAATAAAATTCTTTAAAAGTTATAAATATTTTTTATCTTATAAATAAATTATCCCAAATCCATATAAAGTAACGCAATTTAATACCACCAAGCTAGCTAATAATTAACTATGGAGTTCAATTAAAATAATTTCTAAACTAACCTAACTTTCTACATATGTCAGGGTTGCAGGATTTGGTACTCGAGGTAATTACCACCGCAAAACTACCACCTCCTTAAACGGGAGTCATTCTGCACGTATAAGATATATTACACACACAGAGGATGTAACGTGTTTATATGTGTGTGTGTGTGTGTGTGTGTGTGTGTGTGTGTGTGTGAGAGAGAGAGAGAGAGAGAGAGAGAGAGCATAATGTGTAACCAAACAAATTTAACATACATTATTAAATATTAAGAATGAATATATTCATTTATAAACTCAAAATTATTATACTAAACATTCACAACTCTTTAAAAAAATGAATATATTCATTTATAAACTCAAAATTATTATAAGTATATAATTACACATCGACTTGGTATTTAAGTTTACATAAATTCATTTTTAACAATTATTATCAAAATTAACACATCGACTTGGTATTTAAGTTATATAAATTCATTTCTAGCAATTATTAAATTCATTTCACCTCCAATTCTAAGTTTAAAAATAGTATTTATTTCATTAATCATAAAGACAAATGGGCAATTAGTATTATAAAAATTACTAACTCAAATGACATATGATTTAAGTAATTATTATGAAGATTATAATTTGAGTTACTATGAGAGTCATTTAAATAAATCATCCATTACATAATTAATTAGGGTTTATTGTTCATAAATAATAAAACTTATATTAAAATCAAAATTGTTAATGTTTTTATCGTAAGAATAGCGACACATTAAGTTACATAAGTGTTTCTATTTTAATAAAGAATTAACTATGAAACACCAACTCCAGATAAAATTTTTTTTTATGTAAAAGATAAATAAGGTTAATGCTAATTATTTTGTTCCACTTTAGTAAAATACTTTTTATATATTTAAAATATTAGCATAGAAAGTGTTTGCACCAATATAAATAAACATAAAGACATTTAAAACTTCAAATAACAATAAAATATATATTTTATAATCAACTAACTGACTTAAGTGCTTAATTAATGTAGGCTATTGAATTAATAATCGAGGATCATTCTAATTCATGTATATTAACACCTCTTTAAAATGATGCCAAAAGCATACACATACAAGATAAATGATTGTTTGAAATTTAAGTGTTAAAACATTAGTGAAATCATTATTAATTCTTTTAACTAATTAAATCTTTACTCTAGTAAAAAAGGTACACATAAATAAATTAAATCCCAAAAAGAAGTAGTGCAACTAATAAATGATTAATAAATCATCCTATGTATTAAAAATGTTAAATTCTTTAAAGAATTGTATTTGACCAAAAAAACTCATAAATCTTATATATTTTAATTGAGTTTTGAAAGCTGTTTTAAGAAATTTAATATTATAATATATAGTACATAATTTTCTTATGAAATCAATTCATGCATCATTAATAGTGTTTAGCATGTTTACAAGAATCTTATTTATTATGTATTAAAAAGTAGTTGGAGTTAAAATAAATACAAAAGAGTCAAAGTGTGAGTGGTACAAGATTTGAAATTAAATAGAGTAAGATAACTTATTGCATTTGCATATTAAATATAAATTTATAATTAATTTTAATGAATGAATTAATTAATAAATTATTATTGTTTCATACTTAGGATTTTAAGTTTTTAATTAATGATGCAATTTGGTTTCAAGTATGATGCATTAACTTAATAAAAATGTCTATCATGCATTTTTGGGTAATTTAAAGACATTACATAATGATTTTGAAAAGTTTAAATTTAAGATATTTATTTAACTCATAAAATTCAATTACATTAGAAATGCAAGTTCTCATTGGTGTGACGTAATAAAAAATATTATAAATTAAAAGAAATAGGTTTGATAATAAAAACAACTAAGAATATTTTAAATGAATGGGTTTTTGAATTTTTAATGTTTATAAAGTAAGTTATGCTAAGAAGTTTTCTTAGTTAAAAAATTTATAAAATATATTTCTTACCCAAGCTTATGGTAAGGGTTGAAATTCTACAAGTATGCATGAAGTTTATTATTGCTTTTCCTTTTTACATTCATTACTCATCAAATTCTTTCTTCTTAACCAACAATTCTAAGTATAGTCCGAGTTGTTGTGTTCATTTTTATAAATCTCTCCATCACACTTCTTCATGTCAATTGCTAGTAGTTCATCGGCATTAATCCTCATTTAAAACCATAACTTTGTACCATGTTGACTTTTTCACTCCAAACTTTATCCATAAGAATTGTCTATTCCTTATCTCTAGTTTGATCTTGGACAATTTGGGACCCCACTTCTCACATCTAACTTACCTTGATTATGTAGTATATACGTTTGTGTCTCATGTCTCAATGTCATTCACTTAGCTTTACATAATATAGTACACACATAGCATTGTTTGAATCCTATCCATTACCTTCTTCTTATGTACCACATATCCCAAGTACTTTATTCTTATGCCAACTTAACCTTGTGTCCTTTGTAAAAGCATCATCTTGGTTGTGAAGTTCCAAACACCATAATTTTTGTTTTCTTTATGTTTACTATAAAGCATGTTCTGTACATAATTCCTCTAGTATTTGTAGTTGTTGCATCACAAACCCATTAACAAAAGGTCATTTACATACAATAATAAGTGTAAATATTAAAATTTAATCCAAAGAGTTAACATAGGATTGTCAAGTGATTATATAGCGTTAACACCCTATATCAGCAATGTTAAATTATCCAAAATGATCATAAGAATTTCACTTAAATACCAAAATAACTACAAAATTAAGAATCTTTATCCCAAGTCCTTTAAAATGACTATCTCTGAACCTCACAAGATAACTTAAGAGTATACTTTAGGATTATTTATGTTTTATAACACCTAGGTAAGTTTATGCCTTAACCTCACCAAAGTGACGCACACATATCCTTATGACAAAACTAAAGCATCGTCATTTATACTTTAAAAAATCACCTTTATATGAGTGTGCATTATAGGTAGATACATTAAACAAACTCTTAAAATTAAGGGTCATTTCACACCAACCTTTACTTAGGGTTAAATGTGAATTTTAATCGTCTTTTCTTCACATCACATTACCTTTACTTATAAATTAAAAGTGCTAAAGTAAAAGTTATATTTAATCAAAATTTCTTCACACCAAAAGTACAATTACTTTAAAGTTAAAGGTCTCGTGTAAATGTTTTTAATTTTTATGGTGCTTTTAACATTTAGTTAAATGTATAATTTCTAACGTTTACAGCCTTTAATTAAGGGCATGGCAGAGGTGCGGCAAGCTGAGTAGAGGTGTGGCGACTTGATTTAGGGTGTGACTGAATACACAGGCGTGGTGACCAGGTTTAGGGTGTGAGTTGCAGATAGGATTTGACAGCTGCTATGAAGAAGATGAATCACAAATCAAGTTTGTAACTTGAGACTCCATGCTTTCTTCTCACATTTTTGGCCCTTTTCTTCTTAAGGTTCTGTCGTTGAGGTGCCTGAAGGAGAAGACAACAATTCCACACAAAAAAAGAGTTTCCGAGGTAATTTTCTAGATTAGATTGCACACATTCATGATAGTTTTGCATTTTAAATGGTGCTACTGAGGAGAAGGTCACGGCCAAAGAAAAGAAGAGTCGTGATCGTGGATCCAATTGGTCAAATGAAGAGACGTTGAATGGAGAAAACATTAGACATAGTTTAGTTCAATATATTGCAAATGTTTGAATGAAAAAGATTTGCTTTAAATAAAATTTATAAATAGTTGTTGATGTGAAGCGTTTACTTTTACATGTTTTAAATAATGGTTAGTGTGAAGATAATACTTTTATTTAGAACTACATTTTATTAAAATCTTTGGTGTGAAGAAAATTATTTTAAAAACTAACATTTACGTATTAATATGGTAATTGTGACTAAAGGTGACCTTAACTTTACTAGTGTGATTATTTTTTTAAATTTTCCATTACACAGATTTAACTTAAAAGTTTTGGGCTAAGTAAAGGTTGGTGTGAAACAGCCCTAAGTTTGGATAACCTTAAATATACAAGATGTTAAATTCACTAACTCGAACGTTAAAAACAAAGAGAGAGTTTTATAAATGGAAGTGATAGCTTAGCTCAAAGTTTTAAAAAAATACTTAATAGTCATCACTAAATACACAAGTGCATTAATCAAAACCTATTTTGTTTTACACATAGGGTTTGTTAACATAGTTTATTAATAAACAATAGCTAATTTCGAACGATCGTAATCAAAACTATTTCATCGTATATCTCTCAACCAATTTTACATGGGATAATTTGTGTCTCTTCAAAGGTTCCTCCAAGGCATCATCGATGTAACTTGTAAGAGTGGTTGGTGGTAAGGGACATCCATGTCTTACTCCTACATCACAGGTGATGAACATTTCTATTGAAGGTTGCATGGACTAAGGCTTAGAGGGCTTTGATGGCACTGACCAATCTAATGGTGTCCCTAATTGTTGGAAGAGTTTACCTTGTGGTATTGTGTTGAAAGCCCTGTGGAAACAAGAGTATAATGGTCTATTAGTCTTCATCCGCACACGCTCCGCGAGTGTCTTGAAAGTCACTAGGTGGTCAATGCACAAGAAGTGTGGTTTAATTCTAGCTTGATTGTTTGCTCGTACTCTAGCTTCCTCAGCCCATCGCATGAGTTTATTCTCAATCATCGACGCAAATAACTTATAGAAAATCGAATTAACCATGATGGACGATACTAGTGGGTCCTTGACTTGTGTACGGGGACAGACCATGCACGCTAGAAACATGTGCTGATTATGTTGTTGAAGATGGATCTCGCTACTGTCAACAACTTTGTTGTGAAACTGTATGCATTTGTTGGCCTTACCTCATGGCTATTCGACTTGCCTTCCCACTATATCTCCGGTAGATCCTTGGCCTATGTGTAGTACACATTGACATCATTCAAGAATAGCGTCGCCCTATTCTTCCTTAGTACCTTACATGCCTTCTGCAAATATCATTTGCATGTCCTCGTCTTTTACCTCTCATCAGGTGTTGAGACTGTCATCTCACCTGGGATCCATGGTCCTCTTAGTTTCATGTATTATGCATGTAGTAGATGACATTCCTGGTCCCACCATATGCATCAATCTCCTTGGCGCTTGTTGTCCAAAGATCTCCATTGCTTCATATCTCATGAGCTGAATCAATAGTTGTGCTTTCTTTGCTAGTGGTGGTGCGGTTCTCCATACTCCCATTGCTTTTGAAGTGTCTCTTAGAATGTTTTGCTTTTATGCCTCCATTCTATACATTTGTCTGTGTTCCTCTCTGTCGTTGGAGTTTGAAAGTTAAACTCATTGGGCGGTGCTCTGACTCGATCTAGAAGTCTAGTAGTTGAAACTCATTCACAATCTCTATGCTCGGTATTGTGGTGAGTAAATAATCATGCATACTCTCCCTGCACTGCACTGGTGCTACACGTTATTCCCCTTGTTGCGAGCCATACCTTGGTGCCGTTGTGGATTATTAGCCCTGCAGCTGTGCAGAAGTTAATGAACTTGAAACCTGTGGTGGAGTTGAAGGTCTCATCCTTTGCATGTGTTCGTGTCCATCATGCCTTGTGTTCCACAAGCTCTATGTCCAAGCTAACTTGAAAGACTTGTTTGGCTTGGTTTGTTGTTGTCCGTGCATTAAAGTCTCCTACTATCATTACATGCGCTTCCCCGGCCGCCTATGTAGCCACCAGATCGCCCAAATGGATCGTGAGTTTCCAACATATAATTATTAATATTTAGAAAATAAATCAATAACACACCACACACACACACACACATATTCTAATTTTAATATATATCTTAACCAGTTTAATAATATACTTGTTTATTGTCAACCTGCACTAGTGCGGGTGCGCATGCACGCACACAACAATATATATATGTGTGTGTGTCCAGAAACATTATTAGAAGTGCTTCAAGGAAAAAGCAGCATTGGTATAGTCAGTATATACCCTGTTGTGGTGCCCATTTGTCATTGGCATATAATAAAACATAATATTTACATATAGTAATCCCTATATTAATTATGAGTTTCCAATCTCAAAACTAACATCATACCTTGTCATAAGTTATAATTATATGCTATACATATATATATATATATATATATAATAGCAGCATATTGAGCTTGAAGTTAAAGCATTAATGCTCATACATTTTTTAATTTCACTTCTACATTTTATAAACTGTCGCGAGGCAGAGCCTGTCTTTGAGTTAAAAATAAAATATTTAATTCTTTGATAAATACAATTTAATGAAAACTTAACTCATTAGGATAGATATAATTAATATTTATAGTCCAATTTAAAAACACGCAAACGCGTGCTCTTTCTCTCAAACACACAAACACACACACGCACACACAACCGGTGACAGTAATAAAATGCACATTTTGCTTCATAAACTGAAAGTCAAAGTTTGAAATCTTCCGAATTTACACACACACACACACACACATACAAATATAAAATATATTTAATATATATCTATATAAAGTTCAACTGCTTAGGAATGACTTAATTTAAAGACAAATGGAAAATGACACGTCATTAACCATATGTATTGTCGATCCAAATCAAATTGATGTTATATATATATAAACAACAGACATACGTGTGTGGCTCTGAATAAGACATTAGGCATACGAAATTCCAACATATTCCAAATATTATATGTAAAATTATTAAGAGTGTTTTATTAAACTCTCTAATTATATAATATAGTAGTAATAAAATGAAATAACGTAATGTATGTATTCACGTGCATACAACAATATAAGTAAATAAATAAAAAAATAAAGATTAACTTTTTATTGCATTATATGACAATCAGATTTAATTGAAATAGTATAACACAATTTTAAGACTATATTGTTATTTTCTTAAACTAATATCAATAATATTTGACTTAAATAATACTGTATACAGTAAACAATGCTGTTCACACTCTCGATGGACTTTGCAAAAGCAAGAAAATAATATATAGAATAAAAACATAAACATTATTAATATATAAATTGTAAAAATGACATCTTAAAGAGAGGAAATCTAAAAAATGAAGAATGCAGAAACATAATTCAAAAAGCCCTTCTTATACTGTAACGCAGTTATATATGCAGCTTTGAATGAAATATGTCTGTCGGCCTACAACATGTATAGGTGTGTGTGTGTGTGTGTGTGTGTGTGTGTGTCTATATATATATATATATTAAATAGAGGCTCTTGAGAAAGTTTGAGTTATAATGTTATATAAAAATGTAAAGTTTTATACATATATACAGAATATTATTAATATTTATTTTGAATTTTAGAATTAACATTTGTTAAATAAAAATTCAACCGTCCTTACCAAAATTTATTAATATATTATAATTTTTATATAATTACCATTTCAGAATTTTATATGTCACGTGTGGATGTGACTTCAATAAGAGTATCATATTTTATAACGTACATACGTACATACATACAGACATACACACACATATACACACACAACATTCTCAAAAGAGGAATCTATGACAGAAAGACTAACTTCATACATATTTATCTCTATGTATACATGCACATACATACAATAAGTACTTACATAGACGAACACACACACGCGCGCGCAAACATGCATACGTATACACAAATATTTACATGTACATGCACCTACAACTACATAGACATCCACACTTACTGTATTGAGACATGCATACGAGGATATTATATTTAAAGTATGCAAGATAATAGATATATACAAGTACAGAGAATCCACATTTATCGTATTTAGACACACATACGCGTACACAAACGAAACAGTTCCTTTATAATTTATACGCAGTAGCCGTGGTACAAAATTTAAAAACTTCAACTATTTAAATCTAAGATTATTGAGAAATTTTTATTAAACTCAATTGCTGATATAATACTAACAAAAATAAAAATGTAATATTATAATGAAGAAATATTTGGATAAAGTATGAAAGCACGTCTGATGTACACAATTTATGATAAAATAGTAAATCACATTCATGTTATATACTATATTGTGATTCTCAAATGAATATAACATAGCACCATACAAAAAATCAGTATTTTAACATATAATATATAATATACGTCTATGTTTTGCCAAACTAAACATATCTATCTAATTAATTAAATAAATCTTAAGAAATGAGTTTTTAAAAGACGCAAGATTATAATTAAATAAATAAATAACCGGAAAGGTGAATACTTAATTACTAGTTTGAGAATATACCCTTCATACATACATATGTGCATACACATACATTGGTCATGTGTATGTGTATACAAAGAAACGTATTCATATGGTATAAGTTTCGTCGCCTATCGATCCGTGAGTCCACTTTACACAATACCATGTATATCGATGTGTATATAATGGGTTTTTGTGTATGACATATGTGAGTGCGTGTGCGTGTGTGTGTGTGAGAGAGAGAGAGAGATTATTCTGGACACCTTGATATGTATCTTTATGCATACTGTATAATATGAATATTTGGAAGGAAGGCAAAACATATACACATAAATACACATTCATATTCAACATGCAGAAAGATTAAACACACACACACACACACACACACGTACGTACATACGGTTAGCTTACACATACACAATTACGTATATCTACACATTTACATGCACAGGCTTACAAGTACAGGGATATACACACTTTATATCTACATATACTAATGAAACATGACATTTTCTTTTTGAGATTCGAACATCGCGGACGACAATATTTGAAATTTTAAAATATTTAAATTTATATATTATTAAGAAATGTTTATTAAACTCTTTAAATTCCAATTCTAGAGATTTAATAGCATTAATATTTACTTAAATGCATCTAAACAAAATGTAGATGAATAATAATCTTTCCGATCCGATCCTTACCATCAACGTTTCCGTTTGGAATTGCTAATAATTTAGAAATCAAATCTAAAGTTGGTTAACATTTGATAATTTTCTAGAAATAAATGTGATTAGGCGGTGGATTTTAGCCATTAAATTAGAAATTAATTAATAAGAATGCATCATTAGGTGCAACTTCCTTTATAGTTAAAGAATGTTATCTTGTGAGTAGATCCAAATATTTATATGTAAAATTATTAAGAAATTTTATTAAACTTTCTAAAAAATTAATATAGTAGTAACAAAACGAAATAATCTAATGTATGTATTTACGTACATACAATAATAATAAAAGGAATAAAAATTAACTAACTTAATACATTAACAATCAAATTTAATTGAAATAACGATTTTAGAGATTAAATTGTTAATTTCTTAAACTCATATTATATATTACTATTAAAATAATAAATATATTTAACTTAAATAATACTGTATAAAGTAGCTGTAACGCAGTTATATACATGAACGCATGTCTGTCCTACCACACACACACACACACCCACACATATATAGAGAGAGATTTATATACATATATACGTGCGTGTGCGCACACATACACAACATTCTCAAAAGAGGAATCTATGGTTAATTGTTCCAAATAATTAACAAATCATTTTTTATTAAAAGTAACAGATATATGAATTTTTGACCGTCCTTAAGTTTGTGTATACAATGTATATTTGAGATAAACATATACATATACATACAGAAAGACTAACTTCATACATATTTATCTCTATGTATAATACTACCGTAACTCCATTGTGCATGCACATACATAAGTACTTATATAGACGAACACACACACACACACATGCAAGCATGCATATGCATATGCACCTACAACTATATTGACATCCACACTTCCTGTATTGAGACATACATACGCGTACACAAACGATCTTAATCAGTAAGAAATTTGAACTCTTGATTCTATTATGAATAATTTTGTAATAAACTCAATTGCATAATCTAATTAAAAAATGAAATAATATAATATTACTGAAGATGAATTCCTAGGGATTATTGTTAATTTGAAAGAGAATATTCTTATTACATGATTTTATATATTATTATGAACAATAATTATTTAATATTCTAATCTTTATTGGTATTAATTAGTTTTTATTTAATTCTATTCTTAAGGGCAAAAGTTTGATTGGTTAATCATCTGTTCAAGTTCCTTCTTAATTATATGTCTCAAGCATAATAATTAGGAAAACGAATTACTCTTGGATAATACATTAAATACCTCTGCGTTATAACGAATGTATTACTTATCACCAGAGTTTATATGTATTTCAACTATTTAAATTTAAGAATTTTTATTAAACTGAGTTACATGATATAATACTAACAAAAATGAAATAATGTAATATTAAAAACGAAGAAAATACTTGGATAAAATATGAAAGGCTACGTGTGGTGTATGCTAAGACAGAAGTTTTAAATATTTTAATTTATGTTAGAAAAGTAACAATCGCATTTCAAAATAATGATGTTATATAAGACATTAATAATAAAAATGCATCGTTAAGTGCAACTTCATTTAGAATTCAAAAGTTCTATCTTGTGAGTGACTTAGAATAGCTTCTCCCGGACCATGAAAACTAGCCAGTATATTTTTAATACATTACTATAAGTGTGTGTGTGTATATATATGTGCTGTGCATGTGTGTATGGTGTGGGTGTGCGTGTGCATGCGCACAGTAGACACGTGTGTGGCTCACAACAAGACGTTAGGCATGCAGAAATTTCAACATAATTTAAATATTTATATGTAAAATTATTAAGAAAGTTTTATTAAACTCTCTAAAAATATTAATATAGTAGTAATAAAATGAAAAAATGTAATGTATGTATTTACGCACATCCATTAATATAAGTAAATAAAAGGAATAAAAATTAACGCATTGTATGATAAATATTTTACTTTAATAACTTAATACATTAACAATCAGATTTAATTGAAATAGTATATAACACAATTTTAGAGACTAAATTGTTATTTTCTTAAACTCATATAATATACTACTATCAAAATAATATAAATAATAGTATATTTTTCATACATTCCTATAAGTGTGTGTGTATATATATGTGTGTGGGGCGTAAAACATGTATATATTCATATATACATATTCATATGCAAATTTCAACATATATAAGATTGTAGAAGTTTATACATATAGGTATCTTCCTAATATATATTTTAATATTAATATTAAATTTACGACTAGAATTTAAACCAACATATATTAATATAACAATTGCCATTCAGAATCTTTATATATATCTCACGTACGGATATACTAATTTTTAACTCTGACATTTAGGATTCAAATATTTAACAAATAAAATCTTATGGAAATTTATTAAATTAATTAATAAAATTATACATTAAATTATAGTGATTAAACGTGAGAGAGTTGTGTATATTTGAATCTATACATATACACACATATTCAATAAGGGTTGGTACTTTGGAATAATTTATGTTTTTTTTAAGTTAACAGATATAATCTTATGTTAAATAAAAGAAATATTATAAATAAGCAACAAATATCAAAGGTTAATTAATATGACAACGATTATATAAACCTATGGCTTTGAATAATCAAAACAAATGTGTTAATATAAATGTAAATCCGAGGTTCCATTCACGAAGTACTAGGGCTGACGTAAGCGAATTTGACCAACTTTGATGGGTCCTTAACCTATGTAGAGAAGTGTTGTATCAGGTTGTGTGTGTGTGTGTATTTACTTATTTATCTATTTAGTTTTAGACCAAACATACAAAATTCTAGCATATTCGAAGATTTTCGATATTTAAATGTAAGATTATTAAGAAATGCTTATTAAACTCAATAAATTTCAATTGCATAATATAATCTCAATGATGAAATGAATATAAACAGGAACTAACTAAATTTAATAAATATGAAAGCGGCTGCGGCGGATGCGGAGGCTCCGTTTTAATATCTCACATTTAATTTTTAATACTAACAATCAAAATTAGCTTACATAATAATGTTGATTCGATTTTTATCTACCATATTGCGATTCTATAATATTATCAATATATTCAATAATATATAGTGTTTTGCCAGTACACCAGTAAGATGCTCTATTCAAAACGAAAAAGACTCCCTTAAATTATATATATTATTAAACATTAAACTTATACTCACTAAAACCTTACACATTAAAAATATTATATACATAGTAAGAGAGAGTGCATATCTCTACACACACAAACGAAGAAAACTTCATATTAGTAAGAAAAATTCAAGCACAAAATAAAAGACATTCATTATAATCAATTTCATGTCCCTTGCATCTCCAAGCTTTTCCTCTTAGCAATTATCTCAAGCCCCATGTACCTATATAAACAAATTATAATATATAAAATCTTACACATTAAAATATTTACTTATACAATTATATATATATAAAGAATATACTTACCTCCCTAGCATCATAACTGTAGCTTGAGGATTAGCACCGGGAGTAGAGTTAAACGTAGAAATATCAATCACCCTTAACGCATCCGTACCAATAACCTTATGCTCCTTGTCACGACCGTACCAACGACGTTCCCCCCGTGGTTATGCCAAATGGTCACCACACTGTCCATACAGTACTGCCGCAATGCAGTAATATTCGAGGTATCCTGTTCAAAACAGGTTTAGGGTTTAACAAAAAACCCTAAACCCTTAAACGTACCTGAGGAGGAACAAAGCCACTTGCAGCCTGAAGGACAAAAGCGAGGTTCTGGGGTACCTGACTGGCCTTCTGGTAGTTAAACTTACTGAAAGCAGGAGTCCGTACCGCCTTACTAATCACCTTAACCGCCTTAACACAAACCTCGAGATCCCTGGGGTGCTGGTAATAGTTAAACCTCACGCTCGGGTTATCCCTAATGTCCGTACTAACCAGCTTGAGCTCCCCTTAGAGAACGGTCCGGACACCTTCTGTACGATGTAGGTCAGCCGGGGGAGGTACGGAACTATTAGGTCTGGGGGTTGTTGACCAGGCTGAGGTAAGCAGGGTTGACTAGCTTTGACGGGTCCTTAAGCATGTTTACAAAGCATTGCACTAATCCTGTTGTGTTTGGACCTGCACTTAACTCCTCTATGTAGCTTCCAAACTCTGTTATTCCCACCACGTCCACAAGTGAATAAGGGGAAGTCACCTGTGTATTTCCACGCATAAATACGTGTACATATACATATGTATACGTGTATACGTACCGTTCCGGCACTAAAGAATACGTTGTTAGGGTTGTCGGCCATTCCCTGACCGACATGAGGTTGGTCAAGTACAACAGGTATATTCAGTTTGGACAGCTGCTGTTTGGGTCCAATGCCGCTGAGTTGGAGCAACTGTGGACTCCCAATGGCCCCTGAAGTCACTATAACCTCTCCACGTGGCGCCTTAATCATTGCCTTGTGTGTCACCCCTTCTTGTCCATGTATTGTACTCCAATTGCCCTAGGCTTGCCAGATTTTACTACAAAAATAAACATATATATTAACATATGTATTTACGTGCATAAACCCAAAAACCCTAAACCCTGGGTATACGGACACACATACACACACGCATACATACATACACGCGTGTGTATTTATGTATATAAATGCTTGCAAACAAACAACTTAATGAGACAAACAACTAAAATAAATGCAATACCCAGTATACATAAACCCTAAACCCTAAGCCCTCTTATTAAAGCCTAAACCTAAGCATAAACATACATTCTAAATGAGGCGAAGTAGGTCATAACAACGAGACACACACACACGCGTACATGCATATGCGTGTGTGGAATTTATGCACACCCAAACAGGGGAACAAACAGCTAAGATAACGCGCACGCACACACGCACACACACACACGCACCTGATGACTCATCAAAGAGGATCTTAGTAACAGTTGCATGGATGAGAACTTGGATATTCTTCGGATCAGCATATTCCAGTAAATCAGCTGCCGTATGTCTCTTACCACTGGGGTCAAAGATTGTACCACCGATTTTGGTACCGACCAAGTGATCGTACGTAAAACCGTTATCAGGTACGACACCGGCTTGTAAAAGGGCACCCTTAAGGGCAACCTGCCACTCAGGAAGTACGGTTTAAAGGCGACCTTTTTCTCTACCCAGTGGTAGGCGTCCATTACTCGGCTAGGATCCCATCCGAACATTGTTACTTCATCTTTACTTGCTCGTGTGTAAAACCCTGCATATATACGTATTGTATAAAAGATTGCACATGTTGCATTATGTATATAAGAATGTACCCACAGAGACATACGTATATGTATATCGTATATACCTGCATTAATGGCCGTTCCGCCACCCAAAACCCTGCCTCGGTGGCATAAAACCCCGTCTTCGGATCTATACCCTTGAGCAACCGACGTGTAATTGTCGTACTTAAGCAGGTTGACGTGGAACCCATCCACGTGTTCAATGGTGTATACACCGTACGGAACGCCCCCACGCTCCAGCAGCAGTACGGAGTGCGAGGAGGACAGCGTGGCAGATATGGAGCATCCAGCTGCGCCTCCTCCAACCACAATGTAGTCATACTCCTTTGCTGGAGTTGTCTTGGATGCGTCCTTAAGAAATGGATACTTGAAATCTGCAATACACACCCACATATAGTGTATACATATATACATGTGTATTCGCTGCATGGTATAGATAACAAGTAACAAAATAAAACAATATTATGAAATAAATAGCAATTTATTATGCATAAACTTACTCTCATGTGCTCCAGAAGACGTATGGGAAGAAGCTCTTGTTGATACAACAAGAGCGAGCAGAAGAAGAACAGATCGAACACACTGCATAATTATTCTTTTTAATTACATGAAAAACGTAAGAAAAAAATGAAGAAAAAAATGAGGAACAGGTAGCTTTGTTTAGGCTTTTTAGGAAGCGCAGGGGGACGGCTTTAAATGCTCACTGGCTGGCTGCAATTTCATTTAACGCTACTATGAAATAAAGAAAATGCCGTTACTGTGATTAGTGTATGGTCCCAGTTCATATCTACAACTAGAGGTTCAGATTCTGTTAGCTGTCAAGTATATTCTCTCCTTTAATTCCATGGTCTCCATAGAAAATATTGATTAATACTTCTAATGGTAATTATGACTTAATTAAGTTCAAAGATTCTACTGAATATTCGGGCATATAAAAACCCATGTTACTTGTCATTATACGACGTTAGGAAGGTTAGGTGTTTGTCTTTATTTTTCCTGCAGAAAAAGTTAAAACTTTTAATAAATATTAAATCTATAATAGATTTCTAATTTATAATTAATACGTATTACATATGTATTATATTGTAATCATTTGTAACAAGATAAGTTGTACATAGTTGACACATTCATTGCCATCAACACATTCGGCGTTTCAATATATTATATATAAATATATATATATAAAATTAAATATTTTCAATAATTAATTTATTAAACCAACCAAAAGCGAATAAAAACAAAGATATGCATCAGCATTCCACTTTACCATCAATGCTGTCTCGGTGGAGAACAGACACCCTATATAAACGCAGATATACACACGCATCTACACCCTTTGTGTATTTATATTATACATCAATGGGTGTATGTGTATTTATGTGTATACAGGAAAAGCTCACGAGATCGAGATGGGATTATAAATTCTGTGTGTTGTATATATAGAAGAAAATGACGTCTAGCAAGTTATATATATATATATATATATATATGGTGAACGGTGTTTTAATGTTTTATATTAGCTTTAAGTGTAAAAAAAATTAATAAGATTGAATTAATATTTGAATTAATAATGAGATTGAATTCGTATTGTGTATATAGATGCCCTACACACACACATACTGCTGGAAGTGTTTTTCATTTATATATTGTATATACACATAGAAAAATAGCGCAAATGTGTGTGTGTGTGTGAGAGAGAGAATTAAACTTATTCAGGGATAGTTGATGAATGTAATTAATATATGTTGTAAATATATATTTATTAATTGATATTTACTAAATGATTTAGCTATTTAATATTTAATTTATAAGTATATATTATATTATATCATAATTGATATTACTAATTTATATATATTTATTAAAATATTACTTACAGTCTTCGTGATTTTAACCTCTCAATTGCAGCCCGACGAACCTCTAAGCCTCTCAGTGAGTCCTGTAGTATCTTCTTCTGGCTCTCCAATTTCCGTATTTTATCCTAATAAATAAATATTAATAATACAATTACGTAATAACTATATATATGCGTACGTGTGTGTATGTGATATGTTCGCATATATAGTAGCATGAATATATTTATTAATAATAATAAAATAATAGTATATAACATTATCAACCTTCACATATCATTAAAAATTTGTTAATATAACTAAATATTAATATAAAAATTATTATTAAACATTATTAATAAATAAGGATCACTCGCCTTAATAATCTGATTAAAGATTTAAGAAGTTATATAATAAATTAAAATTCAAATAGAAATCCAAATTTGATATTTTCACAATTAAATTTTTGAAAAGCCTAAAAATAATTTTAATCAAAACTAAATAAATGTAATATGTAAACCACTTATTAAATATTGGTAATGAATATTTTTCTGTATTTAAAACTTTAGAAGCAGGAAGGCTTTATTATTTCATAACTAAATTCGGGTTTAGTGTTTTAACTTAATAATTTAATTAGTTTAAATTTTCTATTAGTTTACCTTGTACGTTTCTACTTCTTCGCTTGCTTTAGAGAAAGCCTCCAAAACAGCACCTTCAGAGGATGGGATATGCAATCTTTGGCTGTAGCCTGTGTTCATACCTTGTAAAGCTCTTGCTCCAGATTCACTTAACTCTTCTTCAAATTTATCCATAGCTAAATATAATAAATAAACATCAATAATTAAGAAGTAAATAATTAGTTAATATTTACTATAACTCGTTTAAACATGATATAGTTATAATTAAAATAAGTACCTTCTTTAGGCTTGAAGAGGCATAAGTAGACTGGCCACCCGAATCGAACCCAGAAGTGAAAGAACACCTAAAGCATAAGGACGAAATTGAATAAAACAAGACCAGTCTCACACAACTTTACAATAAAATAAATAACTTTAATATGAAACGCACATATATGTATGTATGTATATGTGTCTGTCTGTCTGTCTGTCTGTCTGTCTCTCTCTCTCTCTCTCTCTCTCTCTCTCTATATATATATATATATATATATATATAACACATATACATATACATTTACATGTGTATAAAAGAATATATATAATCATGTTTACCAGGCAGCATGTACAAAAGGTCAAAAAAACACCTTCCGGATATGCTTTCGCTTCCCTCAGTTATTAGTGCAACTCCTGGAGCAAGTTTCAGTGTGTGTGTGAGAGAGAGAGTCATAATAGCTTTATATGCATTTGTTAAGAAAACTTATGTTTTGAATTATACATACAGAATACATACACGTACACTCTACATGTGTGTGCGTGTGTCTAATATATATAGATTTATGTATGTATGTATTTCCATGTGCGCATATAAATATAGATAAATGTTACCTCCAAGTAAATGATGCCACAGGCCATTCCCACATAGTCCCTAGTGTGCATATACTCCTTAACAATTAACGGGTCGGTTTGGTTCCGTGCCATGGCTAAAAATACCACAATAACCCCCAAGTACGGAAGGTACAGAATGAGCCATGCAGCTTTCCATCCTTTCTTTAGTGAACACTTATACCTTAATAAAACGTAAAATCATTAGCATAACTTATACACACACACACATGTATCAATAACTTTACTATAGATATATTTATTAGTTATCACTAGTAACGAAATGGAGTTTAACACTAGTAATAATAACCTGTGTTTATAAGGACCAAATTTAGAAGAAAGAATGGAGAGAACCACCACTGGAAGCAAACACAAGCAAGCAAATAAAGTATATCTCCAGCACCATCTGCACTCTCCTCTACTTAGCAAATACATTCGATGAAGTCTCAAAATTGTAAACAGAAACCTGCATACATACATACACACACACACACACATATATATCTGTGTGAGTGTGTGTATTTAAATATAAACACTCGCATAATATATACATACCAACAGCCAATTCCAAGTCCCGCAGCCCAGAAGTGCCACGCAACACATGTCCCCAACAATCCCTACAAGAAACTCATTAGTATCATAACTGATGTGTGTTTAACATCAGTGTGTATGTGTGTGTGTGTGTGTGTGTGTGTGAGAGAGAGAGAGAGAGAGAGAGAGAGAGAGAGAGAGAGAGAGAGAGAGAGAGAGAGAGAGAGAGTACATTTCTACTGAAGTGACCATTGGTGACAAATATTGAGAAGATCCAAACTAAACCAGACACTGAACTTCCAAGAACGAGGTAAGCCCTCCCTGTGCCTGAGAATGCATATAGAATTACACTTCATTACTTCGATAATACTATTTAAAATTAATTTGATATTAATATACTCACCTGAAAATATCTTCTTTTTCTATAAAGAAAGAGCACAAGGTTTGCAATAATAAATGGTACAGTTGCAGCTAAAGCAAGACCCAGAATAATCCAGTCATAAGGAGTGTTTATGGTCGTCCTGCATTCTCTAGTTGCCCTTTTCCCCTTTTTATGTGCTCTAAAGTCTGCCCTTATCTATTACTAAATTAAGTTATTGACCCTTATGTTATTGTCGGCTATAAAGACCAATATGGGGGAGGATTCTTCAACAGTGGATTCGATAGACGGGCACGTAATCTTTCCAAAGCTAATCTAAAACATAAAATAGTATAGTTTTTAACATAAATTCATAAATTAAACATTAATAATAATAATTTAAGTATTATGTTAATTGTTTAATATGTAACGTGTCTTACTTGGATTCTTGGCCTTCACTTTCAATTCTGGCTGTCAAATAATCAAAGTAGCTTACCTCGAAGCATTGGGGTCTGTGGTCAAAGACAAAAACAATTAAAGAAATTAAATATATAAAATAAGCTTAGGTATTTATAATTTAAAAGTAAACTACACTTCTATGCGTATTATATATGTATACAGCTATACACGTGTGTACATGTGTGTGTGTATATATATATATACATACGGCATATATGTAGAACACCTATACATATGTATCGAATAAGTGTACCTGTAGTTGTTAGCAATATCTCCAAACTTATCAGCATCTGCCGCAAGAAGAATGTCTGTTAGCTCCTCGTATGAAAGATTAACAGGCTGTTCCTCTTTTGCTTCGGGAATATCCCACCTTGTTTCGTTTGTTTTGGTGTTCCAATAGTATGGCTGTGTATATATATATATATATATATATTCAAAAACCAAGCACAAAATTATATATTCATGTAAAAAAAGCTTAATTTCTGAAAATTTTACATGAATTTATTGAGAATAAACATAAAACGGTAAATTATTAAAAATAATAGTCGAATTATTCTAAATAATGCACAAATTATTAGGATTTTACATACCTTTCCAGATGAAGAATCGATCACTTGCTTCCAGCTGCTTGTGATTGGCAATGCAGAGGTTCTAACAGTGCTTCTTATTCTGCGTGTATATCCATTGAATGTGTTGAATCTGAAGATTGATATTGATACCGCAGCCATTTAGAACCCTAAACCTCATTAACTTCTGTTTAATTTAATTAACAAGAATTTTATGCCAGCATATGCTAGGAATATATGAGAAATGCTGACGCATAATGATAAAGATTTTATTATTTACTAGGGACAAAATTGTCAACACGGAGAGAAATATAGAGTTTGAATTATGATGTTTTTGTTTTTATTATAATTTCTTTTCATTATTTAAACATTTTAAACAAAACTGAATATATTATTTTATATAAAAATACATTAAGTTCTCATTCCGTTATACTTATTAAGACTCTTGGAATAGTTTATAACCTTATTAATAACTAATTAGTTTTTGCTATCACATTTAGTTAGTGAGGTTTAATAAATAAATAATACTCTTTATTAAATTAGGTAAATGTAATATTCTTCTTATGGGCATATACAATTCAAGCACAAACAATAAGGGTTAAACAAGTAAATAACCATATGATTCCTTCTAAAGGCGATGGTAATAGACGAACTGGGGAAGCATCCATGAGGTAAGCATGTCATGAATGGGATTGAGCACACTTCAAATAGATTAGATATACATTGCAGTGATGCATGAAAGATGACAAGAAGGAGCAATAAGATATAACATGGGCTTGAGCGCCCATGGTTGTGACCATGGGATGAAATCCATGGAGTTGAAGGATACAGACGAGAAGACACAAAGTTTATGTTGTGACCATAGGATGAGATTATGCCCCATGAGACTCAGAGATTTAGGTGATAAAATACAACAAAAGCAACAATTGATTGTGAACAAAAGGCTGAGACTAGACTGTGGAACCCCTAAGAAGGGATGCATACAATAAGGTACATCACCCTATGTTGCGAACATAAGATGAAACATGCCTAGGGAGGTACCAAGAGAACAAGCAACACCCAAATTTTTAAATGCTGTGTGACAATGGAATATTAAAAGGTGTTGAAACGGAATATTGAAATCCTAACCTTAGCGTTCTTTTATATACTAGGACATGGGGTTATTTGGATCACTAGTTATGAATTTGAATGTAGACTTTTGGTTTTAAATATAAATTTGAACATTTGATTTTAGATTTAAAATCTGAACCTCTTTAGATTGGTTTTGAATATGAATTTAGACCTTTAGTAGTTATGGGTATGAATTTGAAATCATTAACTCTTGATTGTGAAATATTTCAAAAAATATTTTAGTATTGACATAGTCCCATAACAAGATCAACATTAACTTGTATATTTTGGTGATTCATGACACTACCCACCCTCTTCAATGATGAATTCCATGAGTTAGATTAGAGTAGGATCTAGATTTGTTTGGGTAATTAACATAAAATGTGACAACGACTTGTTGAGCATTTCTTTAGAGGTTTAATTGTGATCACTATAAGAGTAACCAACTCAATTAATAAGGTATTAAAGGCTTATCATGGAGTGTAGAGTCCAAAATAGCAAAAATCTTATATTAGGTTCATTATCAAATTCAACAGGTGGTGATTGTGACATAGTATAATCGGGAATGGTACTAGGTGTATATGGTTAAAATATGGAGACATAAAAACTAGGTGGATCTGGAGGAAACTAAAGACAAAATGCAACCTTGATGACCTTATTGATGATTAGAAATAGTCTAAGGTGTTGATAATCAAACTTCAGACATGGCCGGGTGGTCCATACACTATGTCGAAGGAGCCAAACCCAATTATCAATTTGGAAAACATGGACAATTTGATGGTGTCGGTCAATAGCTACCTTGTGGGAGGCTTGGCCTAGTGAATGTGATAAGCCAACTTCTCGTGAATAACTTGAAGGTGGTTGAGGTGTTTTTCTGTTGATGGGTTGATTGAAACATCAACCATGAGTATGCAACAACCAACTATAAAGAATGGTGACTAACATGTAAAGCATGGGTTGATTGAAACATCAACACGAGTATGCAACAACCAACTATAAAGAATGGTGACTAAAATGTAAAAGCATTGCACAAGTTGTTGTATGGCGAACTATGTAAGGACAAAGAGTTAACCCAATTGTCTTATTAGTAATTACTGAAGCATTAAAGGTATAGCTCCAAGGTTGAATAGTATTGTCAAGCCACGATCCAGGAACCAGGAAGAAAGCAGGATTCCAAGACAGGAAGGCTTGACTCAGGAACAAGACCGAGAGCAGGACGGAACTAGGAACAGGAACAGGAGGATCTAGGAGCAAGACAGGATCAGGATAGGATCCGGGACAAGACAGGAGCAGGACAGGATCCAGGACAGGACAGGAAACAGGAGACAGGAGCAGGAAGGAACAAGACAAGAACAAGACAAGACGAGATTGATCGTAGTAAGACTGGTGTTGATAGTAACTGATTGTACAACAATTAGGTCGGAGCTTTTATGCTCACAACTCCAAGAGCTAATCTAGGCATGAGTGCTAAAAGTGGTTGCATGCATGCAAAAGTGATGCATGCATGCAGAGGCTAAGATGAGTCCACATGTCCCTTATCCTCTAGGCATATCCTGTGGCATATCCTGTAGGAATATCCTGCAACCGAATCCTGTGTCCGGAATCCTGGTAGGAATATCCTGTAGGAAAGTCCTGCAACCCATATCCTGTATCCGGAATCCTGTATTCTGTATCGGGTCGTGACAGCACCTCCTCCCTAAAGACGAGTTCCACGAGTCTTGGGACCTGGTTTAGCAGGATAATGCCGATGGAAGGCAGCAACCTTGGAAGAAGCATGGAGTAAGTTGGATGCAGGTTCCCAAGTGCGATCAGTAGGTACCCTTTCCAATCCACCAAGTATTGGAGTTGGTGACGATGAAGACGAGAGTCAAGGATGGCTGCAACTTCGTACTCAGGTTCAGTGTCAATGACCACAGGAGGGGGAGGAGAAGAAACACGACCGGGAAGAGAAGAAGGATGATACGGCTCCAACAAAGAGGTGTGAAACACAGGATGAAGTTTCACCGTGGATGGTAACTCGAGTCGGAAAGCTACAGGATTTACCTCCGCCACGATCCTATAAGGGCCCAATCGTTGAAAATCCAACTTAGAAGGCCTGTTGGTGCGAATGTGTCGACGAAGAAGCCACACGAGATCACCAATCTTGTATGCAGGTGCCGGCTGACGGTGAGCATCAGCATGATGCTTGTATCGTTCCTGTGCCTGTGAAGATGAACCTGGAGATCATCCTGTACCTGCCGAAGATGCTGAAGACGATCCTGTACTGCAGGAGCGGAAGAAGGAGAAGCGGGAGGAGCAAAGTCAAAACGTGGATGGTGGCCTGTAAGAGCAAAGAAAGGTGTCTGTCCTGTAGATGCGTGATGGAGTTGTTGTAGGCAAACTCCGCCATTGGAAGAAGGTCCAACCAGTTGTCCTGCTGGTAACTGATGAAGCAACGAAGATACTGTTCTAAGGTCTGAATTGTGCGTTCGGACTGCCCATCGGTTTGTGGGTGATATCCTGAAGAAAGATCCGCTTTACCTGTAGACTCCGAAGAAGCTCTCGCCAAAACTTGGACATGAATTGTGGACCTCGATCGGAAACAATGCTCTCAGGAAGACCATGATGTCGGAACACCTCGCGGATCACCAACTCGGCAGTTGTCTGACCTGTAGCTGTCTTGTTGCAGGGTAGGAAATGAGCCTGCTTGGTGAAACGGTCAACCACCACAAGAACTGCATCAAATCCACGAGAAGGAGGAAGATCTGTGAGGAAATCCATAGAAATGGATCTCCAAGGAGCAGAAGGAACAGGAAGAGGACGAAGAAGACCAGAGGGTGCATGATGAGGCATCTTCGACCTGCTACAAGTGTCACAACTCCGTACAAACCTCTCCACAAAACCTCGCAACCCAGGCCACCAATAGTTGCGAGTCACCAACTCCACTGTCTTGGCCACACCAAAATGTCCTGTAGCCGGGGTATCATGACAATCCTGTACCACACGAGTCCTGGAAATACCAACAGGAACGTACAGGAGACCTTCCCGGTACAGGAGTCCATCCTGTATGGTGAACAGGTTGTAGTCTGGACGGGAACTGGAGGAAGAGGAACTTGCAACGTCAGGATGAATGTGTGAGAACACATTCTTTGCCAAGTCGTCTGTAGCCAACTGCGAACGGACGTCCTGTAGGAGTGTTGAATTTGCTGGAGCCTGATGAACCTGCAGTGCCGCAAGCCGGAAACGATCAGGACCCAACAACACTTGCCTTTGACAGTCAAATGCAGGATCGCCCGGGCTTGGTGCAAGGTAAGAGCGCCTAGACAATGCGTCCGCCTTGCCATTCCGAAAACCGGGCCTGTAGACGATGACGAAGTCAAAACGTGATAGGAACTCTGCCCACCTAGCCTGTCGCCGACTGAGGAACCCGAGCCGTTTGAAAGTACTCCAGGTTCTTGTGATCCGTAAGAACTTGTACAGGATGTGCAGCACCTTCCAGGAAATGCCGCCACTCCTCAAACGAATCCACAATGGCCTTGAGTTCCTTGTCATGAATCTCGTAGTTGATCTCCGCCGACAGGAACTTACGAGAGTGAAAAGCTACAGGATGAAGCAACTTGTCCTCTCCAACTTGCGATAGCATCCTACTGCAAAATCCGAGGCATCTGCTTCAATGAAGAAAGGATGAGAAGGGTCAGGATGTGCTAAAATCGGAGCTGTCGTGAAAACGTCCTTGAGTGTTGTGAACGCGTGTTCCGCCTTGTCGGACCAAGAGAAAAGTCCTGTGCGCTTGGTGAGTTCTGTGAGTGGAAGTACACGCTTGGAGAAGTCCTGTATGAACCGCCTGTAGAAGTTTGCAAAGCCAAGGAAACATTGTACATCTCGTACCGACTTGGGCCTCTCCCACTCCACGATGGTCTTCACCTTGTGCATGTCCATGGAAACGCCAGCAGGAGAGACGATGTAGCCCAAGAACTCCACCGAATCCCTATCGAAAAAACACTTCTCCAACTTCGCGTACAGGCCATGCTCGCGAAGCCGCTCTAAACTAGTCGTACATGCTTGTCATGTGCCGCCTGGTCCTTGGAGAAAATCAAGATGTCGTCGAGGTAGATCACCACAAACTGGTCCAAGAAGTCACGAAATGTCGTTCACCATGTGTTGGAACACGCTGGGGCATTGGTAAGGCCGAAAGGCATTACCGTGTACTCAAAATGTCCATACCTTGTACGAAAGGCAGTCTTCCACTCATCGCCGGGACGAATCCGTACAAGGTTGTAGGCCCTCGTAAGTCGATCTTCGTGAACACCTTTGCTCCTCGCAGCCGATCGAGAAGTTCCGGGATCAATGGCAACGGGTACCGATTCCGAATGGTGACTTGATTCAAACCCCTGTAGTCCACAACCAAACGTAAACTCCCATCCTTCTTCTTGACAAAGAAGATAGGAGCTCGGCAGGGGAGGGACTTTGAGTGACGAATGAAGCCGGATGCCAAGTTGTCCTCGATGTACTGACGAAGAACCTCCAACTCTGTGGGTGACAATGCATAAATCGGTCCGAATGGTGGAGTCTTTCCTTCCGCAAGATCAATAGGACAGTCGTAGGACCTGTGAACAGGAAGAACTGCAGCCTTGTGCTTGTCAAAAACGTCCTTAAAGTCGTGGTACTTGGATGGTAGGGAAGAAGGAGGAGAAGGAGGAGGAGAAGGAGATTGAAAAAGGAGAGTCGGATACAGGAAAGGTAGAAGAGGACGTAGGAGTTACTTGAAAGGCAAAAAGGTGGAAGGAGCAGGATCAGTGGCGAGTTCATGCATGGTAGTGGTAAGAACTCGGAGAGGAGAAGGAGGGAGCTGTGACTGAAAAAGAGGAAGGATCTTGGGGGGTGGAACAGAAGCAGGGTAACAGAAAGAGCAGGATTGGAAAAAACCTGTGTGGTGTTGATGAGTGTACAGGATTGGAAGAATCCTGTACAGGAGTCCGTGGTTGCGCAGAGTGGAAAAGCCTGCGAATGTGCTGACGAATCAACAGGAGGTGGATCCTGTTGAGGAGGAACCTTCGACACTGATACAGGATTGGAAGAACCCTGTACAGGACACCGCAAACTTACAGGAGTGGAGAGAGCCTGCGGATGTGCTGAGGAACTGACATGAGGTGAATCCTGTCGAGGAGGAGTCTTCAACACTGGTACAGGAACAGGCACGGTCAATCCTGTAGCTTGTACTGCCTCAGATACTAAGGATGTATCCTGCACACAGGAAGGTACAGGATTGATCCTAGCTGTCGGAGAGGAAAACGTGAGCGTCCTAGACCTCCAGTCGATCTGCGGATTTGCAACAACGAACCATGGCATGCCCAAAATGATGGGAGTCGACCGAGTCTTGATCAAGTTGAAGGAAATTGAACAGTTGAATGTGCCATACTGCAGGAGAGAGGTTCGGTAGCATGGGTAACTGCGCCAGAAGCAATTAGACGCCCATCGGCCACCTCTACAGGAACTGCACGCTTCAACTTCACCACCGAAATGCCATGTTGAGTTGCAAACGTGTCATCCATGAAGCATGCATTTGCACCAGTGTCTAACAAGGCAAACTCCATGAGCTCTCGATTATTAAGATGAATGTGTACAGGAAACTTAAGTGATGGATGGTATGAGCAGCACCAATGGAGCCTGCACCTACGTCCAACTTCGCGGCTCCTAGACGAAGTGGACATTGGAGTTTTCCGACTGAACTTCAGCTTCAACTTCACGCGTCTTGAAGTTCCTGGCTTTAATAGGACAATCTGCCACCTTGTGTCCTGCTCCACCACAATACAAGCACAGGTTCTCACTGCGACGACGTTGCTTCTCAGCAGCGGAAAGAGAGCCACGCTTGGATTTCTCAACCTCCATAGGAACTACTCCAGAAGGTGGTGCAGGAACATGTACCAGCTGCAGGATTGGTTTGCAGGAACTGCTGACGGGATCTTTCCTGACGACGCTCGAACAAACGGTTGTCGCAACGAACAGCTTGTTGCATGATCTCCGCTAATGTTTGGGCATCCGGTAACGTAAGGAGAAGGTCCTTCACGTCATCCCTCAACCCAAAACGGAAGTGTTCGATCAATGCAGTCTCGTCCCATGGAATGTTCGTGCAAAGTTGCTGAAATTCGGATGCATAGACGGAAGCTGGTCGGGATCCTTGAGTGAGCTTCCGTAACTTCGTGCATGCAGAACGGTACTTATCAGGATCTCCAAAACAGGCTTCAAAGGCAGCCACGAAACCTTCAAAGTCTTCCATCAATGGGTCGTCACGCTCCAGCAAGGGGCAACCCAAGCCCGTGGAGATCCACTTAGTAAGGATGCCAAAAGACCCACCTTTTGAGCATCAGTCGAGTAGCGCCGTGGTTGCATACGGATCAAGAGCCGGATCTGATTCAGGAAACCTTGGAAATCGGCACGATTACCACTGAACTTCTCTGGCATGCTAACCTTCGGCTCCGAAGAAAAGTTTGATGAAGAGGGAACCACCGATGCCTGGGAGAGAGCCTGCGCAGCAGCCTTGGAGGATGCATCAGCAGCTGCATGTGCCGCAGTGGTGGAACCTTGCAGGTCGGTGACCACTTGGCGCAAAGTGGCCAGCTCATGAAGCATTTGGTGCTCGCGTTGAAAACGCTCAAAATCAGCCATGATCTAGGAAAGAAAAAAGGAAAATGAAGGAAAGAATCAAGAAAAAGGTAGCTGGAAAACGGAGAACTATGAAGCAGTTACTATCAAACTGTCAAGCCACGATCCAGGAACCAGGAAGAACAGGATTCCAAGGACAGGAAGGCTTGACTCAGGAACAGGACCGAGAGCAGGACAGGAACTAGGAAAGGAACAGGACGGATCTAGGAGCAAGACAGGATCAGGATAGGATCCGGGAACAAGACAGGACGGACAGATCCAGGAACAGGACAGATCCAGGAGCAGGACAGGAAACAAGGAGCGAGACAGGAACAGGACAGGAAACAAGACAAGAACAAGACAAGACGATTGATCGTAGTAAGACTGGTGTTGATAGTAACTGATTGTACAACAATTAGGTCGGAGCTTTTATGCTCACAACTCCAAGAGCTAATCTAGGCATGAGTGCTAAAAGTGGTTGCATGCATGCAAAAGTGATGCATGCATGCAGAGGCTAAGATGAGTCCACATGTCCCTTATCCTCTAGGCATATCCTGTGGCATATCCTGTAGGAATATCCTGCAACCGAATCCTGTGTCCGGAATCCTGGTAGGAATATCCTGTAGGAAAGTCCTGCAACCCATATCTTGTATCCGGAATCATGTATTCTGTATTGGGTCGTGACAAGTATGTTGATTCATACCTTTATGACAACTTGCACTCATTGTTCAAAAGCTGGAGTAGTCACTTCTAAAACTTGGCAGCAAACTGAGGTGTATGATCAACAATCCATGTAATCTTTAAGCACTAGTTTTATTGTCCTCTTCACTTGTGATAAACTTTATGCACATGAGAAAATGAGTTATTTTGGAGAATTAGTCCACCACAATTAAAGTCATATCAAACCTTTTATATTGAGAAAGGTTAGTGATAAAGTCTATGTAAATTGACTTCTAAGGACTAGTTAGAATTAACAATGGTTGAAGCAACCCGTATGAATAATGGTTAGGACCTTGAATTGACAACAAACATCACAAATGCAAATATAGTCTATACATACCTTCGAAGTTGGGCCATCAGTAATTTCGAGTAACCAACTTGATCTTAAAGGTGCCAAAATGTTCAGCAATAGGATTATCATGACAATCATGTACTCGAAGATGACATGGGCCATCTGGAACATAAGCAAGATTATTATAAAACATCAACCCATCATGGAGCTTGAACCAATTGTAATAATTAAGGTTGTATTGGAAACTAGAACTCGAAGCTATATCAAGAGCAATATGATTCAAAACATTCTGAGCAATTGGAACTGCTGGCAGTATTGTATGAACCATGTTAAGAATGCTAGAATTCACTAGAGTGTGCAACACCTTAATAACCATCAATTTTAGTTAGTCTAATCACAAAAGAACATCCATTGTTGGTCAAATGCCAGGTCATTGGGACGTAGCCAAATAGGACCATCGCGATAAAGCATTTGCTTTACCTAATTTGAAATTTTGGTTGATACGTGATGACAAAGTTGAACCATGCTACAACAAAACTATTGACGACTCAAAATGCGTGTTGACTGGAAGTACATAAGATTCTTGTGGTCATTGTAAATTATTACTTGGTGTGGTGAATCCTCTAAGAAGTGACTCCAATTTTTAAATGAATCCATAACAACCAAAAGCTCTTTATCACGTACATCATAATTAATTTTTGGTGCGAGAAACTTGCAAAAGTGAAATGTACCGAGTGGAGTTGATCATCTTCACCGACGTGGAACAATATGCTACCTAATGCAAAGTTTAATGCATAAGCCTTGATGGCAAAAGGTTTGTCAAGATATGGATGAGCTAATATTGGAACAAAGGTGAAAGGCATGTTTTAAGGCATTGAAGGTAGATTCTGCCTCTAATGTCCACACAAATAATTTGTACTTTTGTGTGAGTTTGGTGAGTGGTAACACAATTTTGGAGTAGTCCTTGATGAACTTATAATAGAAGTTGCCAAGGGGACATTAAACATTCTGTATGGACTATGGGACATGTTAATTTAACACAGTTCTCACCTTGGTAAAATCCATTGAAACTCCTTCTGACGACATGATGTACCCAAGGACTCCACATGATCTTGTTCAAAATTGTACTTTTCAAGCTTATTATAAAGGGCATGGTCCTGCAATTTTGCAAAAACTTGTCAAACATGTTTCTTGTGCTTCTCTAATGTCTTGAAATATATAATGATGTTGTTAATATACAATATCATAAACACATTTAAGAACTTGCATAAGATATCATTAGCCATGTTAAAAAATAACTGATGCATTGGTGAGACCAAATGGCATCACCATGTACTGTATCGCATGCGAAATGTAGTCTTCTACTTGTCTCCTAAGAGGATCCTAACTAAGTTATATGCATCTTGGAAGTCAATCTTGGTGAAGTACTTGGCCTTGGCAAGATGCTCCAACAAGCTCGATATTGGTGCTAGGGGATACTAATTTTGTATTGTTACTTTATTGAGGCCATAATTCACTACAAATGTAATAAGTCATCTTTCTTTTGATAAATAAGATAAATGCACCACTTGGAGACTTTGAATGTCGAATGAACTTCATAAAAAGGTTTTTCTCAATGTATGCCCACAAAACCTTAAGTTCCAGTAAAGAAAGTTTGTAAATCGGTCCCTAGAGTTGAGCATCTTCCACCAAGTCAATGGGGAAATCATAGGATCAATGTTAAAGAGCTTATTGGCTTTAGTCATAGTTTTTAGTTTTACTATGACTGCTTTGGCCTTGTCGAAGACATCAATAAACTCATTGTACTTAGTTGGTAATTAGATTAAAGATTTGAGATAGACTCAGGTGCTTAGGTAATGGTTATAGAAAAATTAATGAAGAATCTTGTTTACCCTCTTGAATGAATTCATTTAATGAAATCATGCAAATTCACAAAGGCTTCAAAGTCTCCAAAACTAGGTTTGGAGAATTGGACTTCCTCAATAAGCTGAAACATCGCTTACGCTAATCAATGGTTGGATTGTGCATCTCAAACCATAATATATCAAGAATAACTAAATATTCATAATTGTTGATCATGTTAAAAGAGATCCTATAAGAAGTATCTCTCAAGATCACTTGGATGGGCTTAGACTCCTCACAATAAGCACTTGATGTCACATGCCAGAAATTCACGACAAAGACAAGGATTTGGTACATGAACTTCTTCAAGAAAATAGAATATTGACGTGCAAAGGTGGATTGAGGATACACAGTGAACGTGGTTAATTGTGCTCCTCTGCTTGTTTGAGCTATTCATTGCAATATGACCAAGACCATCATAGTAAAAACAAAACCATTAATCCTGTGACATTGGGTGACCTCGCACTCCATGGGATAGTTGGGGCTGGAGCATGGCCATGTTTCCCATTAGTGCTACCGAGGGTGAAGCTATTGTTGTTGTGTAAGTGTATTCCCTCGAGCAAGACTACTAAAATTGTTCTAAACAACATTTAAATAACTAATTATTGCACTATATGGCACGACTAATAGCCTCAAAAAGACTTATGGGTCCTTATGAAATGTTAGGAAAAGGTTTTTGACATCGTTATGAAGCCCTTGATGTCACGTTCCAGGGATTTGAACCCCCTACCTCTGGAGTAGTAGGCGTGACTTTAGACTAAAAGGCCACATTGATCAGCATGACACCTAACCACGCTCCAGACCTAGTACGTGTGTCGTGACACCACCTCCCCCTCGTACGTGTGTCGTGACACCACCTCCCCCTCGTACGTGTGTCGTGACACCACCTCCCCCTCGGCCCCTTTCTCAGGTGGAACTACTGGGGATACCAGTAGGCCAGGGGGTCAGAATGACCACTAGCCCGGGTCAAGGTGTCAACACATACTAGGGCCCCCAACCCTAGTACGAATTGCCTAGGTTTTTGTTGACCTAGGTTATCCTGATCAATCTGTCACGTTCCAGGGATTTGAACCCCCTACCTCTGGAGTAGTAGGCGTGACTTTGGACCAAAAGGCCACATTGATCAGGATGACACCTAACCACGCTCCAGACCTAGTACGTGTGTCGTGACACCACTGTCAAGCCAAGATCCAGGAACCAGGAAGCAAGTAGGATTCTAGGGACAGGAAGGCTTGACTCAGGAACAGGACGGATCCAGGATCAGGATAGGATCCGGGAGCAAGATAGCAGAATAGGAACTGGGACCTCAGGAATCAGGAGTAGGACAGGATTCAGGAGCGAGACAAGAACAGGACAGGATTCAAGAGCAAGACAGGAACCGGATAGGATCCAGGAGTAGGACAAGAGCAGGAGGCAAAGGAGCAAGACAAGAATAAGAATGATCGTAGAATGACTGGTGTTGATAGTAACTGATTGTACAACAATTAGGTCGGAGCTTTTATGCTCACAACTCCAAGCTAATCTAGTCATGAGTCTAATCTAGTCATGAGCTAAGAATAGTGTCCCTTATCCTCTAGGCATATCCTGTAGCATCCTATAGGCATATCCTATAGGAATATCCTATAGGTATATCCTGTAGGAATATCCTGCAGGCATATCCTGTAACCCGTATCCTGTATCCGAAATCCTGCATCCTGTATCCTGTATCCGAAATCCTGTATCCTGTATCGGGTTGTGACAGCACCTCCTCCCTAAGTTCCACGAGTCTTAGGACCTAGTTTAGCAGGATAATGCCGATGGAAGGCAGCAACTTTGGAAGAAGCATGGAGTAAGTTGGATGCAGGTTCCCAAGTGCGATCGGTAGGCAAATAATCTTTCCAATCCACCAAGTATTGAAGTTGGCGGCGATGAAGACGAGAATCAAGGATGGCTGCAACTTCGTACTCAGGTTCACCAGCAATGACCACAGGAGGGGGAGGAGAAGAAGCATGACCAGGAAGAGAAGAAGGATGATACGGCTCCAACAAGGAGGTGTGAAACACAGGATGAAGTTTTACCGTGGATGGTAACTCGAGTCGGAAAGCTACAGGATTTACCTTCGCCACGATCCTGTAAGGGCCCAATCGTTGAAAATCCAACTTAGAAGAAGGCCTGTTGGTGCGAATGTGTCGACGAAGAAGCCACACGAGATCACCAATCTTGTATGCAGGTGCCGGTTATGGTGAGCATCAGCATGATGCTTGTACCGTTCCTGTGCCTGCTGAAGGTGAACCTAGAGATCATCCTGTACCTGCCGAAGATGCTGAAGACGATCCTGTACTGGGAGCGGAAGAAGGAGAAGCAGGAGGAGCAAAGTCAAAACGTGGATGGTGGCTTGTAAGAGCAAAGAAAGGTGTCTGGCCTGTAGATGCGTGAATGGAGTTGTTGTAGGCAAACTCCGCCATAGGAAGAAGGTCCAACCAGTTATCCTGTTGGTAACTGATGAAGCAACGAAGATATTGCTCCAAGGTCTGAATTGTGCGTTCTGACTGCCCATCAGTTTGTGGGTGATATCCTGAAGAAAGATCCGCTTTAACCTGTAGACTCCGAAAAAGCTCTCGCCAAAACTTGGACATGAATTGTGGACCTCGATCGGAAACAATGCTCTCAGGAAGACCATGATGTCGGAACACCTCACGGATCACCAACTCGGCAGTTTTCTGACCTGTAGCTGTCTTGTTGCAGGGTAGGAAATGAGCCTGCTTGGTGAAACGGTCAACCACCACAAGAACTGCATCGAATCCACGAGAAGGAGGAAGATCTGTGAGGAAATCCATAGAAATGGAATTCCAAGGAGCAGAAGGAACAGGAAGAGGACGAAGAAGACCAGAGGGTGCATTGACGAGGCATCTTCGACCTGTTGCAGGTGTCACAACTCCGTACAAACCTTTCCACAAAACCCCGCAACCCAGGCCACCAATAGTTGCGAGTCACCAACTCAATTGTCTTGGCCACACCAAAATGTCTTGTAGCCGGGGTATCATGACAATCCTGTACCACACGAGTCCTGCAAACACCAACAGGAACGTACAGGAGACCTTCCCGGTCAGGAGTCCATCCTGTATGGTGAACAGGTTGTAGTCTGGACGGGAACTGGAGGAAGAGGAACTTGCAACGTCAGGATGAATGTGTGAGAACACATTCTTTGCCAAGTCATCTGTAGCCAACTGTGAACGGACGTCCTGTAGGAGTGTTGAATTTACTGGAGCCTGATGAACCTGCAGTGCCGCAAGTCGGAATCGATCAAGACCCAACAACACTTGCCTTTGATAGTCAAATGCAGGATCGCCCGGGCTTGGTGCAAGGTAAGAGCGCCTAGACAATGCGTCCGCCTTGCCATTCCGAAAACCGGGCCTGTAGACGATGACGAAGTCAAACGTGATAGGAACTCCGCCCACCTAGCCTGTCGCCGACTGAGAACTCGAGCCGTTTGAAAGTACTCCAGGTTCTTGTGATCCGTAAGAACTTGTACAGGATGTGCAGCACCTTCCAGGAAATGCCGCCACTCCTCAAACGAATCCACAATGGCCTTGAGTTCCTTGTCATGAATCTCGTAATTGATCTCCGCTGACAGGAACTTACGAGAGTGAAAAGCTACAGAATGAAGCAACTTGTCCTCTCCAACTTGCGATAGAACGGATCCTACTGCAAAATCCGAGGCATCTGCTTCAACAAAGAAAGGACGAGAAGGATCAGGATGTGCTAAAATCGGAGCTGTCGTGAAGGTGTCCTTGAGTGTTGTGAATGTATGTTCCGCCTTGTCGGACCAAGAGAAAACCTCTGTGCGCTTGGTGAGCTCCGTGAGTGGAAGTACACGCTTGGAGAAGTCCTGTATGAACCGCATGTAGAAGTTTGCAAAGCCAAGGAAACATTGTACATCTCGTACAGACTTGGGCCTCTCCCACTCCATGATGGTCTTCACCTTGTGCATGTCCATGGAAACGCCAGTAGGAGAGACGATGTAGCCCAAGAACTCCACAGAATCCCTATCGAAAAAGCACTTCTCCAACTTCGCATACAGGCCATGCTCGCGAAGTCGCTGTAGAACTAATCGTACATGCTTGTCATGTGCCGCCTGGTCCTTGGAGAAAATCAAGATGTCGTCGAGGTAGATCACCACGAACTGGTCCAAGAAGTCACGAAAGATGTCGTTCACCATGTGTTTGGAACACGGCTGGGGCATTGGTAAGGCCGAAGGCATTACCATATACTCGAAGTGTCCATACCTTGTACGAAAAGCAGTCTTCCACTCATCGCCTGGACGAATCCGTACAAGGTTGTAGGCCCCTCGTAAGTCGATCTTCGTGAACACCTTTGCTCCTCGCAGCCGATCGAGGAGTTCCGGGATCAATGGCAATGGTACCGATTCCGAATGGTAACTTGATTTCAAGCCCCTGTAGTCCACAACCAAACGTAAGCTCCCATCCTTCTTCTTGACAAAGAAGATAGGCGCTCCTGCAGGGGACTTTGAGTGACGAATGAAGCCGGATGCCCAAGTTGTCCTCGATTGGCGAAGAACCTCCAACTCTGTGGGTGACAATGCATAAATCGGTCCGAACGGTGGGAGTCTTTCCTTCTGCAAGATCAATAGGACAGTCGTAGGACCTGTGAACAGGAAGAACTGTAGCCTTGTGCTTGTCAAAAACGTCCTTAAAGTCGTGGTACTTGGATGGTAGAGAAGAAGGAGGAGAAGGAGAAGGAGTAGGCGAAGGAGATTGAAAAACAGGAGAGTCAGACACAGGAAAGGTAGAAGAGGACGTAGGAGTTACTTGAAAGGCAAAAAGGTGGAAAGGAGCAGGATCAGTGGTAAGTTCATGCATGGTAGTGGTAAGAACTCGGAGAGGAGCAGGAGGGAGCTGTGACTGAAAAAGAGGAAGGATCTTGGGGGTGGAACAGAGCAGAGTAACAAAAGGAGGCAGGATTGGGAGAAACCTGTGTGGATGTTGACGAGTGTACAGGATTGGAAGAATCCTGTACAGAAGTCCGTGGTTGCACAGGAGTGAGGAGAGCCTGTGAGTGTGCTGACGAACCAACAGGAGGTGGATCCTGTTGAGGAGGAACCTTCGACACTGATACAGGATTGGAAGAACCCTGTACAGGAACCGCAAACTTACAGGAGTGGAGAGAGCCTGCGGATGTGCTGAGGAACTGACATGAGGTGAATCCTGTCGAGAGGAGTCTTCAACACTGGTACAGGAACAGGCACGGTCAATCCTGTAGCTTGTACTGCCTCAGACACCAAGGATGTATCCTGCACGCAGGAAGGTACAGGATTGATCCTGGCTGCTGGAGAGGAAAACGTGAGCGTCCTAGACCTCCAGTCGATCTGCGGATTTGCAACAACGAACCATGGCATGCCAAAAATGATGGGAGTCGACCGAGTCTTGATCAAGTTGAAGGAAATCGAACAGTTGAATGCACCATGATTGCAAGAGAGAGGTGTGGTAGCGTGGGTAACTGCGCCAGAAGCAATCAAACGACCATCGGCCACCTCTACAGGAACTGCACGCTTCAACTTCACCACCGGAATGCCATGCTGAGCTGCAAAAGTGTCATCCATGAAACATGCATTTGCACCAGTGTCTAACAGGGCAAACTCCTTGAGCTCTCGATTATTGAGGCGAATGTGTACAGGAAACTTGAGTGATGGAATGGTATGAGCAGCACCAATGGAGCCTGCACCTACGTCCAACTTCGCGGCTCCTAGACGAAGTGGACATTGAAGTTTTCCGACTGAACTTCAGCTTCGGCTTCACGCGTCTTGAACTTCTGGCTTTATTAGGACATTCCGCCACCTTGTGTCCTGCTGCACCACAATACAAGCATAGGTTCTCACCCGACGACGTTGCTTCTCAGCAGTTGAAAGTGGGCCACGCTTGGATTGTTAACCTCCATAGGAACTGCTCCAGAAGGTGTCGTAGGAACATGTGCTACGGCTACAGGATTGGTTGGCAGGAACTGCTGACGGAATTTTTCCTGACGGCGCTCGAACAAACGGTTGTCGCAGCGAACGGCCTGTTGCATGATCTCCGCTAACGTTTGAGCATCCGGTAACGTAAGGAGAAGGTCCTTCACTCATCCCTCACCCAAAACGGAAAGTGTTCGATCAATGCAGTCTCGTCCCATGGAATGTTCGTGCACAATTTGGAATTCGGATGCATAAAGAAGCTGGTCTGGATCCTTGTGTGAGCCTCCGTAACTTGTGCATGCAGAACGGTACTTATCAGGATCTCCAAAACAGGCTTCAAAGGCAGCCACGAAACCTTCAAAGTCTTCCATCAATGGGTCGTCACGCTCCAGCAAGGGAGCAACCCAAGCTCGTGGAGATCCACTTAGTAAGGATGCCAAAAGGCCAACCTTTTGTGCATCCGTCGAGTAGCGGCGTGGTTGCATGCGGATCAAGAGCCGGATCTGATTCAGGAAACCTTGGAAATCGGCACGGTTGCCACTGAACTTCTCTGGCATGCTGATCTTCGGCTCCGGAGAAAAGTTCGATGAAGAAGGAACCACCGATGCCTGAGAGAGAGCCTGCGCAGCAGCCTTGGAGGATGCATCAGCAGCTGCATGTGCCGCATGGGTGGAGCCTTGCAGATCGGTGACCACTTGGCGCAAAGTGGCCAGCTCATGAAGCAACATTTGGTGCTCGCGTTGAAAGTGCTCAAAATCAGCCATGATCTATGAAAGAAAGAAAGGAGAAAAACGAAGGAAAAGAATCAAGGAAAAAAAAGTAGCTGGAAACGAGAGCTATGAAAGCAGTTACTATCAAACTGTCAAGCCACGATCCAGGAACCAGGAAGCAAGTAGGATTCCAGGGACAGGAAGGCTTGACTCAGGAACAGGACGGACAGGATCAGGATAGGATCCGGGAGCAAGATAGCAGATAGGAACTGGGACTCAGGAATCAGGAGTAGGACAGGATCAGGAGCAGACAGAACAGGACAGGATCAGGAGCAAGACAGGAACGGATAGGATCCAGGAGGACAAGAGCAGGAGGCAAAGGCAAGACAAGACAAGAGCAAGACAAGAACAAGAATGATCGTAGAATGACTGGTGTTGATAGTAACTGATTGTACAACAATTAGGTCGGAGCTTTTATGCTCACAACTCCAAGCTAATCTAGTCATGAGTCTAATCTATCATGAGCTAAGAATAGTGTCCCTTATCCTCTAGGCATATCCTATAGCATATCCTATAGGCATATCCTATAGGAATATCCTATAGGTATATCCTGTAGGAATATCCTGCAGGCATATCCTGTAACCCGTATCCTGTATCCGAAATTCTGCATCCTGTATCATGTATCCGAAATCCTGTATCTGTATCATCCTGTATCCTGTATCGGGTTGTGACACTTGATGGAATTGGTTAATTATAGCTTCCTCATCCCATGGCACGTTGCATGCTAAAAGGTGGAACTTTGATGCGTATACTAATGCTAGATGGTTACCCTATTGAAGTTGACGAATCTTGTTAATAGCTATTTGGACACTATCGGTGTTGCCAAAGCAATGTTTAATGTTATTATGATTTGACTCTTTGCTTTGAAGGTTGATTGTTGTTACCTACTAAATTATGTGATGAACCCTAGATGTAAACGAAATAGGCATGCATAGTGCACTTGGGTATCTAATGATGGTTCGATCGGGTGTTGTTAGGTATTTGCAAGAAACTCTAGGTGAAGCTAGCACTTCCATTTAGAAAACTCTTTCCTGATTTGACGTTCAAGTTTTTTCATTAAGGGTTGGCATTTTCGTGCCAACCCACTTATTCATTTAGGGAAAAGGGGGAGGGGGGGGGGGGGTTTCGTCACATAATTAAGGTAGAGTATATGTAATGAAGTTTTCTGGGTTCAAAAGAGAGCTTGTTAACCTCCTATCAGTGTAAGCTAAGCTTGTGTTATCAAGGCGCAACTCTTTGTTGTGTCGCCAACTTCTACATAACATGGGTACATCCCATCTTGGGTTAGATTATCCTTATTGTTGGTATGATCTTCCCTTTATGACCGGGTATGTCACTTCTAAGGAATTAGTCAAATTTGTTGGTCCGAAAACCTGCTCACAAGCTCAAAGGCATTGCCCAAGTTCACGTTCACAAAACTAGTGGTTAAGGCTTTACTCTAGCCACCTCAACCATGCCAAGCTAGGAACGATATCTATAGCTCGGCTAGTCCACGTATCCTGATTCACAAGGTGAGCCACGTTCATGAACTTAGTCAACTAGGGGATGGGTTCGTAATGTGGGTTACTTTAGCAGATTTCATGGGTTTCCAAAGAGAGGATTCCAAGGTTGGCATATAGCAAGCTGCCTTTGTGGCACTAGTTAAAAAACTTTAATAATTGGTATCGGAGCAATTCTCTATAGTCAGTAGGACTACCTTAAGTCATAGGGTGTTTCAGTGTTTAGATAACTCTAAATTTTTGAGATACTTTATTACTTTCGGTTGACATGTTTGTATTTTGCGCAAAGAGTTTGATTTTGTGAGTTATCAATCTTCGGAGAACACTTGCTCAGTGAGTAGGCATGAGATTCTAGGTATGTCTGAAAGTTTTATGCTGGTTCAAATTGATGTGTGTGGGTGTACAACTTGTGCAGGGTGTTTCCGACTTCATATTGGGAATATTTTAAGCATATTCTCCAAGTGTTAAAACTAGAGTTCAATACAATGAGCAAGAGAAAGCAACTAGAACTTGAGGCAGAGAGGGATGTTGCAGAGGCTCAAAATGAGAAGATGGATGAGGTTGATCAAGGTCGACCCCCTAGAGTTAGGAAGCGGCTTGGTTGGTGAGAAATAATGATGAATGCCCTAAACAACTTCAAGGGGATATTCTAGGGTTGAACAATTGAATCAGTAATGTTGTTGATCAAATTTCAGTGGTTACCATATTACCAAATGTTCCACAACTGGACACACGAAGAAAGAAGAAAAAGCATGATTCAGTGTCAAGTTCCTTTTAATCAAATGCTTCGGCAAATGAAGGTGGTAGTTAGTGGTCTTAGTAAATTCAAGCCAGTCGGAATTTATGGGTTTAAAAGACTATAAAATTTTGAATGACTGTTATATGATATGAAAAGTTAGTTTGAGGCTACTTCCATGAGAAAGATAGAAAAGGTTGCATGTGCCAAATAGTTTCTTAAAGGAGAAGTTAAGACTTGGTGGCAGATTGTTGAAGGTGAACGTGGATACCAAAACAACTGAAAACACATGAAAAGAAAGATCAAAAAGCAGTATATGTCGGACGACCTTGGTTTACGATTGTGTGCTGACCTAACACTTTGTTAACATGGTTTTGGGGAAGTCCAATGGACACGTTTATCGATTCACAAGTGTATGGCATTTGGTGCTAAATATGAGTGATAATGAAGCTTGAAGTTGCTTCATGGTTAACTTGAATGAGAAGACACAAAAAAAGATCCTAACGTACAAGCCAACAAGCTATCAAGAATGTCAAGAGGCAGCTCAAAAGGTTGCTTATGGCATGTCATTAGAAGACTTGTACAATAAGGGGGAGGAAGCAAAACCTAAATCGAGGAGATTTCCTCCAAAGTCTAGGTTTAGAAGGTTTGATATAAGACCAACTCAGTCACCATCAAATTAAAGTGCAAGTCCCTTTGTCGGTAGTTTCAAGTTTTCGAACACATCAAGACCCATCGGATTTCAAAAAACATTAGCATTACCACCACATCAGCAAGCCAAGGGCTCGGCTCCAAAGTTTGCTCCGCAGGCAAAGTTCAAAAATGTCATAATTGCAACAAGCATGGTCATTTTGCTAGAGAATATTGGGCACCTTCACAACAATTGGGTCATTTCAAGGCGATGGTAGAAGAGGAAGTTGTTGAATCTGAAACACTTGAAGATCCAGAAGACAAGTCAGAAGAGATAAATGTTGTGCTAAACTCAACTTGCCTTATTCGTTATTCAAGACAAAACTAACCCTTTGTTATATTTGACAGGAAGGATACGAGGGGACAGAGTTCAAATAATGATTGATACTAAAGCAACATACAATTTCATATCAATTAGTCTAGCTTGTTAATTGAATTTGGATGTAATAAAGATGAGTGAAATAAATATCAATTTTGGTAAAGGTTTTTAAAATGTTAATAATATAGTAATGGCAATTCATGTTCAAATTAAAAGTTGGAAGGCTAAGTTAGTTTTAGTTGTCTTAAATATGATGGAGTTTAACTTTGTGTTGGGTATGGAATGGTTTCATAAAGATGTAGTTGAAATGAGGGGTTCCAAAGATAATTGAATCACACCTGCAACAGACAAAGAGGACATTAAAAAAAATGACACTCAAGATGGAAACATTAACTGATAAGGATTAAAATCCTATGTTCCTTACTTTTAACTCAAATGCGTAGGTAGTTAAACATTGAGAACGTGTATTTCTTGCAATGGTGGTAAAGTCAAAATAGGGGATGGTCAAGAATTTGTTTCTGAACCTATTTTGGAAGTCTTGAACATGTTTAAGGACGTGTTGTAGAAAGACTTGCCACCCGAGTTATCTCCAAGTTGAGTTGTGAATCACATGATAGAAATTTTCCCAGGTTTGTCTCCACTGGCAAGAGCTCCATATTGGTTGAATCCTCAAGAGTTAATAGAATTGAAAAGACAACTGACAGAATTGAAGAGACAGCTGACAGAATTGATTAGTCGATGACACATTTGACCTAGTTGATCGCAGTATTAATGCACCGATCTTATTTGTAATGAAAAAAAATGATATCATGTGGATGTGTGTGGATTATCGAATGCTGAATTGCAATAGCTATAAAAAAATAAGTATCCTCTTCCACGAGTGGACAACTTATTTAATAAGCTATCAAAAGCAAAGTATTTTTCAAGAATAGATTTGAGATTTGAGTACCATTAGATTTCGGGTAGCAAAGAATGACATCGAGAAGACCGCTTTTCGAACACGTTATGGATTATTTGAGTTTTTAGTCTTGCCATTCGAGTTGTGCAATGCTCCAACAACTTTTTACACAATGGTGGATGATGTGTTTAAAGACTATTATGACGAGTTCGTAGTGGTGTATATTAATGACATTCTGGTTTTCAGTTCGACAATTGAGGAACATGTGAAAACACTTGGAAAAAATGTTTTAAAGGTTAAGGGAGAACTAGTTGTATGTTAAGGAAAGCAAGTGCGGATTTGGTCAAATTAAGATAGATTTCTTGGGACACTCGATCTCAGGTGGGAAGGTTGCTATAGATCCAAAGAAAATTCAAGTTATTACCGAGTGAACGACTTTGAAAGATGTGTATGAAGTTAAATCATTTTCTGGTTTGACAGGTATTACTGAAGATTCATAAAGGGTTACTCAGAGATAGCAGCACCATTGAAGTCTTGGACTCCAGAGTGCCAATGGGCATTTGTTTAAACTCAAAGGAGCTATCTCGTCTGAGCCACTTTTGCAATTGCTCATCTTTTGAAAATCCATTTGAGGTAGAGTGTGATGCTTCTGACTTTGCAACTGATGGTGTATTGTAATAAAAAGGACATCTAGTGTCCTTTTCTCGAAGAAGTTGGATGCTGCACAAATTTAATTGCCTACTCATGAAAAAGAGATGTATATTATTGTTGCTTCCTTAGAGTATTGGCATCTATTATCTTCCAAGTCATGGCACTGTGGTTTGAACATTTAGTGTAACTATAAGGTACTTCGAAACACAGCCAAAGTTGTCACCAAAATATGTTAGATGGCAACAAAAGTTGGCATGATTTCAGCTTGAAATGAGACACAAAACTGGAAACGACAATGTGGTAGTTTGACGCACTCAGTAGGAAAGGTCATCTCTGTATTATGTCGGTACCAGTGTCAACTTTGATGGATGAATTCGTGATGGCATATCTTCAAGACGAGTTTGCTAAGGAAGCATTAACATAGTAGCAAAAAGGAAATAGGTTCATCAGTTATAAAAAGATGGTAATATTCTAGTAGAATAGAAAGTCGAATGGATGCACTCAAATAGGCGCATTTTGCAGTATGAATGGAGTTCTTTATCATAAGAGACTCTATGTTTCCAAAAAGGACATGGAGGGAAAAGATATTAAGAGAGCATCACGACGTTCCTTTTGGTAGGACATGGTAGAAGGCATAAGACATTGGCTTTGTTGAAACATGGATTCCATTGGCCAGGTATGATAAATGATGTTGTCTGCCCCATGTGTCAACAAGTGAAGAATCAGTCACAAAATGAGTTGGGAAGTTGCAGTGTATACCAATTCCAAAGTGTTACTTTGGACTTTATCACATGATTGCCAAAATCTTGTGGTTTTTAATGCTCTCATTTAATTTCAACTGTAGAGACAGTGAATGCAAAACAAGTAGTAAAGTTGTTCTTCCACGAGGTCGTAAAAGTATGCAAGCTACCAAAAACAATGATCTCAAATCGGGATTCTCAATGTACAAACAAGTTTTGGGGAATGTTGTTTAAGTAGTTTGGCAGGATGCTAAAGTTTAGTACGGCTTACCATCTGCAAACTGATGGTCAAACGAAGAGGGGTGAACCGACGAGTCAAGGACTATCTTAGATGCTATGTTCAAAGTGATCAACTTGATTGGGCTGAACACTAGGATATGGCTGAGATATGTTACAATAACTCAACACACATTGCAATTAGGGGGAATAAGGGTGATATTCCTCAGAGTATGGTGTTACCGAAAGACATGTCAATTGAGTTCCCGAGTTCATTGGACAGTTGCATCGAACGTGGGAAACTTCTCGTCAAGCAATGACTGCAGCACAAGAAAGGTATCATCAACGGTATGATAAGCATCAACGGGATGTAGAATATCATGTTGAAAATATGGTATTGTTGAATACCAAAAACTTGAATGTTCTAGTGACTCTTTCGAAGAAGTTTTATCGCATTACATAGGTCCATACAAGATGGTAAAGCGAGTAGGAAAGGTGGCTTATGAAATAGATCTTCCTTCGGAGTTGGGAACGTTACACAATGTGTTTCATGTCAATTTGCTCGAACCATTCCACAAGGATGAGAAACATCCACAAAGATACAATAACTTATGTCCGCCCTTGAGCTAGTTGGTGAAAAGAAGGAGTACGAAGTCGAATCCATATTGAACAAAAGGAAGGTTTATGGGCTGCGAAAACATAAGTTTGAGTATCTTGTCAAATGGAAGGGTTATCCAGCGTGTGAATCAACATGGGAACCATTAGAGAATTTATAAAATGCAATGGACTTGGTGAATGAGTTTGAGGCAAAGTCTCAAGCTAATTAAGAAATAAAGTTTTATTTCTTCTTAACCTAGGGGAACTAGAAACCTTTAATATAAATTCTAATTAACTTATAAAAGTTAATTAATTTGTTATCTGTGTTGAGTGACAAACTTTGCAGACATGCAAAAGGTCTCAAAGTATCATGTTGTAGGTGGTGCCTTTGGCAGTTAAGCTTGTTGCTTAGTGAACAACAGTTTTGAAATATTTGGCTTCGCTTAACGCAAGGGGGTAGTAAAACTTGTGAACTTTTTGCTAACTCCACATAGAGTAATTAGTGTTAGTTTCAGTTAATTTTTTCTAACTTAGTCTAGTCTTGGAGTTGGACATCAATGAAGACGTTAACATTTTTAAAGGCAGGGAGTGTGTCATAGTTTTTATTATGACTCAACCCTTTACTTTGAAGATTAATTATTATTACCTACTAGATTATGTGACGAACCCTAGATGTAGAAGAAACATGCTTGCATAGTGCATTTGGGTATCTAGTGATGGTCCGACTGGGTGTCGTTAGGTATTGCAAGAAACTTTACGTGAAGCTAACACTTCCATTTAGAAAATTCTCTCCTGATTTGATGTTCCAAGTTAGTTTTTTTTGTAGCTTGTTAAAAGGGTTAGGGACACCCCAAAGTTGACCTAACCCTAGGGTTGTCCTAATCCCCCCTAGGGGTTAGGTTTAGGGTTAGGTTAGGCAACACATTTTCATTAAAGGTTAGCATTTCCATGACAGTGCACTTACTCATTTAAGAAAATTGGGGGGGGGGAGTGGGGGACTCACGTAATTAAGGTATAGTATATTTAGTGAGGCTTCCTGGGTTCAAAAGAGATCTCGTTAACCTCCTACATATCGTCAAGGCGCAACCCTATGTTGTGCCATCCAACTTCCACATGACAGGAGTACATCCCACCTTGGGTTAGACTATCTTATCGTTGACAAGATCTCGCCTTTATTATCGGGTACGTCACTTCCAAGGAGTTAGTTAAATTCCTTGGTTTGAAAACCTACTCGGAAGCTCAAAGGCATTGCCCAAGTTTATGTTCCACAGAACTAGTGGTTGAGGCCTTGCTCTGGCTGCCTTAACCATGCCAAGTTAGGAACGATACCTATAGCTAGGTAAAACTCTAACATTTAAACTTCAAAATGAACAATTCAAAGTTGTTCAATAGCGGTGAGTCTTTTTTCAACAAAGACGCAAACCATGCTCGAGTGGTACTGGTGAGTAGTAATCCAACAAACTTACTTTTGAATTATCATCAATGTAACCATTGGGATTCATTCGGATGACTTAGCAAACCTAGTTCATGAATTCACCAAACTGGGACCTCAAGTCATTGAAACTTTTTTGGCAAACTAACCTTAGATTTTTGGTGGTGTTATAAATGAATCCGAGCTTGAAGACTTACCTTATAATAGCTAAATCTATTGCGTGAGTTTGCCACTCACTGCACTAGCTTTTGCTCCTACCATTATTTTAATTCTAGCAAGCTCAGTTTGTTAGTTGCTAGTTTTCTTATTGCAACTCTAAAAACATGCGTGTGTAATCTTGTTAAGTGATTTTTATCATTATTCTAGCATGATTGGGACGCAATTAATCTAAAAGAATTTGAGTTTGAATTATCACACCCCAAGCAATAACATTAATATGAACAAAATTATTTTAGTAAAGAAGAAAATATACTAACTCCTTAGTGGTCAATCAATGAAATTGTGTTGAAGTTTAACAAATTCTATTGAAAAAAATCACCCAACAGATGATCTTGAACTAGAATATTAAAATCCTAATCCGAACCTCTTATTCTAAATTTAAATATAAATCAGTAACTCAGGATCTTAAAATATTTTAAAGAAATACTTTAGTGTTAATATATTTTCATAACATTAGCATTAACTTGGTATATTTTAGTGCACTTCCTCCGTAACATCTCTAAGAAACACAACGGGACAAAAGGCTAGGAACCAACTGACACAAGCACGGGAAGGCTGAACACAAATGTCTCATAACTTGAAATTGGATGGACTCCATAAGTGTATCCACTCAGTCTGACCAGGTTTAGACAGTCTAAATCCCACAAGAGTTAGACATGACCATATGTAACCATATGTATCAAAGTGTAAATGCATATGATGAAGTGCATATGATTAAAACTTAATAACCAAAATAGAGTCCTAGGACAAAGCACAACAAAATGCCTTAGAACGAGGAAGGGCAATGAAACAATGGATCAATAGTGAAGAATTTATGACACTAGACTAAAAAGGAATTACTCTAAGGTCACCCCAGAGAGGAAAATGGTTTGGGACTCGACATTCCCATGGTTGGGACACATGACAACTCCCATCTACCCTCCCAATCCACAACCAAGCTACCAACCGATGAACAACCAAATCCTATATCCACCAAGTATACAACTTGCAGCCACATAGAATTTTCAATCACATTCCCACCACTACAATAGCCATCATTAGCCCAACCAATGTACGCCCCTACCACGTCCCTTACCAATACAACTCGTACCACACATCTACACATACTTAACAACACCCTATCCACCCATGTATTTGCACACATACCATCCACATCGCTCAAGCTGCTGCCATGCATAATAGCCGCAAAGCAACGACAAAGACAAGCATGAGCAGAGAACACTTACACAAACCAACCTCTCCTGTGGTGAGAGAAAAGAGACCCATACGTCATGCCGAGCTCAATGAATGCAGACGATATTGATCACCCTCAACGACTCAACACTCAACGATGTGCAAAAGAGTTGACTCTCTAATCCTATCGTTGCACAAACGTTCTGTCTCCCCAATGAGATGGCGGTATAACTCTCCCAAACAATATATATCCCCTCTCCCATGATGGAGGGCACAACCACCAAAGGGGCAACTTGAAGGGGACTTCGAAGAGTGAGGCAAGAGTTCACACACTTTCAATCCAAGTCTCTCTTCAAAGACAAAGCTTCTCTTCATGGAACAAACACTATGTGACTTGGGCACCACTGGGAGACGTGTTTAGGTAATTTGTTAATGAGAAGTAAGATTAATAGATTAATAGAAGCATTATATTAATTAGTATATATATTAACTCTTAGGATTGAGTTACACTCGTATGTATATATATATATATATATATCAGAAAAATGGTGTGTTATACAAGAAAGAACTGATTTGTATCGAACTGCAGGGTATACGAGCAAGGCCGATGCTATGATGGTATGCATATTCATAAAATGTTTAACATTTATTAAATTCCAAGTGAATGGTTTTCTAGTGTAGAATGTTGAATGGAAGTATGAATATGAACAGGATATAGCTCTATCAACTTATTATACCTGGAGTAAACATTATAAACTATATCATTCAATAAAGAAAGATTCATAGATAACCACCATTTGGATATATATATATCCACGCACGCACGCACGCACCTCTGTTGACTTGCTGCAATGGACTGACAAAGTATGTGTGACGGTCCCGGGAATTACCTGTACACAATTTTATGTTAGATTTACCTGAACGTGGTCATGTACTAATGCACGTACCTTAGAAAGTGGCCCAGTCAATCGCACGACGGATCGCCACGTGGTTAATCATATACACAAATATGTACAGTATAACTCATTATCATTTAAATTATAGAATAAGTTAATGTAGTTTAGTAAACACATATTCTACTATATTTATTCTTGATAAATTTAAAGCAAACAATTTGTTATGATAATAAGATAATCTTTGTATATAGTACATATATTTTGTAAGGAACATGTGGATTCATACTACGTTGCAAACATAGATCTTTTCTTATATGAAATATACGACCTATATTCTACGTATTTAATATTCCATATAGTGATATAGCATTATATTACACGACTACAACTATAATCTTCTAGGTTTAATCCAAATCATTAGCATTGAAGGGTGGGAATTATCAAAATTCTTATTTTTGTACCAAAAAGCAAAACTAGATCAAAAGAATACCTACATGGGCACCTTATATTCGAACTGTCGCATCCACTTTGTCGCCGACCATTTCTCCCCTTCAATGACTGGACATCCACCTAGCAAACCCAAACACATCGTTAAACATGCACAGCTCTCTCTCTCTCTCTCTCCTCTCTCTCTCTCTCACACACACACACACACACACACACAGGTTTTGATGCGCTGTGTGCACACTATATGACTCAGAGAGCTATTTCATGACTATCATTTCGCCAAGCTAGACTGTTAATGTTTTAAGTGTGTGTATTCATACACTTAAAACATTAACAGTATATATATATATATTATACATCTAAAAAGAGGGAAGTCTTTAACATGTTATTATGACATTGACACATGAGATTAAAGAACGTGTAAAAACCCACAGATGTGTACACACACATAAATATACCGTGTAAACTGGTGACATCGACTTTGGCATCAGGAGTCATACTCCAGAAGAGCAAAGCATCTCCCCTTTTCGGCCGCACTGACGCTCCCGCCCGTCCACACGCTGATAGCTCGTTGTAATACGGAAGTGTGGTAGCGTTTTTTGCCGATTTTGGGAATACTGTTTCCCCACCTTTCTCCACATCCGTCCTTAAATACCACAACAAACATATTCTGATTAGCTTGCAGATGTCGTCTATTGATTATTCTTTAGCACTTGCTAACTAAGAATCATAGAATGTTATTTATATATTTAATACGAAGACACGTCTGTTTAACAAAAACATATACACAAGTTTAATGAATCTAAAATACACACAAGCATAGATACAGATGTATATGCATAAAGTGTACAAATACACGTGAAGTATTTATAGTGTATGCAGACAATATACACATAGTAAATACATATACAGCAGCCATTTTATATCAATTCATAGAAATTATCTTTGATGTCTCAACTATACTCACGGTACTTGATTTACATAATATATAGCAACACTTCTTTTCTACAGACGTCATATGATACAAATCTAAACTATGTATTCTCTCCAAGCACATAGATACAGACATAAACATGCATGTATATATACATGCGCATATATAAATTTACATGTATATACATACACAAAATACATATACAGCTCGCACAAAACGCATATACACCGAAGATCACACATGGATTACACATTATGCATACACTTATTATATACACACGCATATATCGCAAATCGTACAAAATTAAATATCTCTAACCTTTCAAACATCAGACACACACACATGCTAGTTCGAGCCCTGTAACGTGTATACACACACACACACAGAATATCTAATAACTTACAGGTACATGAGAAGCGTGGCAACTCTTTGTCCCCCGTTCTGTGTGTTAACTTTATCATAAAAGTAGTCGTGATGAGGATCATACTTTCTGCCCGGGTTCATATCGTAAAACCTGAAATCCCTCACCATGCTCTGCTCGAAAGATACTATCAAAGATTAAGAATCGTGTAATAACTTAATTTATATGTACTTTTACCGCACCTTTTGGGATGAATGTCAACCTTGCAATTCTCTCCTCAATTTCTGATATGATTGGGTCTTGTCCTCGATTCAAAAACATGCCAGAGCTCGTTCTTACTCTGTAATAATCAAGGATACATTAACAATGATTGTGCATTAAAGACAGGACGAATGTACCTGCTATCTTTACTTAGGCCAGTTGCACTGTCTACCACAGTCGATTTCTTCAAAAGGGGCATCGCTACACGAATAAGATGATCACACTCTTCACCGGACTATCATGAAAAAGATTAAAATGATGCTTAATAATGTTATTACACAAAGAAATGTATTGAACATACACACACACATGTATCACTATATACAAACAGTGTAGGAGAGAGAGATGACTTCAATAAACTTACAAGGAAATTGTGAACGATGGAAGCACGAGGTGACCAGGAGATGATTTCTGACCATGGCTGTCGCTTATTTTCATTCTCCTCCAATCTGTAAAGTATAAGAATATATAATGCAACTACCAAACACGAGAGAGGGCGAGGGGGAGGGGGAGGGGGAGGGAGGGAAGGAGGGAAGGAGAGAGAGTACAAGATGGAGCTACTTAACAATCAAATGAAATTAGAAAGGTGACTTAATCCGGCAAGTGTATTAGATGAACGCTTGACTACATGTATAGTCCGTGATGCGTGCATGCATTCAAGCATAAGATCATATAAAAATAACCATGAGATATATGCAGAGATAGAAGTATATAGAAAAGCACATTTGTTCCAAACGAGTGGCAGGTTCAGAACAATGTATGCATTTTTTTTCTTATCTAACACGGACACACATACACAACTCACATTTGTCCTAAGGTATCAACAGGCAGATGCAGAGAAATGTGGGCATCGGATGGTGTCAATCCGGATGGAACACCCACGAGACCGACTAAGAGCAGAATCAAAAGCACAAACGATGTCAAGACGAGAATCGCAAGTGCCGTTGTCCACACCGCCTTGCTGCGACTACGCATCCGCGCCATAGCTGAGCTTCCGAACTAATTTCCTCAGAAACCCTACTCCGATCTCCCTAAAACCGCGATCTTTACAGAATCCCTACGATTTTGCAGCCCTGTCGACGAAAATGTGTGATATTTTGCTCTCGAATACCTGGAATACGGGGCGCCGAATGATCTTGTACCTCCAGCCTAAGATCTGCTGAATAACACTGGAAATCTGCACACAGCGTGATGAATTACACTCGATGCTTGCGGATTTCTGTAAAGAACACTCCTGAGAAGAGCTTGAATTAACAGCGGCATGAAGAACCCTAGACGAGATTGAGGAACCCTAGATGACGATCTAATACCTGCGTTTTTGTTGCATTTCCATGCAGCTGCAGGCGCTTTTCCTCTGTTAATGATGATGACGTGGCAACTGTTGATTTTAAATCGGATTTGAAAAGGAATTTTTTTAAAATAAGGGATTTTTTAAAATAAGGGATGGTATCTCCGATGAACCCTTAACATGACAAAAGTACTCTGTTATTATAACCCATGGCAAGGGAGAAGACAAACTCAGTCACCATGTTTAAAAGGAAAAATGTGTCAATTAGTTGCATGCTACTTATTGAGAAAATTATTATTATTATGATATTTGATTACATGACTATAGGGGGTTGTAATTGCCGCGTCCTTCTCTTATTAAATTCAGTAAAAAAAACAAAGGCTAATTATAACAAATCATCAAAACATTTTTATCTTATGGAATAATGACATCTAACATTTTTATTAAACGGTTGAATTGAATTGAACATTTAAGAGCATGATTTTCAAGTATATTATTTATTTATCGACACTATGGAATGTCAGTGTTTTGACCTGGTGACACGAAGGCGGCTTATTAGATGCCAACCTTGGAATCACTCTTTGGACGATATTTGTTAAAGTACCCATGTTAGGAACCCATCTCTTAGGAATTCACACCCTCAGTTGGCAATGTCTATAATCAAGGCTCACCTCATAAGTAAGGATGTGTGGGCTAGCTGAGCTTCAATATCGTTCCTAACTTGGTGTGAATGAGGCGGCTAGAGCAAGGTCTCATCCACTAGTCTTATAGACCGTGAACTCGGGTCATTCTTTCCACACTTTTGAGTGAGTTGACAAACCCAGGAATTTACTAACTTCTTGGATGTACATACCCAGTCACAAGGGTGAAATCCTGCCAATAACAACGATAGGCTAACCCAAAGGTGGGATGTACCCCTATCGTGTGAAAGTTAGGATGGCATAATAAAGAGTTATGTCTTGATGACTTGCACTAGTAAGAGAATAACAAGTTCTCTTTTGAATCTAGGAACTCTCACTACATATACTTTACCTTATTTAAGTGACGGAGCCCCCCTCCTCATTTTTCTAGTTGAGTAAGTGGGCTGCACAAAATGCCAGGCCTTAATGAAATGAAATGACCTAAACATACTAACCCTATTAGGGCGTGGGGCTAGGGCAACCCTAGGGGTGTCCTAACCCTTTTTGACAAGCTATCCTCTTGAAAATACCTAACTGGAAACGATGGGATAATTTTTTAGAAGGTAAGTTCTAACTTTGCCTAAAGTTTCCTATAAATACCTTCGAACCATCACCAAATACTCAAGTGCACTAAGCGGGTCTATTTTCTACATTTAGGATTCATCACATAACTTGGTAAGTGTTAACATACAAAACTTTCCTGTGTGCAGAAATCACTATTCACAGCGTAGGAAAAGCTTTGCAAGTTAAAGTGTAGGGATTTCGTCCAATAGAGAGCTCTATATATACTTATTTCGTCTCTAAGGTCAAAGATAGGATTTTGCTTTGGCCATTGCCATGTATAAGCATTCACAGTACACCATAAACATGCACTTGCATTACTATATGAATACAAAGAGATAGCAAGTGTGGAGACTTACTTCTCTCCCTAAGATACTTTCTCTCTCATGCATTGCTCTCCATAGCCTTCATAGCCTTCATAGTCTCTTCCTTCCTGCCCTTTTTTGCCCTAACTGAATCCTGTCCTCCTTCAACCGTCATAACTGTCTGCTGTCAAGCCACGATCCAGGAACCAGGAAGCAAGTAGGATTCCAGGGACAGGAAGGTTGACTTAGGAACAGGACGGATCCAGGATCAGGATAGGATCCGGGAGCAAGATAGCAGAATAGGAACTGGGACCTCAGGAATCAGGAGTAGGACAGGATTCAGGAGCGAGACAAGAACAGGACAGGATTCAGGAGCAAGACAGGAACCGGATAGGATCCAGGAGTAGGACAAGAGCAGGAGGCAAAGGAGCAAGACAAGACAAGAGCAAGACAAGAACAAGAATGATCGTAGAATGACTGGTGTTGATAGTAACTGATTGTACAACAATTAGGTCGGAGCTTTTATGCTCACAACTCCAAGCTAATCTAGTCATGAGTCTAATCTAGTCATGAGCTAAGAATTGTCCCTTATCCTCTAGGCATATCCTGTAGCATATCCTATAGGCATATCCTATAGGAATATCCTATAGGTATATCCTGTAGGAATATCCTGCAGGCATATCCTGTAACCCGTATCCTGTATCCGAAATCCTGTATCCTGTATCGGGTTGTGATAGCACCTCCTCCCTAAGTTCCACGAGTCTTAGGACCTGGTTTAGTAGGATAATGCCGATGGAAGGTAGCAACTTTGGAAGAAGCATGGAGTAAGTTGGATGCAGTTCCCAAGTGCGATCGGTAGGCAAATAACCTTTCCAATCCACCAAGTATTGAAGTTGGCGGCGATGAAGACGAGAATCAAGGATGGCTGCAACTTCGTACTCAGGTTCACCAGCAATGACCACAGGAGGGGGAGAAGAAGAAGCACGACCAGGAAGAGAAGAAGGATGATACGGCTCCAACAAGGAGGTGTGAAACACATGATGAAGTTTTACCGTGGATGGTAACTCGAGTCGGAAAGCTACAGGATTTACCTCCGCCACGATCCTGTAAGGGCCCAATCGTTGAAAATCCAACTTAGAAGAAGGCCTGTTGGTGAGAATGTGTCGACGAAGAAGCCACACGAGATCACCAATCTTGTATGCAGGTGCTGGTTGACGTGAGCATCAGCATGATGCTTGTACCGTTCCTGTGCCTGCTGAAGGTGAACCTGGAGATCATCCTGTACCTGCCGAAGATGCTGAAGACGATCCTGTACTGCAGGAGCGGAAGAAGGAGAAGCAGGAGGAGCAAAGTCAAAACGTGGATGGTGGCCTGTAAGAGCAAAGAAAGGTGTCTGGCCTGTAGATGCGTGAATGGAGTTGTTGTAGGCAAACTCCGCCATAGGAAAAGGTCCAACAGTTATCCTGTTGGTAACTGATGAAGCAACGAAGATATTTCTCCAAGGTCTGAATTGTGCGTTCTGACTACCCATCAGTTTGCGGGTGATATCCTAAAGAAAGATCCGCTTTAACCTGTAGACTCCGAAAAAGCTCTCGCCAAAACTTGGACATGAATTGTGGACCTCGATCGGAAACAATGCTCTCAGGAAGACCATGATGTCGGAACACCTCACGGATCACCAACTCGGCAGTTGTCTGACATGTAGCTGTCTTGTTGCAGGTAGGAAATGAGCCTGCTTGGTGAAACGGTCAACCACCACAAGAACTGCATCGAATCCACGAGAAGGAAAAAGATCTGTGAGGAAATCCATAGAAATGGAATTCTAAGGAGCAGAAGGAACAGGAAGAGGACGAAGAAGACCAGAGGGTGCATGACGTGGCATCTTTGACCTGTTGCAGGTGTCACAACTCCATACAAACCTTTCCACAAAACCCCGCAACTAGGCCACCAATAGTTGCGAGTCACCAACTCAATTGTCTTGGCCACACCAAAATGTCTGTAGCCGGGGTATCATGACAATCCTGTACCACACGAGTCCTACAAACACCAACAGGAACGTACATGAGACCTTCCGGTACAGGAGTCCATCCTGTATGGTGAACAGGTTGTAGTCTGGACGGGAACTGGAGGAAGAGAACTTGCAACGTCAGGATGAATGTGTGAGAACACATTCTTTGCCAAGTCGTCTGTAGCCAACTGTGAACGGACGTCCTGTAGGAGTGTTGAATTTACTGGAGCCTGATGAACCTGCAGTGCCGCAAGTCGGAATCGATCAGGACCCAACAACACTTGCCTTTGGCAGTCAAATGCAGGATCGCCCGGGCTTGGTGCAAGGTAAGAGCGCCTAGATAATGCGTCCGCCTTGCCATTCCGAAAACCGGGCCTGTAGACGATGACGAAGTCAAAACGTGATAGTTCTTACGGATCACAAGAACCTGGAGTACTTTCAAACGGCTTGAGTTCTCAGTCGGCAACAGGCTAGGTGGGCGGAGTTCCTTGTACAGATGTGCAGCACCTTCCAGGAAATGCCGCCACTCCTCAAACGAATCCACAATGGCCTTGAGTTCCTTGTCATGAATCTCGTAATTGATCTCCGCTGACAGGAACTTACGAGAGTGAAAAGCTACAGGATGAAGCAACTTGTCCTCTCCAACTTTGCGATTAGGACGGATCCTACTGCAAAATCCGAGGCATCTGCTTCAACGAAGAAAGGACGAGAAGGATCAGGATGTGCTAAAATCGGAGCTGTCGTGAAGGTGTCCTTGAGTGTTGTGAATGCATGTTCCGCCTTGTCGGACCAAGAGAAAACCTCTGTGCGCTTGGTGAGTTCCGTGAGTGGAAGTACACGCTTGGAGAAGTCCTGTATGAATCGCCTGTAGAAGTTTGCAAAGCCAAGGAAACATTGTACATCTCGTACAGACTTGGGCCTCTCCCACTCCACGATGGTCTTCACCTTGTGCATGTCCATGGAAACGCCAGCAGGAGAGACGATGTAGCCCAAGAACTCCACAGAATCCCTATCGAAAAAACACTTCTCCAACTTCGCATACAGGCCATGCTCACGAAGCCGCTGTAGAACCAACCGTACATGCTTGTCATGTGCCGCCTGGTCCTTGGAGAAAATCAAAATGTCGTCGAGGTAGATCACCACAAACTGGTCCAAGAAGTCACGAAAGATGTCGTTCACCATGTGTTGGAACACGGCTGGGGCATTGGTAAGGCCGAAAGGCATCACCGTGTACTCGAAGTGTCCATACCTTGTACGAAAGGCAGTCTTCCACTCATCGCCGGGACGAATCCGTACAAGGTTGTAGGCCCCTCGTAAGTCGATCTTCGTGAACACCTTTGCTCCTCGCAGCCGATCGAGAAGTTCCGGGATCAATGGCAACGGGTACCGATTCCGAATGGTACTTGATTCAAACCCCTGTAGTCCACAACCAAACGTAAGCTCCCATCCTTCTTCTTGACAAAGAAGATAGGCGCTCCTGCAGGGGACTTTGAGTGACGAATGAAGCCGGATGCCAAGTTGTCCTCGATGTACTGGCGAAGAACCTCCAACTCTGTGGGTGACAATGCTAAATCGGTCCGAACGGTGGAGTCTTTCCTTCTGCAAGATCAATAGGACAGTCGTAGGACCTGTGAACAGGAAGAACTGTAGCCTTGTGCTTGTCAAAAACGTCCTTAAAGTCGTGGTACTTGGATGGTAGAGAAGAAGGAGGAGAAGGAGAAGGAGTAGGCGAAGGAGATTGAAAAACAGGAGAGTCAGACACAGGAAAGGTAGAAGAGGACGTAGGAGTTACTTGAAAGGCAAAAAGGTGGAAAGGAGCAGGATCAGTGGAGTTCATGCATGGTAGTGGTAAGAACTCGGAGAGGAGCAGGAGGGAGCTGTGACTGAAAAAGAGGAAGGATCTTGGGGGTGGAACAGAGGCAGAGTAACAAAAGAGGCAGGATTGGGAGAAACCTGTGTGGATGTTGACGAGTGTACAGGATTGGAAGAATCCTGTACAGAAGTCCGTGGTTGCACAGGAGTGAGGAGAGCCTGTGAGTGTGCTGACGAACCAACAGGAGGTGGATCCTGTTGAGGAGGAACCTTCGACACTGATACAGGATTGGAAGAACCCTGTACAGGACCGCAAACTTACAGGAGTGGAGAGAGCCTGCGGATGTGCTGAGGAACTGACATGAGGTGAATCCTGTCGAGAGGAGTCTTCAACACTGGTACAGGAACAGGCACGGTCAATCCTGTAGCTTGTACTGCCTCAGACACCAAGGATGTATCCTGCACGCAGGAAGGTACAGGATTGATCCTGGCTGCTGGAGAGGAAAACGTGAGCGTCCTAGACCTCCAGTCGATCTGCGGATTTGCAACAACGAACCATGGCATGCCAAAAATGATGGGAGTCGACCGAGTCTTGATCAAGTTGAAGGAAATCGAACAGTTGAATGCACCATGTGCAAGAGAGAGTGTGGTAGCGTGGGTAACTGCGCCAGAAGCAATCAAACGACCATCGGCCACCTCTACAGGAACTGCACGCTTCAACTTCACCACCGGAATGCCATGCTGAGCTGCAAAAGTGTCATCCATGAAACATGCATTTGCACCAGTGTCTAACAGGGCAAACTCCTTGAGCTCTCGATTATTGAGGCGAATGTGTACAGGAAACTTGAGTGATGGAATGGTATGAGCAGCACCAATGGAGCCTGCACCTACGTCCAACTTCGCGGCTCCTAGACGAAGTGGACATTGAAGTTTTCCGACTGAACTTCAGCTTCGGCTTCACGCGTCTTGAACGTTCTGGCTTTATTAGGACATTCCGCCACCTTGTGTCCTGCTGCACCACAATACAAGCATAGGTTCTCACCCGACGACGTTGCTTCTCAGCAGTTGAAAGTGGGCCACGCTTGGATTTGTTAACCTCCATAGGAACTGCTCCAGAAGGTGTCGTAGGAACATGTGCTACGGCTACAGGATTGGTTGGCAGGAACTGCTGACGGAATTTTTCCTGACGGCGCTCGAACAAACGGTTGTCGCAGCGAACGGCCTGTTGCATGATCTCCGCTAACGTTTGAGCATCCGGTAACGTAAGGAGAAGGTCCTTCACATCATCCCTCAGCCCAAAACGGAAAGTGTTCGATCAATGCAGTCTCGTCCCATGGAATGTTGTGCACAATTGCTGGAATTCGGATGCATAAACGGAAGCTGGTCTGGATCCTTGTGTGAGCCTCCGTAACTTTGTGCATGCAGAACGGTACTTATCAGGATCTCCAAAACAGGCTTCAAAGGCAGCCACGAAACCTTCAAAGTCTCCATCAATGGGTCGTCACGCTCCAGCAAGGGAGCAACCCAAGCTCGTGGAGATCCACTTAGTAAGGATGCCAAAAGGCCAACCTTTTGTGCATCCGTCGAGTAGCGGCGTGGTTGCATGCGGATCAAGAGCCGGATCTGATTCAGGAAACCTTGGAAATCGGCACGGTTGCCACTGAACTTCTCTGGCATGCTGATCTTCGGCTCCGGAGAAAAGTTCGATGAAGAAGGAACCACCGATGCCTGAGAGAGAGCCTGCGCAGCAGCCTTGGAGGATGCATCAGCAGCTGCATGTGCCGCATGGGTGGAGCCTTGCAGATCGGTGACCACTTGGCGCAAAGTGGCCAGCTCATGAAGCAACATTTGGTGCTCGCGTTGAAAGTGCTCAAAATCAGCCATGATCTTATGAAAGAAAGAAAGGAGAAAACGAAGGAAAAGAATCAAGGAAAAAAAAGTAGCTGGAAACGAGAGCTATGAAAGCAGTTACTATCAAACTGTCAAGCCACGATCCAGGAACCAGGAAGAGTAGGATTCCAGGAACAGGAAGGCTTGACTCAGGAACAGGACGGACCAGGCAGGATAGGAACAGGAGCAGGAAATAGGACGGACAGGATCAGGATAGGACAGGATCAGGAGAGACAGAACAGGACAGGATCCAGGAGCAAGACAGGAAGGATAGGATCCAGAGAAGACAAGAGCAGGAGGCAAAGGAGCAAGACAAGACAAGACAAGACAAGAACAAGAATGATCGTAGAATGACTGGTGTTGATAGTAACTGATTGTACAACAATTAGGTCGGAGCTTTTATGCTCACAACTCCAAGCTAATCTAGTCATGAGTCTAATCTAGTCATGAGCTAAGAATAGTGTCCCTTATCCTCTAGGCATATCCTGTAGCATATCCTATAGGCATATCCTATAGGAATATCCTATAGGTATATCCTGTAGGAATATCCTGCAGGCATATCCTGTAACCCGTATCCTGTATCCGAAATCCTGCATCCTGTATCCTGTATCCGAAATCCTGTATCCCTGTATCGGGTTGTGACATCTGCTTCCTGCAACCGTAGGATTCTTCCTACCCTGTAGGATTTTTCCTACTGCTGTAGGATTTTTCTTGTACATAGGATTTTCCTACTACTACTTTCCTACAAGTTTTCCTCCACCGTAGGAAAGTCCTATGTATGCAGTTCCTACATGCTATATTTTTTTGGCCTCTAACAGTAAGTAACAATATTCAAACCCCAAAGTAAAGGGTCGAGCTATAATAAAAACTATGACACACTCCCCACCTTTAAAAATGTCAACATTCTTGTTAATGTTTAACTCTAAGACTAGACTAGGTTAGAAAAATTAACTATAAACTAATATTAATCACTTTATGCAAAGTCAGCAAAAATTTCACAAGTTTTATTACTCCCTTTGCATTATGCAAAGTCAAGTACGTCAGAATCGTCGTTTATTGAGTGACATCTCAATTGCTAGAGGCACCATTTACAACATAAAGTCACCTAGAGACCTTTGCACAATATTTAATTATAATTTATTATTCAAAGGTGTTTAATTAATATTGTATGCTGGCCCCAAGAAATAAAGTTCACTTTTTTCTCATCATTATTGCAAATAGTTTGAGACCTCGTCTCAAACTCATTCACTAACTCCATCATATTTTGTAGATTCTTTAATGGTTCCCATGTCGACTTGCATGTCAGGTAACCTTTTTACTTCACAAGATATTCGTTTACGTTTTTCGTTGCACATGAATGTTCCTCCCTTTTAATATTCAACTTCGAATTCTTTCTCCTTGCCAACTAATTTTTGAGGCGAATAAAGTATAATATCTATACGGATGTTTCTCATTCTTATGAATGGTTCAAGTAAATTGACATGAAACACATTGTGTACTTTGAAAGAAGATTTAACCCATAAGTCACTTTTCTTACTCACTTAACCACCTTGTACGAACCTATGTATTGTGATAGAAACTTCTTCAAAAAAGTCATTGGAACCTTTAAGTTTTTGGTACTCAACAATACCATATCTCTAACCTGATACTTTACATCCCATCGATGCTTATCATACTAATGATACCATTGCTTGATTAGCACTTTTCATGTATAATACAATTGTCCGATGAACTCTGCTACAGGGAACTCGATTAACATCATTTTTTGGTAACACCATTGTTAACATACAAAACTTTCCTGTGTGCAGAAAACACTGTTCACAGCGCAGGAAAAGCTTTGCAAGTTAAAGTGTAGGGATTTCGTCCAATAGAGAGCTCTAGATATATACTTATTTCGTCTCTAAGGTCAAGGATAGGATTTTGCTTTGGCCATTGCCATGTATAAGCATTCACAATACACCATAAATATGCACTTGCATTACTATATGAATACAAAGAGATAGCAAGTGTGGAGACTTACTTCTCTCCCAAAGATACTCTCTCTCTCATGCATTGCTCTCCATAGCCTTCATAGCCTTCATAGTCTCTCTCTCTTTCCGCCCTTTCTTGCCCTCACCGAATCCTGTCCTCCTCCAACCGTCATAACTGTCTGCTTCCTGCAACCGTAGGATCCTTCCTACCTGTAGGATTTTTCCTACTGCCGTAGGATTTTTCCTGTACACAGGATATTTCCTACTACTACCTTCCTACAAGTTATTCCTCCACCGTAGGAAAGTCCTATGTATGCAGTTCCTACATGTTATTTTTTGGCCTCTAACAACCATGCTTTAAGGAATACCACCCTTAATACCTCCATCGAGCTACACTCAATTATATTGTGTGTCGAGTTATTGTAACATATGTCAACCATATCCAAGTGTTTAACTCAATCAAGTTGATCACTTGAACATAACATTTAAGATAGTCCTTAACTTGTTGGTTCACCCTCTCTATTTGATTATTTATTTGCGGATGGTAAGCCATACTAAACTTCAACATCGTATTGTTTAAACAATGTTCCCCAAAACTTACATATAAACTGAGGATCTCAATTTAAGATCATTATTTTGGTAATCCACGCACTCTCACGATCTCATAAAAGAACAATTTTTTTGTTTGTTTTGCATTCATTATTTTTTACAATTTGAATAAAATGAGTAACCTTTGAAAATCAATTGACCACTACCATGAGAGCATTGAAACTACCAGATTTTGGTAATCTCGTAACAAAGTCTAAAGTAACACTTTAAAATGGTCGCTTTGGAGTCAGTATACACTACAACTTCCCAGCTTGTTTTTGTGATGACTTTTTAGTTGTTAACATGTGAGGCATGTCTTAATATACTCAACAACATTGTTTATCATTCCAACCAATAAAATACATATTTTAGTAGAGCCAATGTCTTATGCTTCCACCATATCCTAACAAAAGAACATCGTAATGTTCTTTAAATAGTCTTTACCTATATGTCTTCTTTGAACATGAAAGTCTCTTCTCTATATAATAAAGAATTCCATTTTGCAAATATAAAATGTGCTTGTTTAAGTGCATTCATTTGATTTTTTATTTATGCTGGAACATCCAATTTCTTCGAAATTGATGAACTTGTTTCTTCTTTGTTACTAGGTTTAAGGCCTCCTTAGCAAACTCATCTTGAGATATGCCATCACAAATTCATTTACCAAAGTTGACATTGGTACCAGCATAATACGAAGATGACCTTTTTTACTAAGTGCATCAGTTACCATATTGTCTTTACCAGCTTTATGTCTAATTTTAGGCTAAAATCAAGCTAACTTCTGTTGCTATCTAGCATACTTTAATGATAGCTTCGGCTATGTTTTAAAATATCTTAGAGTTATACTATTTGTCCAAACCACAATACCATGACTTGGAAGATAATGATTTCAATACTCCAAATAACCACAATAGTATACATCTCTTTTTCGTGAGTAGGCCATCAAATTTGTGCGGCATTTAACTACTTCGAGAAAAAAGACACTGGATGTCCTTTTTGTTACAATATACCACCAATTGTAAAGTTGAAAGCGTCACACTCTACCTCAAATGGATTTTTAAACATGAGCAGATGCAAAACTGACTCAAAAGAGATAGCTTCTTTGAGTTTGATGAATGTCCGCTGGCACTCTAGAGTCCAATGCCATGGAATGTTTTTTGTGAGATCTGTCAATGACGCTGCTATCTCTGAGCAATTTTTATGAATCTTCGAAATACCTTGTCAGACCAAGAAATGATTTAACTTAGGTGGGAAGGTTGCCATGAACCCAAAGAAAATTCAAGCTATTACCGAGTGGTCGACTTTAAAAGATGTACATGCTTGATAGCCTAGATCTTCACTTTGATGAAGATGCACTTGTTACATTTGGAGAAGCTATTGTGCTTTGTAATAATAACATTCTTGAATTCGGAGTTTTACAATTTGTTAAAGGTGGATAAGTTAATTACTTGAACACTTATTAACTTTAAGATTCCATTGGTTTTCTCACATATTGTCTTTTAAGTGTATGTTAATATGATCACCTTTTCAGTCTCCCTAATGGCTTTTTTGGTTGTGCAGCTCTTATGGGGCATTGAGTCAACAATGCTATCCACAAAGTCTCTAATGACTTGCACAATTGTCAAGACATGCGACCTTGTTTTATCCAAGTCAGAATTGTCATGTTCAACATGTCTTGCATTGTACATCCAATCGCTCTTATATCTTAATTGTACATATTAAAAATATATTAAATTAATTGCATGTTACCTAAAGTATATGGATTTTGATATGCCGTATATTATATACCATGCCTTTATGCAAACATTATGTTTATCAAACACTAGACCCCAATTTGCATCATCTTAATCATTTATATTGATAACTTGACTTAAGGCACCATACACATGTTGCACCTTTTCACTCTAAGACAACTGATGATATGTGGTTCGTGCTTGCAAGATTGTTTCACACTCAACATGTTGGTAGTAGTGACTTTACAACAATCCACCAATGTAATGTGTCTTGTAATCTTATCAGATCGTAGCTTTTTTATTTTTACACCCTAATGGTGGAGACATACCTACACTTTCATATTTTGAGATGCTTGACAATAACTCTAGTTGTTCATTTGAATCTTGACTAGTATTTGACAAAGTTGAGAATCTGCTTCTATCCAGGCGTTTCAACTGAGAAATAGGTGTTCATTCAGATAAAGTGGAGAAGCCACGACTATGATTTTTTCAACAACTACACCTACATGGTAATAACAACATTATGATGGTGTTTGTTGTATTAAGAAATTGGACTTTCTTTGTAAGACACTTAGTATGATCCTAACATTTTACTATGTAAAATGTATTGAGGGCAAAATCAATAAAATTCAATTTTGAAAAGTCAATTTGAGTTTAAACTCACGTGGAGGTGGGATCATAGTTGCAATCTTTAAATACATTGTTGAACATATATCTTAGCTTGAGCACCTGTTATTAATGATTGTCGGCGAGAACACCATTAACAACCACGTGGTGGAGCCTAACTTCAAGTTCGAAACCTTGATATGCAAATGAAGCATCCTTAACTGGCCAACTCATGTTAAGAATGATGATAGAGAAGCCACTCAAATTCATCAAATAGATGTTGAACCCCTTGCCACATCGACACCATCTTATGTGGGACTTGTACCAAATACACTTATTAGTTGAACAATAGTGCTTTGAGAGTTGGGAACCAAATCCATTTAGGTGTGCACCATGCATACGACAACATCACACCCTCATATATGAGTTAACCCATGTTCAAAGGCAAAAGGGCCAAAAATTTGTTGAGGATTTTGAATAGGATGCATATTGGCAACAAATAATGAGACCTTGAGTACATAAACAATGTGTGTACATGATCCATCAAATGATCCTATCTTCCCTCATTTGTTTGTTACAAATAAAGAAATTGATTGATATAATAACATTGTTTCTCGTATAAAGAACCTAGAATACAATATTTTGCTCGGCTTGTGCAAAGCTACCTAATAAAGCATACCAAATAGTGGCCTATGACATTATGACAAACTTGTGTTAAAACTGCAATAGAGATAAATTACAACCTTGATGTAACTGAATGAATGAAAAACAAAAATGTTAGCATATTTAAACATTTACAACACATTGTTTGATAATACAGTTTCAAACTGACATCGCTAGAGTGGGTATAGCCACACAAGCCACAAACATTTTTTATTTAAATGGTATAGCCCTTGATTGGATTCCCATTTCCAAAGATCATTTAACATTATGGTTATAAATCTGCACACGACGCAATTCTAAGAAAATGATGAACCAACATGGATATGCTACACTCCAAAACTTGTTTTTAAATAACTATTACTTCACCTAACTTTACCATTGAGGATGTTGTGAGCAACAAAAGCATTAAACTGAGTAGAAAAACTATAAAGCTTATTCTTAAACAATTATTATTCACTTAAACTTATCATTAGGATGTTGTGAGCAACAAAATTGCACATCTAGGAACCACCAAAACAATGGATGAGTCCAATGCTTAATCTTGCACCTTTCCAATCTAACCATATGATTCTTGTGAGTCTCAACACAAAAAGCACCCAAGCACACTCAAAGAATATCATAGCTTCACATTCCTTGCAACCAACTCACAAGCTTTATTTACAAGAACCAATAACATTTCACTAATAATTTATTGATAATATTTAATTTTTGTTTTAATAATCATAAACCACAGCTTTGCAATGTTGTTCAAGTCCAATGTTTTCTTGATCAACAATACATATCAAGCAATTGAAAATGCAACTATTTATATAACAAAGATATTATTTCAAACCATATCACAAACATATATCATTTCTCCATCTTGCAACATGGGCGTAGTTCTTGCAATATTACATTGCATGCTTAGTAAAAGCGAGATTTTCAATGTTAATTTATTAAATCTGCATGTCAACTAAATTATCAAATGTTAACAAATGAACATGCATTTACACAAATTGTCCAAGAATGGACAACATTATATAGATTGCTTTTAAACCACATCTACATAAACGTGGCTTCAGTGTTTCACGCTCAACAACTCTTAAAGCTTACTGAAGCAACCATTCCCTAACATTTATATGTTTTCCTAACAAAACATAGAATATTCAACTCAAATCAACACAAAAGTGCATTCTAATATTACAATTCTATAAACATTATGTATTTCTAAATCTACATAAAATAGGATCATCCCTTCAACCTTGAGTTCCATCAACATTTGAATGAACCAAAGCATATTGATATGTCACTTACTCTAATTTATACAAATCATATCGAAGACAATTTGCTTTCTTGTATAATGAGATATGTAATGAAAGTCACACAAAGCTCAAGAGCAATGGTGTGGGTTAAAATTGGCACATTACATCCATCAAAAATTCAAATCTCATTAGATTCTTAAAATTGATACATCTTGCCCTACAATAGGGTGCCTTAAAGGTATTGAATACACAATAAAAAAACTTAAATTTCATTTATTTGCTCCCTATACTCATTTTAGATTTGCCTGTATTTTTACTTAAGGTTGCTTATATATCTAAATTTTATTGAGAAAACTAATCCATCCAATTGATTAAGCCCCAAAAAAAAAAAAAAAAAAAAAAATTGAAAGTCTCACAAGACTCAGTTTTTGTTTATATTATATAATAAATTAATTTAGTGTTGTTATGAACACATCGATGGCCATTTTAAATCCTAAATCCATATGATAATATTAAGGTTAATAATTAAGTAAGCATGACCACATAACATATTATTTACTTGAGTTAAAAGATTTAGCTTGAAAATAAACTCACCAAAGTTAAACATAATAACATAGTTAAAAATCATGAGGATAATAACTAAATTAAAATTTTAACTTAAGATTAAACTTATCATATTAAGAATAAAAATTTAATTAAGGGTTAATTCAAAAATAAGATAAATTCACTAGGATAATAATTAAATTAAGGATCTAATTTAAAAAATAAACTTATTAAATTAAAAATAACAACTGTAAAGGTCTATTAATTAATAAATTATTATTAAATAATTAAGCCTACCAATAATGAATTAATAATCATATAAATTAAAATTGATATTTAGTGTATATGTATCTTGCATTAAATATCTTATTGTGTTAAAATTTTGCACGTGTAATTAATAAAAATCCTTTTATAATGCAAACTCAATATAACGTAATAGCGCTTCAACAAATATTACTACAATAAGTTTAAACTTCAAATACTCACTATAGCGTAAAAAAACAAACCTTATATGTTAATTACTTCTGAACTTGGGGTATATAATACGAAAGTTAAATAAATTGGTGTTATAATGGTTTTGCACTGTTAACACAAGTAGTAAATCTATTTGCAGAACACGGGAATCAAGTTAAACAATAGAAATAATTAATACCTAGGTTTGACATTTATGGTTCTCTTCTGTATTGTTGGCCATTGTAACTGTTCGTGTCCTCTTGCAAGTGTAACAACTTGAACCTGTCCTTCTCTCTCTCTCCCTACACACACACACACACACATGGAGAGAGAGAGAGCAGATATGATGTATACTGTACAAATACAATGATCAAGGTAATCTTCTGTTATTCATTATTATCATTCACATACCTCAAAAAATTCATTGCAAAAAAGAACTCATGCAGAAGCTTGTAAGACGACCTTCCGTTCGTATAGTCCCGTAATCTGATCGGCAACGCCCCACATTATGGCCTGCCCAGGTGGAATCCTCATTAACCTTGGTAGCAACCCCTTCCATAGAGCCCGTAAACCTTCTTCTGCATATATAGTTGTTATTGCGTTAAACATCCCTGTGTACTTCGGATTCTGCCTGTTCTGTGCCATAAGCCGAGTCTTCACAACGTCAAACGGACCTATCTCAGAAAGTGTAAGACTCTCTCTCTCTCTCTCTGCGGGCGTGTTTAAGTTATTTAGCACTGAACATATAAACTTATGCGTTTTCTTTATATATAAACTCGTGAAAAAAATAACATCAGTTATTAGTTTCAACTTGAAATTTGGACAAAGGTACTCTCTCTCTCTCTCTCTCTCTCTATATATATATATATATATATATATATATAAATGAGAGAGAGAGAAAAGAGAGAGGAGAGATCGTAATACAGAGATATATTATGGAAGAACATGCCATTATGTATACACGAACGCTGGATGCACACATACACAAACGTGCGCACAAATTACCTGTGCAAACTGGCCCAACGCACCCAGCAAGGAAACCAGAAACCATGGATTGCCAAGGCAGTAGAACTCGGCCATCTCCGTCGTTTTTGCTCCATAAAAGAGTGTCGAAAGCATTCTTCGCAGTGAACATTGCTGATTGATTAATCCCATTTCGCATTACTGTTGGCAAAGCCCCTGACCAGAGGCTTAGTATTCCTTCTTCTCTTACGATTGTCGTTGCACAGTTTACGGGCCCCTTGTACTTCAGTAGTTCTCGTGCTAAACCTCTTTGCTGCTGTAACCTTATTTAACAACCTGTTTTAAACAGAAGTTAGCAAGAAACATACATACGTAGCTACAATACATGCACACCACACATGGGTGTGTGTGTGTATATATATATATATACATCCAATGGATTAAAAAGAAGCAAGCAATGACGTAGTAAATACCAAAAGCAGTCTATAGTGTCATAAATAACAGCATATAATCAAGGTGAAAGCAACGTAGCCTTACAATAATGAATCCAGATGTTGATGCTAAAGTTGACAACAGGCAACCTCATAATTCATAATAAAGAGACTTATTATCAATCACATTGAAACTATCGAAATTGAGTTGAAATGTGTGATGCTCCACCAGGAAACGAAAACGATACAATGCATACACAACAGGCTACTCACATATATAGATACATAGATAAATACAGAGAGAAGACGTATATAACAGAAAAGAGTTTATACATAGCAAAAAGTATAGACCATGAGTCTGTACATAAAAGAACGATCTTTTATACACTTCATTGCCACAACGAAAAACTCATAGCATATATACACGTACACGAAGGAGATACATGCACACACACACATGTGTGCGTGTGTGGACACGTACCTCGAAAGGAGTAACAATAACAAGAGCTTCTAAGACGCCAGCTCCGAATCCAGAGGCTAATCTAGCACCAGCAGTAAGCTTACCGGTCTCAGAATTAGCAAAAGAATTCTGTAACAAAGCATTGGCTCCCATGCGAAGCGTGTACTTGAGCGTGAGATGAGTCGCAAACGGCGTCAGTCCCTTCCAAAGCGCTCGCACACCCTCCTTGTTCACGATTGTGTATCCGCAGTGTGAAATACCTCTATACTGTCGGCTGTTATCCAGCTGAAGCCGCGTCTTGATCACGTCGATCGGCTGCAAGCAGCACGCTTCCACAATGCCGCCTAGAGAACCCGAAACCGCCTTGATCGTCGGAGGAACCGCCGTGTCTCGCTTCTGAGGCGGATTTTTGTCGGCCATTGCTGCCGGAAGTGAATTTTCAGTAGATTGCTGAAACAGCTCTGTTACGCTTCCGAAATCTGAAAAAAAAGCCCCGAGACAGCAGATTTCTGCAGAAAAGGATGCCGCAGCTCCAAGATTGAAGATTTCTACTCTTTTCTTCGTAAAAATGCAGATTTTGGCACTAAGAGAACAGATAGAATGGGAGATTGCAAGGGTTGAAGATCGATCCAAGGAAGAATAGAAACATTCAAGAAGCCATTAACATCAAAAGAACAATCTGCGGAAGAACCGCAGTCGATTACGATCAGCTGCGCCAGAGGCTGCAAGAGCCCTAAAACATTGAGTATTGACCATATTTGACTGCAGACGAGTGGTCATTACTTGAATTATAAAATTATTCTTATTTAAAAATTAAACACATTAAACACAGGTTACTTAATCCAATATAATTTTAATATATTGATTAAAATTTTCTAAAACTTCAATATATATATAATATAACATGTGAGTAATTAATATAACTTTAATATAATTATTAAATCATGTGAATAACTAAAAGAATTATTAAGATCATGTGAATAGTTTTAATATAATTATTTAAGACTTAACACAACTTTAACATAGTAGTTCAAACTATAAAAGGGCCACACACAAGATGGTTTTACAATCTAGAGTCTCACGTGGATACTATCTACTCTAGCCTTAACTACTCCATGAGTAGAAAGGGCAACTGGGGACACCTTACATCAAGTTGGGGTGCTACGCATGGATTTCCCATTAGGGTTTCTAGAGTTTCTTTGTGCCATGGTAAATCCATATGGTGTATCAGCACTGTACATACACTGAACACTAAAAAATGGTATGGAACTCATCTTTTACATCAATGACACAATTTGCATATTCTCTCTCTCCTAGGGACTACCATCCATTGCCTACCTCTACGTATAGCCGATGTAAACATTCCTATCCTCCTCCTACCCATGGTCAAGTTTCCAATACGGGTTGAAGTATTGCGAGTAGAGCTCCAACTTGTTACTATTTCCTCTCCTTAACCATTATACAATCCTTGTTACATCCATTGCTCATCAAATTTTTTCTCTAATAACATTTCTATACACAAACCAAATCTCTGGGTCTATTTTGTAGGTCTCTCCACCATCTTCCATGCTGATTAGGTGCCGTATTGTTCGTTTCCATGCAAGTAGTTCTATTGGCATTAGCCCCGACTCCAACACAAGGATCTCATATTGTGTTGACTTCTGCACTCTCCACTCCACTCCACTCATAGAACTATTGTTTTGTGCCTCTAATATTTTAGACATTGTCTTGGCAATCCCATCTTGCATTTGTATAGTAGCCTCGTGCTCACCTTGGTCATGTAATATGTGTGTTTGATATCCATGCCTTGATGTCATTCCTCTTCGCTTGGCTTTGCATATTAATACATTACGAGCATAACGTTGCTCAAATCATGTCCACTACCTCTACCTTTCACAAGTATTTTGTACTCATGTACTACCTCTACCTCCTATCCATTATAGAAACAACGTTTATGTCTTCCTTATAGAAACAACGTTTATGTCTTCCTTATGTTCACTGTGAGTCATGTCTCTACTACACATAAATCTTCAAGGATTTGCAATTGTTGTTGCATCATCTTACTTAATATGCCAATCAACAATAGATTGATCTGCATACAATAATAAGTGTAAAAACATCTCAACCAACTTCACATGGGAAAACTCATGTCTCTTCAGTGCCTCTTCCAACACATTGATGTAGATCCTAAAGAGTGGGCATCCTTGTTTTACCCCGATATCACATGTGATTAATGGTTTACATGGAAGTCGCTTGGACTGAGGCATAGAGAGTTCTGATGGCAATGACCAACTTCGATAGTGCACCCAACGTCTCTAGTCATTAAAAGAGATTATTCCATGCTACTGTGTCAAACGCTTTGCAAAAGCCAACAGAACAATAGTATAATAGTTGACTAGTCTTCACCAAACCCATTGTGCAAGTGTCTTGAAGGTTATTAGGGAGTTACGGCATGGAAACTTACCTATATGTTTGCATGTACACCTACCTCCTTGGCCATCTCATCTTCTCAATCATCAAAGTGAACAACTTGAAAGATGAATTTACCATATTGGTTCTATAGTTGGATTGTACTAGTGAGTCTCCTAATTTGTAAATGGGAACCACCTTGTTCATCAACCACACGTGTGGAAAGTTTGTGCTAATGATGTTTTTGAAAATGAGAACCAATATCTTAGTGTCCTCATGCTGCTCTCAATAGCTCTGTTGTGAAATGGTTTCACAACAGAAATTATTAAGACATATGCATATGCCGTTGTACCTCTTGGTATTTAAAAATAACATGTTCCACTACTCAGTGAAATCGAGTCTTCTTCCCATTATATCTTTGGTAGCTCTTTTGCTTCCATATAATATAATTTTTTGAGGTATGATGTCCTCACTTCTACATCATTTAAGAGTAGTCTTGTCTGGTTCTTCTTGAACACCTTGTATACCTTCTTTGAGTTGTATTGGATGTCATTTGCCTATCCCTGATTGAACCATCTTATGTATTGATATTCTTTGCCTCTTCTTTCATCTAGGATCCATGGACCATCTTGTCCTCATGTATTGTGCATGTAGTAGACAACATTCTTGGTCCCACCATGGCTTATAAGGTAAGTGCATTGTGCTCCTTGGGAATCGTTGTCAAAAGACCTTCATAACTTCCTAGCATACTTGCATTCGAACAGGTACGATTAATAAAAACGCTGTTTAAAATGCACGTATAATACGGCATTTAAACCCAAGAATATTTTTAAAAAACCCTAAAGAATATGCTTTCTTTTACTTAGGATTAGGGTTCATGTAAAATCAGGGTTCGCGGGATCCGGAAGTGCTGAGGTAAGTCCGGGATGGGGGGAGGAAGGCAGCCATGCTGGGCTGGGCTCATGTTCTGAAACTGAGGTCGACATCCGAGACAAGCCACGGCATGAGTCCATAGAAGTGTAAGTATTGCTCGAATACTTACACCGGCGCGGCTGAACGAGTTCGCGCTCACCTTGGGGGTGTGAAAGGAAGGAATGTAGATTTGTACAGGACAGGTGCCACTGGAGGTGGTGAACAAGGCTCGGGCATCTTTTAATCGTGTGGAGCTCAACGAAGAGCTCCATGATTGCAGCAAGTCCCCAAGAGAGACTTGCCTTAGCTCACGAGATTGAGGTCGGTGAGGTGAGCGATGTACCAGCTGCGGGCAAGTGGTGGGACTACCGGAGGCTGGGCGAGGCGAGCAGCGGCAGCGTTCCACTTTCCGGGAGTAGCAGTCTTAAACAAAGTGCTGCACCGGCACTGGATGGTGACATTTGAAAGATGATGAAGTCTGCAAAGGTTCAATGTCTGGATGATGCCGTGGCTGAGTTCTTCTACGTTGAAAATATCCCTTTCAACACCATTCAGAGGCCAAATCTGAGGAAGTTGCTTCAAGCTGCTATCGACTTCGACCCTGGAGCTCTTGCACAGATGATGGGATATGAGAAGCTGCGAAGTACACAGTTGAAGAAGCTTTATGATAGTGTCAATGCTCGACTTGATCCAATCCGTGAGGGGTGGAGAGATATGGAGTTAGCATCGTCACCGATGGCTGGTCTGACAACCGTAGCGATCCTTGATCAACTTCATGGCCTCCAACGTCCAAGGTTCGTTTTCTTGAAGTCTATAGATTCCGAGGGCAGGACAAAGACAGGAGAGTGGATTTGGGTCGAGCTGAAGAAAGTGATTCAAGAAGTTGGCGAAAAAATGTTGTTCAGGTGATCACTAACAATGCATCAAACTGTGTGTAGATGGGAGAACTCATGACAGCTGAGTATCCTCACATTCTCCACAACCGGTGTGTGTGCCACATCTTGGACCTTCTCTTCGAAGACATTGGGAGCTTGTTGTGGGTAAAACCACTGGTGAAAGGCTGCAATGAGGTGGTAACTTTTATCACCAAAAAACCTTGTGTTCTGGCTTTGTTTCGGAAGCTGAGTAATCGAGATCTCATCAAGCCGGCGAGCACAAGGTTCGCTTACATGTTTCTAGTGATGTCTTAGCTCCTGAATCTGACGACCTTGGAGGCATTGAAGGAGATGGTTGTGAGCTCCAAGTGGCGGCGATTGGATGTCACGAAGACCGCCAAAGCCCAGTGCATTCGAACTCGGATCTTAGAAGAGACTCTGAACTCTTTCTACTAGGTGCCAACTTGTTGGTGCTGCTTGGACCGCTCCTCAAGGTCTTGAAGCTTGCGGACCGGGAGGGGGCAACTTCCGGTCTCATTTTCGAGGTATGGACCGGATGAATGAGAAGCTTTCAGAGGATGTTGAGACTGGGATTTTAGCTGAGGAAGAGGTCGAGGAGATCAACAGGTTCATGATGGAGGATCATGGCGAGGGAGGTCGGAAAGCAGCTCGTTGGTTCCAGATGCATTTGATCTTGCATGGAGTTGCTTTTGTTCTGAACCCAGCTTTTCTTCATCTCCCTCTCGACCAGAGGCTCAAGAAGATTTTGTGGAGTACCTAGAGTTGTATTGCAAAGGAGATTGAGGACTTCAACACAAGCTGCTGCACGAGTTTCAGAGTTTTCGTCAACAACTTGGCCGTTTGTTCTCTTCGGAGGCAGCAAAGTAGGTGCGTATAAACTGTTTGTTTATCAACATTTTAGACTGATTCTCTTGTATAGATGGAGAACCGGAAACACCCGGTGAGTTGGTGGAGCAACTTTGGTGCAGGCACACCAGAACTTCAAAGGCTTGCTTTACGAATCTTGAGTCAGCCAGTTTGTGCTTCACCATGCGAGCGAAACTGGAGCTTATGGAGCATGATCCAGATGAAGAGGAGGTCTCGACTGCTCTCCAAAAACTCGGAGAAGCTGGTTTTTGTGCACACAAATATGCGTGTCGTACAAAGATCGAGTCCGGAGTTTGAGGCTTATCGAGCATGATCTTGATAACCTTGAGCTTGAGCCTCAATGGCAAAGGATCCTTGCACTTCAGGAGGTTGTTGAAGAACCTCTTCAACAACCTGATGACGACGGCTAGTGGTGATGATGTTCTAGATTCGGAGGATGAAGATTAGATTAAACCTATATTATATTATGTTAATTTGTTTAGTAATAGTTAATTATTTTTTAATTATATTAAAATTGAAAACCATTATACCCATTCAAAAAAAAGCTAAACGGGTATTAAACGTTCGATACCCGTTCGAATCCGATTGTGTTCGAATGTTCGGATGCAAGTATGCTTCCTAGTTATGCTTTTTTTGCGAGTGGTGTTGTGTGTCTCTTGGCCTTCCCACTTTCCTTTAAGAGCCTTTGGAACCTTGAATGCATTCATTTTATACATGATTAGTTTCACCTTTTGTGTATTCACCCTCTCAACTGATGTAACTCAAAATTCATATTCATCGGGTGGTGATCTAACTTTATTGAGAAGTCAAGTTGTCAGAACTCTTTAACTATCTTGCTTGGCTCAATAGTGAGTAAGTAGTCATTCGTGTTTTCTCCCACATTGAAGCTACATGTTACTCCTCTTTTGGTTAGTTATTGTGAATTATCAGTCCCATTGTCATGCAAAATTAATGAATTTCAAGCATGTGGGAGAGATGAAACTTTCTTCCTCAGTGTATGCTCATGTCTATATGGACTAAGCTCTATAACCAAACCATCCTAGACGACTAGCTTAGTTTGGGTGGTTTTTGTCCACGAGTTAAAGTCGCATACGATCACTACAACATGTGCTTTAGTGGCTCCATGCTGCCACCAATTCTCCCAAGTCATCAATTAGGTCCTTGTTCAATCTGATGAGAAGTAAATACCATGTCCTAGCTTCAATACTCTTTGACTCTTGTTGCTACAAAGTGTTTGGATCTATTCATTGCTTGAAGAGAGACCAAGGTTGTTATGTTGTCTCTAACATATATGGCCAAGGTGTATACTCAAGCTTACCCTCCACGTTTGTGACCACTCATTTGTGAATTCATTTTTAATTTTGCCTATTGTGTGCTCTTAATTGTCCTTACTCTTGTACTTTTGCTTATTTCTATGTGTGTGTATCCCATATATGTGATGTGCAAGAACAATCTACATGCTTTCCACATTTCCCATCTCTGTTGCTGACATAGACCAGGTTTGCATAGGTGAGCTGTTGTATCTCATGTTTGCAGAGACTAGCCATCAACTTCTATCAGTTTAGATTTGTGTGCTCTGCTCATGTGTGTTTGATTTTCTTTAACCTTTATTTTCACATAGAGAAAAAGGTGGGGAGGCTTGCTTGTCTTTTTATAACCTTACTTCTTTTGATTAACTTCAAATGGCTATTGAGGCTTTTCACACATGATAACCAAGTTATCCTTTATTGTTCTCTTTATTGTTCATTTTCTTACGACTATGCATGGATTTAACTTAGGCTCTCAAGGGCTTGTCCTTTGTATTCTAGAATTCTTAGAATATAAGTTCCCAACATGCACAAAGCTCTTGTTTCTAGGGTAAGTTGAGGTAATTCAAGTCCGATATGTGTTCATCTTTTCTATAGATGCACATGGGAAGTGGTTCATTTACACAAACTTCTATCATCACTATGTTGCTTTCTATGTCTATGTACGTGCAAGGATGCACATGTCTTATGCCTCTCCGTTAAAGGTGTTTGTATGTGCAGTTGTATACTTGTAGCATGTAATATAAACAATACTTAACTCTATATTTTTAATTTCTAATATTTCATTACTTTTCTATTTACCAAGTTTGTAATAATTTATATTTAGTTGGAATTATGTATTTTAGGCTTAAGAATCCCTAATATAAATGTAAAATATATTTATTTATATATTGTTACATAAATAAATTAATTTTATATTAAAAATTAATTATTATGTTTCATAATTTTATTAAACTTTGATTCTCTAAGAATATAAATTATTAATGTTAACTATGTTTAATACATGCAATTAGTTAATAATAATGTTTATTATACTTTTATAGGTATGCAGATACATGACTAGATTCTGCCTAGAAGTTGAATATACTGCATAAGTATTTATTAAGTTTCTAAAAAAGGTTATACATTGATATTTCTATATAAGAATCACTTGCTAAAAGAAAAGCACAATCTTGTTATTATGAATATATTGTTAAAGTTCTTAATTATAATATATTTTTGATATAAACTTGCAATAAGTTTGTAAGGTTTCATGGTATATACGTAGTATATACGCCATGTAGACTCCATATAGGCGCCATGTGGCACTAGGATTTAATTAGCACCAGGCACAATAATCTGGGCGCTAGCTAATCTAAGCACCAAGATTTACTAGCACCAAGAGCGCTAATCCTGGCATGAACACTTAGTATAAATGCCTTGTATAAGACAGACCTAATTGAATCATATTTGGTATTCACACCTCTCTCATTGGTGAAGAAGTTGAGTAATCCTTTGAAGGTTTAGCTTTTTGTGTTCTTCTTTGTTTCTCTCTCCCTTTGTTATTATTGTTTGTGATGGTGAACAAAGAAAAGTGGTTGCAATTGTTCAATGTGTTGCAATTGAGTGTGGCAAATCAAACCACTCTCTTGCAAGAAATTCACCAAGATATACAACAGAATGCCAGTATGCAGCATAGTGCCAATTCACACCTTTTGGATTTGAATTCACATGTTTGTCCAGAGTTCTTCAAGGGGGAGGTTGTTGCGGACATGTATCATTTGTGGGAACACTTTCAGAAGATTGTTGATTATCATGGATGGTTTAAATCCCAGCGGTTGCAAGAGTTCCCCACATGTATACAAGGACTTTTCTTGCAATGGTACAATGGTGTCCTCGTTCTCAATCGATGCATCTTGTCCTAGCGATTCAAGAAAGCTTTTGGTAAGCCCGAAGATTTTGTTGCGACTTTTTATGAGCTTCATGACATGAAGCAAGTGAAAGAGAGACCGTTCAGTGATTTAGGATCAAGTTTGAAACTTAGTCAATCATGTGGATTTGAGCATGATAAACCGTTTACAATTGGACTTGTTGTGACCAGCTCTTCATCTTGATTTGGCTGGCTTGGTGGAGGGATTTGGTCCCTTAATTGTGGAGGAGGCCTTGAGGATTGCACAATGATTTGAGACTTCATTGGGAGCATCACAATGTGTGTATCCTTTACCAGCACCTGCTTCTGAAACTTCTTTAACATCCAATCCTATTTCGATGGAAGTGGGTGTTGTTCGGATGGAGGACTAGTCCTTAGACCACAAGAGAGGCCGAGGCCAATTTGCTAGTCGGCATGGTCATGGTTATGGGTGGAACATTCAATGCTACGAGTGGCGAGGTTGGGGACATGTTGCAAGGGTGTGTGCAAATTGACATCAAGTAGCTGCGATCAAGACTACAGAAGAAGTTGAGATGCTTTCTCAACCGGAAAACAGGGAGTAGTGCATGGGGTGTCAGAGGACCCATGCACTAGGTACATTGCATCACCTCTAAAGAATTTAACTCATGCACATAGTCAACACTTCCCTGAAGCACCTTTGTTCTTCCATGTGTGTGCAGGCATAGGGGTCCCGATTGAGTTGCTGAACACCGAGCGTTTTATGTTTGTGTTCTCAAGCATGGTAGAAGGAACTCCTGTTTTGGTCTTGGTGGACTCTAGATCTAGTATATCTTTCATCAATCATTTAGTAGCTGAGTCCCTGCACTTGCACATAATACTTGTAGAGTGGACTCTAAAGGTAGTATTTGCTGATAAGAAGTCCTTTGCTCGATCACATCAAATTGCACATGTGCCTATGGTGTTAGGAGGATACCATCATATACTTCCATTGCAGGTGATGCCAAGCCATCATCCTGGGTGTTAATTGGCTTCATGTGATCAAGGTGAGATGTGATTTTGAGACGTGCACGTTGTTTATCCCAGGATGCTCTCCATTGCAGGCTATAGGACATGCATATGTTGCATGGCGTCGTGGTGCCTAAGGAAGAGCCTTCTCTAGAGCAATGAGCCAAGGACATCAAGGATATGCTGGCAAGGTGTCCGAACTTATTCAAAACCATTGTAGGAGCTGTGAATCCCTTATTGACTACTTAGCATCACATCCCAACTAGTACAACTCGCCCGATCAGGATGGGGCTAAGGTGACATTCTCCGAAGGAGAAGAATATCCTTAATTATTGTGTGAGGGAGATGCTGGAGTTAAAGGTGATACATAAGTCTTGAAATCCGTGGGTAGTAGAACCATATCTAGTTCCAAAGCCGAATGGGACTACACGTTTCACTATCGAATTCCTGCCATTGAATGATGTTTCTATTCTAGATTTGTATCCACTACCGAGGGTGAATGATTTGTGGCTTTTGGCTATTGGAAGATCCCGATGGCTCCTAAAGATGCAAAAAGATGGCATTTCGAACACCATTTAGTTTGTACAAATTTACTATTATGTAATTTGGATTGGTTGGGGCCCCAACAACCTTTCAGCAGATGATGGACGAACTATTGGAGGGCTTTGAAGAATTTGCACGTGTGTATATTGGCAACCTTCTTATTCACTCTATTACATGGAATGAGCATCTTCAATAGTTAGAACGGGTCCTACAACAATTGGTGCAATACGGGTTGAAGTTGAAAGAGAAGAAGTGCAAGTTCAGATGTACCTCCCTAAAATACTTAGGCTTCATCATCATGGCAGAGGGTGAGAAGGCAGATCTCAAGAAGACCCTGGTTATACAAGAATTTCTTGCTCCTGAGTCAGCGGTTGAGTTGCAGCATTTCTTGGGGAAGGCAACATACCTAGCAAGGTTTGTTCCACAATTCTTAGATTTGACAGCCACATTGCAAAGATTGTTAAAACAAGGAGCTCCGTTTCTATGGTTCAAGAAGTGTTAGAAGGTGTTCGAGGATGTTAAGTTGTTGCTGAGATTTTCATCTTTGTTGCAGTATTCGGACTTCAACAAATCCTTTATTCTTTGGACCGATGCTTCAAATGTGAGGTTGGGAGTAGATTTAATGTAGGAGACTCTCAATGGACAGTGGTACCCAATTGCTTATGCAAGCCAGAGCCTTAGTGATGTAGAGAAAAATTATTTCACCATGGGCCTAGCAGTCGTATGAGCCTTTTAGAAGTTCCATGTGTATTTACATAGCTTCGACACGTTGTTGGAAACTGATCGTGTTGCAGTTAACTCGATTATGAAGAGAAGGAATGTCATGGGACGACTGGCACATTGGGCTTTGATTTTGCAAGGGTATTGATTTTGGGTTGTTCATCATCTAGGATCTATCATGGTGGACGTGGATGTGTTATCCCAGGGCTCATGTGGTAATGGCGGCACTTGTGGCATTGTTGTCGGACGCCCTCCCAATTGTGTCCTTCTTAAGTAGGAAGACGTCGTGGAGGCCAAAAGGCAGAGTCGTGAATCAGGAGGTTGCATGAAGTCTTGAGTGGTGATGTACCCTACAAGGATCTTAACTTTCGTACGTATACACAATCATTTAGATAGATGGATGACATGCTTGTGTTTGTTGAAGATGGTTTTGAGTGTCGTGTGGTGGTGCTGCCGATTTACATTAATCATGGTTGCAGTTCTTTCATGACAACTCGATATTCAAACACATGGATTCCAACGATGCCTTGAAAGGATTCAGTAACATTTGTATTGGCCCGATTGCAACAAGACTTGCATGAGTACATTCATACATGTTCGGAGTGTCAATGGCATAACAGTCCACACTTCCTCTTGCTGTAGCCCTAGAGCCAATTCGAGTTTCTTGCCCATTTGATTGGTAACTTATGACATTATGAGGCCATTTTCTATGTCGTAGTTTGGTAATCGATACATCATCATGTACTCTAATTACTTGACTCGATGGGTAGAAGTGTGTGCTTTGTTGAACACTACAACAATTTTATCATCAAGTTCTTGCTCGCTCAAGTGGTGCTGAGGCATGGTTGCCCAAAATCGAGTCTAGTAACAGAAGTAGTAGCTTTGTTGATGCGACAATTGTAAATCAGACAATCTTTTGCCTCAGCTTATCATATGAGACTAATGGTTGCACAGAACTTTCAAAGCCATGCTCGCCAAGTATGTAATCCATGACCATAGATATGGATATGTGCTTTCATATTTCCAGTTTGCTTATGTTTTCAACCCCTCACAAGTCAACGGGGATTTTCCCCATTCAAAGCTCTTGTATGGTCGTGAATTTGTGCTGCCACTAGCAGTTGGCATCACTCCTCAAGAGACACAATATATGGATAGGCGTATGTGGGGAGCATTTGGCCAAGTCCTTCCTTTGTTATATGTTCAAGGTGAAGAATAGTTAAGCCTGGTTGCAAGAGTATCAGCGTTGAACTTCCTTAATATCAAGTGGGAGATTTGGTTCTCGTCAAGTTTTCAAGGTTAGGGTATCAAACACACGCAGTAAAGGCTTCAATCGCGATGGGTTGGTCCATGTGTTGAAGAACAGTTGGGGATACAAGTGTATCACTATGATGGCATTCGAGAATCACAACATGTCGCACGTGTGTTGGCTACTACCATACAGCTGACAATCATCCAGAGAGGGCACAACCTTGGTAGGCAACATCAAGTCTTGAGAGGGGATGATGTAAGGTTCCATGATATATATGCAGTATATATGCTAGGATTTACTTAGCACCAAGCACAGTAATTTGGGCACCAAGATTTACATGGCACCGGGTGTGCTAATCCTGACACAGACACTTAAATAAATGCCTTGTACGAGACATACATAATTGGATTGTATTTACACCTCTCTCAAGTCAGTGTATTAATAATAATTAACTTAAAAATTATCAAACCGACCCTATATAATTCCAAGTAGCTTAATAACACTTGTTATATATATTTACTATTATATACCCAATAATCATATATAAACATTGCATATATGTGTTATTAAGCCGATTAATAATAAATTTGACTCAAAACATTTTAAGAACCACTTAAACAATTTAGAAATTTTATAATATGAGAGGGTCAGTTTGGTAATTTTTTCCTTTCATTAACTATGTAATATCAAAATAAACTTAATAAATATTAACCCATTCTTTATCATATAGACAGATAAATAAAGCAGAGATAAACACAGCTGTATTTAATATACACATTGATTTATAATCCATAATTAGTGTTTGACTGAAATAAGCACATCTGTTTATAATACTAACTAAGCTACCCTCTTAACAAAATCGCGTTTCTATTCCTATGTCCCTCCTTCCCTTGAGCCGACCAACGCCAAATTTCACATCAATAACTAACCAAAAAAAACATATATATATATATATATATATATAAGCAAAAAATATACACCATATGTATATACAAATGCGTGTGTATACAACTATACCTCTTGTCTCTCTATGCTGGTTCCATTCGATCCTTGTCCGATCGAATTGATATTGACATCTGCAAAAACAACAATACGAATATAACTCTCTCTATAAATATAAATATAATAGTGAGTTGATATTGACATCTACAATACGAATATAACTTCTCTTATAACATAATAGTAACTTGCCTATAAGTATGTTCATGCACCGATGGCCACAAGCACTTCCAGACTTTGACATGTGCTTGTTTACATCCGGATGAGCGAGCAAAACTGTCTGTATGACATTTAATATCATATAACAGATTGACACGGACATAATGTATACGATACATTGGTCCCTTACAATCATTAGTATGTAATATAAACTTGACAATGATATATATATATCACATAACTATGTATATTGGACTTTACAATCAACAATATGTACTGCTTTATTTAAATATAAGGTTTCTTTGTAAGTATGACTTTTGTATATATATTTTGTATACCTGTAACTTATATGTATATATGAATATCATGTATGATGTGTGTGTACTTTGTGTGCTAACTTAAGACAAATATGCATGATATATATCTCTAACAATAGTCCTTAATTGTTGTATACATAAGCAGACACACACACATACGAGTACATAATATACGGAATAGATAAGATTATAAGATGTATGTACATACCTATGAACCTATGTGGGGGTTAGTATGGTGTTAAAAATGGAAGTCAGCTCGCGCTGCTAGCACTAGCAATATCAGAAGTACGCTGCCTTATCATCTCCATTACTGCAGCTCTACGCCTAGACTCTGATTGCTTCTGTGAGCGCCTTAAGTGCTCCTTTAAATCCCTGTTAAGCATTAAATTAATTAACTGTATGATGTGGTGCATATGTTTGCTCCTATATAGTTGTGTGTGTGAATGGCATGATACATACCATGCAGATCAGATCATATATATACAGTCACCCTGGTATACTGTATGTTATATATACAGTTATAATTGTGTATATTATATTACATCTTTAATGTATGAATGTGTGTAATGACGTTCAAAAATGGTACATATCATTTCCTCGAATGTATCATTTGATATATATATATATATATATATATATAGAGAGAGAGAGAGAGAGAGAGAGAGAGAGAGAGAGAGGAGAGAGGAGAGAGAGAGAGAGAGAGAGAGAGAGAGAGAGAGACGTACTTGCAACGGGGGACACGGCACTCGGACTCCTTGCAAGCACGAGCATGGAGTTGGAGGAGGTGCCACATCATCTTACAATGAGCACAGCCACCAGCAACCCGCGTTCGACACTGGGTACCATGCCGGAAAAGGTTCTTCACATTCCTGCATTTGGGGTATTGGCATTGTTGTGCACAACATTGTGATGAATGTACAAGTAACACCAACATCCTCCGTAGCTGTATATCACAAAAGTCAATACTTACGTATATATACACACAGATTCTAACAAGAGACTCTCTCTCTCTCTCTCTCTCTCTCTCTCTCTCTCTCTCTCTCTCTCCTCTCTCTCTCTCTCTCTCTCTAGTGTGTGTGAGTGTGTGTGCGCGCGCGTGTGCAAGTTTGATGCATTTCTATAAGTTAATATTTTTGATGTATATATGTCTGCAGAATGGATTAGCATATACTAACCTGTTCGTGCCGGAGCTGTCGAGCTTCTGTGTTCTGTACATCCCGTTCGGCGGCAGATACTTGCGGTTTAAGCTTATGTGGATGCCTTGACAATTCCTTTGGATAGCATCCCGAACACACATCGAAATCCGTACATATGTCACACCTCCACCCTTTGCCTGTACACTCGTACTAGTATACTATACACTTCTATTTCTAATATATTAATAATTTGTATACTAAATCATATTATATATAAGTTTATAAATTATCTTATATGTAACTATTATTCATATATATATATATATATGTACCGTTTTCAATCTCCCGTTGGCAGAGATTGCACGAAGTCACAAATGCAGGTGCGGTAGGATTATGTAAATGGTAAAGCACCATCATAGATGAGTGTTTAGCTCGACGTAGTGTGTCGTGTTGGTAGTGGTTCCCTACACATGTGAACTCAATTAAAATTCAATATATATATTATAATTATATGTTATATATAATGTTATGATTTAATCTTCTTGATGAGATTAATAACATATGTAGTATGTAATAAAAGCAATGTAAGATAAGGAAAACATTATTCATAATATGAATGCAGTACCTTGACACAAGCTTAGGAAAGCTTGTCTCGTGTCGAAAAACTCACTCTCCATTATGTCATCCTTGTCTTTCGTGTCCGGGGGCACATCATTAACCTCAACCTGTTAGTCATGCATTAATATGTATTCATCCATATAAACATGTATATATATACATACATACATATATATATATATACACATATCTGTGTGTGTGTGTGTGTGTGTCTCATAGACAACGTATACAGCGTACCGAATAGAATTCATGAGAATTCCAGCTGTTCCATGGATGTCTGTCTTTTTCATCCAGCTTTTGATCGGCAATGTAGCATCTGAAGAGCTTGTGAGTTTTATAATAAATGCTTGAATTATATTGTATGGTCTTATACATATCATATTTGACATATTACTAACCGATTGCATAGTTGGAAACTCTTGCATTGTTTACACACCCATCGTAAACCAGAAGTAATAAAAAGCCGGCAGTGGCGACATGAGTGATGCATATGGACAAGTATAAAATCTTCCTTCATAGGTGATATTGTGTGTCCAAGCTGTTACACAAACAAATAATTATAACTGACAAATAGTAGATTCTATACTGAGAGTTATAACATACTACATACATTTATCAAAAAAGTATGTATAATAATATGGTAGCCTAATAAAATTACCAAAACTAGCATTTACTTAGTTTTTTTATAGAATTAGCTAGCGGATCATGTTTATACACGCATGCACACGAATATATATATATATATATATATATCTACATGTGTATGTTATATGTATACTGTTTTCTGGTGACTTATACGTGTGTGTGGAAAAGATAATAACCACACACACACACACATATATATTTATATGAATTATGTGTACTTAGTTCTAGCAAAACGATAGGTAATACTTGCCTTGTGCATTAACTGGAGGTCTTTAGATTGATTAGTAGTCATTTCCGAAGAAACTCCAATTCGTTTGGCCACTCCCTTCTTGCTGGGAACGGCTTTTTTATACAGCTTCCGTCTTTCTTCGTCTTCCTGCTCATAGAAGTAAACCACATATATAAGTGCAGATACATACAAACATATTCAAATATAAAAAATACAGATGTATTGAAATATGTAAATATAATGATCTATTCTGTAGATAGTATTAAGGTAATTTCCTCATATATGATTATCACATAAAGTTACTAATAGTGCCAGATCCAAAGCATACGTATAAATACAGAGGTGTGCCCGCGCATGTTTACCTGGTTAAGTTGTTGTAGCACGTCTTCCGCTGCGCCAGGCCAGTAATCACCATCAAAATGGGAGACGTGCTGCAGTCACGTGGGCTTTACACTCATCCGGCGACACAAAGAAATAATCGTAGAAATTAGTCAACTCCACCACAATGTTCTCTTTAGTAGCTTTTGCCAGCATTGTTAAATACCTAGGAAGCAAAACAAAACAAATATATCCAATAACAAAAATGTATATATATATATATATATATAATATTAATTCGAATTCTACGTGTGTAGTGTGCATGTCCGTATTATAGTAGCTAATGTAGGTTATTGAATACGGAGTAGTTAATCATATAACTATGCAACTAGTATAAACATAGACCATGGAACCATCGTGTAGGACTGTCGTCGTAAAGATCCATATGTATATAGGTAATAATGAATAAGTGAGAATCCATATAAGAGGATATAGATATACAGATATCGACGTACCATTCACGCAGTTTATCAGATTTCGGAGTCTTCTGGATTTCAGGATGACAATAAAGTATATAATCTTCTCCACGTAGAGGTGGGCATGCCCATATATAACAGCTTCCAAAGCCTCTACGTTTACAGTATTCTAAATATCCGATCTACAAGCAAATAACGATAATCGAGTTAGTACTGTGTTAAATACAATGATCAATGCTATATGATAGATTCTGTATATTTATTTTCATATATGTGATTAAAACATTAGATTCTGAATATTTATATTCCTAGAGAGAGAGAGAGAACGTATCTTATGCAATGTACAAGTATAAATAATGTTCTGTGCTTTAATAACAAATTGTATTTATATATACACTACAGTATAATTTTATTCTGTGATGAATATAAATGTCGTGTGAGTTTGTATGTAGAGCAAATTACCAGAAGTTCGTGATAAACAAATGTACGAAGAGCTTCACCACTGGCAGTTTTAACTTCAGGTCGAAAATACTTAACCGAGTCCAAATAGGCAATGTAAAGCCGTCGATTGTTAGGCTCTGGGCACTCTGCACCAAATTCTTGTACATACATACCAAAGAGACAAACCTCCACCCCCTCAATCTTTTGAAACAGAAGAATCACCTGAAAATATAAGCACTATGTATATTCTATATATAACAAAAGATTACTAGACAACATCTTTTGGGATAATTAGTAACCTAATGAAACCATTATTATTATACTTCTAAGCGCTACTTACAGACAAAAACAACATATATCCAATAACATATAATAATGACTTTACCTTTGACTTGTACAAATATTCACTGGGATATCCTGTCTCCTTGAAGATTTCTAAAAACCGTGGTTTTACTTCAAGCTTCTTGTCGACTGATGATACTACTCTTACAACTAAGCCTTCTGCTCCAGGAACCTAACACAAAAGATAACCAAGTTTATTTAATATTTAATATATAAATAAACTCATTCAATAAATTATACAGTATATACTAATGTATATAATAATTAGCATAGAGTATGCTATTTCAAGGTCATACGAACACGTGTATATATACACAGATTCCAAATATGTTATATATAGCAAGCAGTATAATTTGTCACACACACACACACACACACACAGCTTCTTCATTAGTATAATTAGTTACGTGGAGTATGCTATGTGAAGCGGTCACGTTATATATATTCTAATAGACAGAAAATAGGCAGACATGTATCATCAGATACATACACCTAAGAGCAGATCTGCAATTGTGGGCATAATGCCATACATGTGTGAGTGTGTGAAATAATACATATACATTACCTCATCGATGGTTTTGCCTTGAACTCGGGCACGTTCTGCTTCTCCTGTTTAAGCCTACGAAATAACCGCTGCTCTAAGTGGTCGCTCAAGTGAGTTCTGGGCAGGTCCTTAGCCACTAAAACTGAGGTTGCAGCCAGGGGTTTTCTGATACCCGTCTCCATTTCATCCATTAAACATTGTGGGCAGGTGTATTCCGCGTCACCACCCTCGTTTCTCCTCCCATTAAATAGTGCACATATCTGATGCTGCCATTGGTTGCACTTGTCACATTGCACCCACTGTCAAACAAAATTCAGAAGTATAAAAACTTAAAATACACAGGTGCAACATACTTATATACCCACGTATACATATAAACTAAATACTTATATGTACATCTGATTATCTAATATAACACAAGATATTTTATAGTACATACATATTCTACATGAGATACATATAATACCTGTATACAGCCTTATAGCATAAACCTATCATATAGTGATAATAGAGTAACATGTCCAGATGTGATCACAGAATGCTTTATACACCAATATTTACATAAACGTGCATATGCATCTTACAGTTCTCTATATTCCATGTAAACTAGTTGTGGCTCAGATGCATTCTAGTAAAGGTTCACATGCCAATGAGTGGCACCACACCCAATACTACAATGTATATATGTAGCATACTGAGATAGGACATGTATATCAACCCAGTATACATATACAACTAGTTATGAGAAGCATACACTTGCCTCCTGAGAGATCTTAGGTGAAAGCATACAACTTAGCATATAAGTGCTACTACACCCATGTCTATACGAATATTCAGAGTATGCACACTTTTTCCGGATACAAATGAGAGTACTTAAATACACGCACACCCACCTATATGTACATGCATATACCACAGATATGCCTATTACATAGTTGTACTTAATATGCACGTGTTATTATATACATGTATGCATTGCATACCGCTTCTTCGGTTTCTTCGTCATTCCGTTTCTTCTCAAGCTTAGTCTTGGGTACCGGCATAGCATCAATCTCAATAGTCTCATTGGCAGCATTATAGCACGGAGAACAGAAATACAATCTGGTCTCCCCGGATCCCGCCGTATAATAAATCAGGCTCCTCTTTATACGGATCCCGCATGTCGTACAATACAACGGTGGTGGTTCAAACGTTAACCTCTCCACTGCACAGAGCCTGCACGCATTCTCGCTCATCTCCATTGCTTGGTTCTTTTCTGCCTTTGCCTTGCTCTATAATATAAAAAACATTACATATAGATCATAAATGTACACAATCTATAGAATTCCCTCTCATTCTCTCTCTCTCTCTAATAAAAATTAGAACAGGTAACATATATACCAACCTGTCCAATCCAAAGCCGAAGGCTGGTGATATGCTCCTTAATTTGCTCCGTAGTGAAAAGTTCCATGAGTGAAATCCCAATAACCTGTAGAGATAACGCCTTATATGTGTGTGTGTGTGCCTATGTATTGTGTATATACAAATTTGTATGTATATATACATGGCCACATACCTTAGTTTTCCCTTTGGTTGCATGGTCATGAGCCACGGAGCTGTCACCATTCTCAGCAATGGACACAGAAGGAGACACTTCCACAACAGTGGATGCATTCCGCTCCGACACAAGTTCTGTTCCTTCTTCAACTTTAGGTTCCAACTTGACCTGTAGTTAAAAGATATATATTCCTAATACAGAGAACTATCTCATGTTATAAATATGTTATAGATAAACTATATCTACCCAACACAGGAATCTCATGTATAACGTATCTAGCATATACAGCTTTATGAACAAAAGATATATAAACCTGACTTTATAATAGACGCATTCATATATGTAATATGCACACATACGTACCTCAGAAATGATAGGTGCCTTTCCTTTCTCGGGCAAACCAGGTTCAAGTTTCAACTTCTTGCTAACATGCACCTCACTAATCCCGTTAACCTCCTCCTTAGGACGCTTGAGCTGCACTTGATTAACCCCATTAACCTCCTCCTTAACCCGTTTAATAACAGTTTCTTCTGTGCATGTTGATGCACTCGCAGAGCCCGAATTGACACTTCAAAGCAATACAGTATAAATAAATATATACAGATGATAACTTATATGCATAACAATTATGTTGACAAGATGTAAGATGAAAATGATGTTAACGTATTCATATACACAAGTTATACATATATATATATACCTGCTAGCTGTTCCAGGTCTTGGACGTGGGCATACGAGGCACTGAGCATCCCGGCAGCTTCTACGGTGCATCAGTAGCTGTCTAACCGAAATACAGAATTGTTGTTTACAATTATCACCTTCCCGGCACTTAGTTATGTGTTGCAAAAGCGACCTTTATATATACAAGCACATTAGTACAGCATATATGAATATATAGCTACAAATCAATAAAATGCAGATATAAACGTACTGTGAGATAAAGTTGTAACATATAAAATGCAGATATAAATTAAGAAGCTGAATCCCTCCCTCTATCTCTGTATAATTAAACGAATAATAAACGAATAAACGTACTTCATCTGACCGCAGTGCTGATTGGAGGAACATTGTCCTTGTGGTTCTTTGCATGCACACGCGTGACAAAGTGTAGCCATCCAAGATCGTTTTCGTAATAAAGCTTCTTTCCTTCTGTCTACGTTCACAGATGTAGACGGTTGTGATGAATCCTCCTTTTTCTGGTTCTGTTGCTGCAAAAAGAAAACAATGAAACGTTTGGCTGCTTTCTTTGTAACACAGAAAACTGAAATCTCTAGTATGCAAATAACACTCCGTCTTCTATATATACTAATATGCATGAAGATAATGATATTTATGTTCTGCTGAATGCATTCATCTGTAGTCTGTGTAGCTAGATCAGGACTCCATGTAAATGTTACCACGAGAGAGTTAGAGAGAGAGCTTGCCTCCGACTGTAGCTTCTGCAGAACGTGGGCAGGCAATCCAGGCACAGGTATCATTTTAGCTTCTGTCTTCTGTATTTGATACCTCTCACCTGTTTAAAAGTATTCAAAAGTCAAAATCATAATGCATGTACACGTATGTCCACACAGATACTATAAATCCATATAATATCACTTTTATATCAAAGTATTAAATGTTAAGTAAGACTCACGTTGTATTTGTCCCTGACCGAAGTAGCTCGATGAAGAATGCATTGCATTCCCATTCACAGGATACTGATTACCACCGATGAAGGGGCTACCGTTTGACAGTGACGACTCCGAGTTGTGGTACACGTGGCCATTTTGCATTGATCCGGATGAGACCATGTTCGAGGCCGTATGTTGGGTATTCTGTACCATGCGTGCAGCGCCCGCAGGAACTATGGCACTTGCTCCTGCTGCTAAGTTATCTAGAAAATGAAAACCTAAACAGGGTTAAATTCCATACACTGTGTTTTACATATATATACATCTACATTTGTATGTGTACTTCATAATATGCACATATAGTTGAACATAACTTGTATAGGGACATAGCACACACACACAAGAAAAACCCACCTCTACGAGAGCTAGGAGTACCAAAATGGGCTGGAGTTTCTGTCAAGCCGGGAGTCGGAATCATTGTTGTAACAGGGATCATGATGGGATTCGTGGGAGGTCTGGAGTTACTTGGCATGTTGTTTCTTACAGAAGATGAAGTGGCGCGGTTTGAGCTTATCCTCTTCGCCACTTGTTGAAGCCTCTGATTTAATGTATTCATATCCTTGTATTCTTCCTGTTAAATAACCATAATTATTATATGTGTGTATATATGTGTGTGCGTGTACCTTGGAGGAAGCATGATTATATAGACTCTCCTCAAGCCGCTTCACCATCTCGGGGTCTCTGCACCCATTCCTGTGAATTCGATGTTTTCTGCCTGTTGAACAATTTTATTCTGCAAATAGAAGAACTAAAACCGATTATATTCTTCTCACACATATATTTACACAGAATCTCATACTCTTATATTTATTTGTTACATCTGCAGTCTTGTTCTAAGTAGAACATCTTTATAAATATGATTACAATATATATATACACACACATACATAATGTACATAGATGGACTGATATATATAATATATATCTGTTATATATGGCAAGTTTAATAAATAGCGATTTGTATATATGTTTGGGATATTAGTGTTACACTGTATACAGATACATATGGCAAATTTGATAAATATGGATATGGTTCAAATTTGCAAATTTTTATTAAGTTCAATAAACCCACTATTAAACCCGAATTGATATAGGATAGCAACCATTAGTTTTAGTCTATCGTATTTATCATTTTCTTACTAATTTTCATTGTAGTTAAATAATCTGAAGCATGCAGGGTTTGGGCAGGTTCTAAGAAAAGCTATATACCCTAGATTATGATGGAACTTACATGTGTTCAAGCATTAATCTCCGATCCTGCAAATCGCTGGTTTCATCGTGCCACGGCTGCCGACTGGAGCTTGCATTCTGAACACTATGATTCCCAGGGGGCTGCCCCTGAGTCTGCTGATGCATATTCATGTATTTCCGCCCTTATTCACAGATTTCCGCCCTTTTCGCTCTTTTCTCTGTGCCGATGCATATGCATACTTCTACAGACGGATTCTAGCCCTTTTCTCCCCGGATTTCGCCCTTTTGTGTAGCTCAGTCGTATAGATTGCTAATGCAAATGGGAATGGCGATACCTGCTGCTGGCATTGAGACGAGGAAGAACACTAGACGCGATCGGAGAATCGCGCCTCAGCCTCAAGCATTGCCCGGTCGATCGATCTGCCCCAAAAACCCTAACAGCACTGGTATACACATAAAAAAAGGATTTATTTAGGTTTTTCTCTCTCTATCATTTCTGTCTGCTTGTCTTAACCTTAGAATATTCCCCTCTTAATTTCCTGATTTATCATTACTAAAAACAAACTTGAATTTTTTATAACTTATTAAAATTAATTTTAGTAGTGATTATAGATTTATAATTTTTAATAGTGATTAGTATTATTCTTATTTACTCAGTAATTTAATATACTACATTCAATAATAATAATAATGGGTTTTATTATCTTATACACCACTAGATTTATATTATTGAACACTTATGATTGTAATTATTAGTCAAGCCAAATGTTAAATCATTTGGATATTAAAATGTTTAATTTCATAAAACATAAACAAGCTCGTATTATGTTTTAATAAATATGTATGTCTATATATTTTATAGCAAAATTAAATGAGTATTAATATTATATAAATGTTATTTTAAAAATATAATATATTTAAAACACACAAGTATATTTATATTAAAACTTAAAATGGTGAAGTATAACATAATTCTATTTAATACACACTATAAAGTAACCATGGATATGGTATATATTATGCATATTCTAATGATAGGACAAGTTAAGTATGTATTTTCTCTTTATATATATAATATGTTTATTGTGATACTAAGGTATGCTTTGAAATATCTTAAAAACATTCTATGTACATCAAACATTAAGTGATTGATATCAAGGAATATTCCTTATAAATCTTTGTGTGTCAAGGATTAAGCCAAAGTCAGAACTTTAGTACTTAGAATTTGTAAATTCGGCCATAATAAATAAAGATAATCTAAATTAGAGAATTTTTATATTAATGTTGTACACAGGAATATCTTGTTAATTTAAAAGCTGTCAAATTATTCATTGTTAAAAAGTCATCCATGCCAATAGAAAAAAGTGCATTTAATCTATACTTAGAAAGTGCCAATATGTGGATGAATATGTCTCTGTCAGGATCCATAGACAATATACAAATGAAAACAAAAAACTATGGATGTAATGCATGTACCTACAGCTAGGGTATATTCTTTTAATTGCAAACTTTGTAATAGAAACAACTTAGGTACTAGAGATGGCCATAGTGCATGTTCCACGTAAACTCTTTTATTGTAATAATAAATGAAAACTTAATTAAGTGATTCCTTTATCTTGGGTGTTTAACAAAATGTTGAATGCCATATTCTTATTCACTTTGTCTAATACTTTTAGCTTACTTCTAATTTGTTTACCCTCCTTTGTTGTTGAGACATTTTTGAAAAAGGGCATAATTGATATGCTTGATTTTGTGCCTATGGTGGTGCTTTTGGTGGGTGTTTGAGTAGAAAACTTGACACCATACAAAGAGAGAAGTCCACTCCTGAATGTCTTCTTTTGTCAAATTTGTCTCTTCCAAAGGTCATTTACATCCTTAGGAACTTTTTCTTCAAAACTAATAAGTGTGGATGATGTTACTTACAAAAATCCAACATATATTGAATCAACCCAAGCACACAAAATAAATTTCATAAGAGGGCACAACTGCAAAACATATGAAAGATCTAATACCATAATAAGATATGTAACATGCCCCAATTCATAATAGGTTAGTCCTTGGTGCCGAGGATTACCTTATATGTGGATTACCCAAGCAATGACAAGCAAACATATTATTTAGATAATCCTTGAAATACTTATTTAACAATCCAAAACGAGCAATATGAATGCTATTTAAAAATAAATCCTCAATGCTAAGGACATGAACATTAAAGGGAAAAATAAAACATTATTCGTTTGTTTGTTAAATCAATCCTTGGTGCCAGGATTGATTTAAGAAACATATGGATAATGTTAACCAGTCCTCACAAGATAACCTTGGTGTTGAGGATTCCTAATATTGACATAAAAGATGTGCAATTAAAATACCTAAACAAGTTTGCACAAGTTAAGTATTCTTGTTATGTTTGTCATACTGAACAACACTCATAACCCTAAAGCTAGCACACCTAGCAAACCTGTAAGACAAATCAATGCTCCACATGTAGAGGTTAGTACCTTAGCATTTTGCTCTACATGTGTAACATCTCATTGCCTAATATTTGTCATGGACAAACTTGTTCCTGTACCACCATCCTCTATGGCTTTGGAATTGGTCGAAAACTTAATGTAAAGAAATGTTCCTTTCTAGTATTTTTGGTCCGTTTTGGAACTGTGGTGTATTCATACTCAAGCTTGTGAGAGTCATTTTGCTTCATTGAAATGAATGAACTTCTCTTATGGTGTTTAGTTTCCTTCTCAATCATTTGGCTTCTAAACAAGATTCTTATTCCAGGAGAAACTCCTTGATCAAGTTGATTATGTCAGATGCAACTAGCATAGTGTCAGTTCTTGCCGAGTACATGGCAATTATATCATTCTTTGATGGTCATGTCTCAATGTGGTGTCCGACAAATGATGCATGGCCTTGATACATTATAAAATGCATTGACAAGGTCTAGATGAGTAGCCTCAACAATGTCCACTTTCCTATCCGACTGCAGCATTATGTCTCTAACTGGAATGACCTGGTTTAAAAAGTTCGTTATTGGGACTAAAGCTTTTTGTTCAACATTTAGGAAGTGTATATAGGGATGCCTTTTTTTACTTATGGGCAAAGTATATATGCTTTTTGTCCATCCACCAAACAAGCCATGTATTTAACTTCAAGAGGTTTTTTTTCTAACACATTTCTAGCAGCCCAAAAAACATGCACCATGTCAGTTATCTTCATTTGGTCCTCAGTAGTGTTTGTCTCTACGAGCATCTTACACAATTCATGAAAAGATGAAGGATGTATACTTCTTTGTGTATTGTTGATGGTTCATACTAAAATGAAAAGAACAATAGGACATTATTATCAAAGACATTTTTTATAGCAATTTAGTCAACTAGTTTTCTCCAACATAGTTCATGTGCCTCAATATCTTTAGTTTTCATTTTCACACACAACAACCATTTAAATCAATTTTAAACTAGCCAACAAACCTTTTATCAAGAAAAATATAAATGACCAAAACTACTTGTGATTATAGATGAATTTGTCCATTGTACTCTAGTCATACACTCTATGTGTGTGATCAAAATAGATAAAAGCTCCACTTAATCGAAGTCTATTTATAAATGAATACCCGAGTTTTTGGCCCACTAAAGACATTTTTAAACACATGTGGAACTTCTAAAGAACTCTAACAAGGAAAGATTAATGACTCCAGAAAGGCTAGTGTAAACAATTCTTCAAATGCAATAATCCATTTAATCCTTCGTTACACTAGTGCCTTTTTTTTTTTTTTGTATAAACAAACATCTTATTCTGCAAAAAATTCACTTAAAAATCAAGTAAATTATACAACCACTTAAAACAACCTTGGTGCCGAGGTTCTCACTTAACACATCCTCAACGCTAAGGTTGTCACTACACCAAGCCTCGATGCTGAGGATTGTAGATGGTATCCTCGATGTCGAGGTTGCAACTCTAACAAACCCTCGATGCTTAGGCATGTAGAGGGTACATCCTTGACACAAGGTTGTCACATGCAAATGTATCATAACATCTAACAACACAAACAATAAAATATGGGATCACAATGCAAAATAAATAAAAAACCCTCAATGTGAGGACTAGATGCAACGATCTAGAAGCTCAACAAGGGGGGTTTATTTGACTTACTTACCTGTGATTGTTCATCAATGGGATAAGTTCCTCAATAATATCATTAAGTCTAGGAGTGGTTATTAGTGGTTCTGGATACACTATCTTTATCACGCTTGCAAAGATGATATTCAATGCAACATTCATTGTAACAAAACTTGTAATGCATTCTTCATCAATGCTTCCCTAACGATGCCAAAGACGCCTGAAGAAACATGGTGTTATGCATTCCACGATTCACTAATCAAGACATTGCTGTATTTGCAAAGAAAAAATACTTGTCACATTACATGTATTCTATACATTCAGGTTGCAAACCACAGTATTTACATCATAGCTTCCCTCAAAGTTATTGAATCCACTATGGGCCACTATAGAGTAACCTCTAAGAACTATTTGTTTTTGACCTTTCTTACAATTGTTAGAAGAACATTCTAGATTAACACACACAAGATGTCCTTCATAACGATTAATTTGAATTGCATCGTTGAAATCCTTCCCTTGGACTCGTTGTTTCAATCCAAACATGTCCATCATCTTTTACCTCAAGTCATCAGTTGTTTGTGTTTTGCAAGTGATAAAGGTGGAAGTTTAAACATAATGTTACCATTGTATGAAGAAGGGACTTCCTCGCATAAACATCTGTGACAAATGCTAAGTAATTGCCTTGTTATTTGATTCTTTTTCAATAGATTGTCATATAGCGAATGTTCATTATAAGAAATGTTATCTTTAAACAAAATAATAAAGCAATTTATGTCAATTTGTTTATATAGGGCTCACCTCCAACAAATTGGGTGTGCACAAGTAGTCCTGAATCACCTAATGTGGTATCCAAGTTAATTATTTTGTTCCATGCAATAAAGAATCTCCCCAGTGAAGAATCTACTTTATAAACGCCATTCTCAAGGGAAGTCACCTTAGCAAGATCATTGTTTACTTATTGAGTTAAACACATAGTGCAATGGTTTAGAATGTTGAAATTTGCATAGAAACAAGATATACAGCTCCTTTTTTCAAATCATATTGCTATGGACTATGGGTACTTAAAATACTTATGTAACCCATAAAAATGAAGAAAACGAATGATAAGGAGATACAAAAGTTTAATTTCCTAGAATTTGAGAATGAAATAACTGACAAGAATAATATTGTATAGCAGTTATTATGTTTAGTTACTTGTTAGAAGAAATTCTGTATGCAGACAATGTTTAATACATAGCCTATAATTAATATTAAGAGACATGAATTAACCAATAAATACTATTCTGATCACGTATATTTTGTTAAGATATTGTCAAGACAATTTAACTATTATGACACAACCATTGCATCAACTGCCATATGTGTGTCACATGCAAATCGCCACATGTTATTTCATAAAAAGGTGTACTTTCAGATTTTTAGATCTAGGATTTGTGGCGGGCTAAGGATACATAGTGATTAAGCAATCTCTTTTACACTATTCTCCATCTTTAATCTACTTAGATTTCTTTTAATCAGTTACATTCTTTCACATATTCAATCAATCACTAGTTCCTTAACCGATTCCTTTGTGGATTTATTTATTAATCTATTTGTAATCATTTTCTCTTATTTTTGTTGGATTTTTTCATATTTATTTGTTTTCTTCTTTTGGGCATTTTGTTTTTTGTTTAGGATGATTATTTATGGATTTTGAAATTTAAACAAATACTTTCCTCATATTTTAGAATTTTCTAGTTCTACACTTGCTCTTCAGATGATTGCCAAATCCATTTACATACTAGCTTTCTAGTATGAAGAACAAATACTCATCTCAAAGGTATGTTGTTTGTATTAATTGTGTATGTATTGCATTTAATATTTACATTCCAAGTGGATATGCAATTGAATCTCCTTCTTTCTAATTTTATCTATCTTGTTCTAGAATGTTTGATGCATATTGCACTCGACTTCGGTGCCAAGGATACACAAAAGCCATGTTGGCACTGCAGATTCAATGAACTTCCCATCTTTGACATCGAGGATGGGGCCGAGATTCCTCGACGCCAAGGATGGGCCCGACACTCCTTGATGTCGAGGATGGGCCCTACATTCCTCAATGTTGAGGATGGGGTTGACAACCCTTCGATGTTAAGTTACATTTCCTAAGCCTATAATAATAGTTGTGGTTGCCACCATCAACCGTGATAAGGGATGAATAGAATAAGGTGAATACATGATAAGATAGAATTCATATTTCAGAAGGTTGGAATAGGATAAGGATTGGGAAGGTATAGTAGGTAGTAGTATTGTCGATTCCGACACAATAGTGAAGAAGGGAAAAGTATATTTGTCCACATAATGGCATAGTACAATAATCAATATACCTGAGATCCCTTTTTAATCCTATTCTAATTTATTCATACATGTACTCTTGATCTAGTACTAATAATTATTGTAACTCTTCCAAGCCTTATCCGATTAGTTATGTGACCTCCTCATTGCCATTATGATAACTTTTACATAGGTCGTATTATGCTGACTTTGTAAATGTGTATTCTGTCTTAAACACCGTATTACAGTTATAGCCTGTAATTCTGTGTTTTCATCTAACTCTCGTATTTATCATATATATTATTTTGTATTTTTTCTCATTGCTTGCCCCAAGGAAAAAAAATAACTAAAAACTCTTAGGTGACTAAAATGATCCTAACATTGATACCAAGGTTGGGGCCAACAATCCTTAGCACCGAAAGTTCTTGGCTTTGAGGATGGGTTGATAGTCCTCAGTGTCAAGGATGGGATGAGAGTCCTCAGTGCCAAGGATAGTGTCACGACCCGATACAGGATACAGGATACAGGATTCAGCCTACAGGATACAGGATACGGATACAGGATTACCTACAGGATATGCGATACAGGATTGCCGCAGGATATTCCACAGGATATCCACAGGATATTCTACAGGATATGCCTAGGATATGCTACAGGATATGCCTAGAGGATAAGGATGACCATTTTGCTATGACTAGATTAGACTCATGACTAGATTAGCTTGGAGTTGTGAGCATAAAAGCTCCGACCTAATTGTTGTACAATCAGTTACTATCAACACCAGTCATTCTACGATTATTCTTGTTCTTGTCTTGTCTTGTCTTGTCTTGCTCCTTTGCCTCCTGTCTTGTTCCTCTCCTGATCCTGTCCTATCCTGTTCCTGATCCGTCCTATTCTGCTATTTGCTCCTGTCCTATCCTGTCCTGGTCCGTCCTGTTCCTGAGTCAAGCCTTCCTGTTCCCGGAATCCTACTTGCTTCCTGGTTCCTGGATCGTGGCTTGACAGTTTGATAGTAACTGCTTTCATAGCTCTTCGTTTCCCAGCTACTTTTTTTTCCTTGATTCTTTTCCTTCGTTTTTCTCCTTTCTTTCTTTCATACGATCATGGCTGATTTTGAGCACTTTCAACGCGAGCACCAAATGTTGCTTCATGAGCTGGCCACTTTGCGCCAAGTGGTCACCGATCTCAAGGCTCCACCCATGCGGCACATGCAGCTGCTGATGCATCCTCCAAGGCTGCTGCGCAGGCTCTCTCTCAGGCATCGGTGGTTCCTTCTTCATCGAACTTTTCTCCGGAGCCGAAGATCAGCATGCCAGAGAAGTTCAGTGGCAACCGTGCCGATTTCCAAGGTTTCCTGAATCAGATCCGGCTCTTGATCCGCATGCAACCACGCCGCTACTCGACGGATGCACAAAAGGTTGGCCTTTTGGCATCCTTACTAAGTGGATCTCCACGAGCTTGGGTTGCTCCCTTGCTGGAGCGTGACGACCCATTGATGGAAGACTTTGAAGGTTTCGTGGCTGCCTTTGAAGCCTGCTTTGGAGATCCTGATAAGTACCGTTCTGCATGCACAAGTTACGGAGGCTCACACAAGGATCCAGACCAGCTTCCGTTTATGCATCCGAATTCCAGCAATTGTGCACGAACATTCCATGGGACGAGACTGCATTGATCGAACATTTCCGTTTTGGGCTGAGGGATGACGTGAAGGACCTTCTCCTTACGTTACCGGATGCCAAACGTTAGCGGAGATCATGCAACAGGCCGTTCGCTGCGACAACCGTTTGTTCGAGCGCCGTCAGGAAAAATTCCGTCAGCAGTTCCTGCCAGCCAATCCTGTAGCCGTAGCACATGTTCCTACGACACCTTCTGGAGCAGTTCCTATGGAGGTTAACAATCCAAGCGTGGCCCACTTTCAACTGCTGAGAAGCAACGTCGACGGGATGAGAACCTATGCTTGTATTGTGGTGCAGCAGGACACAAGGTGGCGGAATGTCCTAATAAAGCCAGAAGTTCAAGACGCGTGAAGCCGAAGCTGAAGTTCAGTCGGAAAACTTCAATGTCCACTTCGTCTAGGAGCCGCGAAGTTGGACGTAGGTGCAGGCTCCATTGGTGCTGCTCATACCATTCCATCACTCAAGTTTCCTGTACACATTCGCCTCAATAATCGAGAGCTCAAGGAGTTTGCCCTGTTAGACACTGGTGCAAATGCATGTTTCATGGATGACACTTTTGCAGCTCAGCATGGCATTCCGGTGGTGAAGTTGAAGCGTGCAATTCCTGTAGAGGTGGCCGATGGTCGTTTGATTGCTTCTGGCGCAGTTACCCACGCTACCACACCTCTCTCTTGCAGTCATGGTGCATTCAACTGTTCGATTTCCTTCAACTTGATCAAGACTCGGTCGACTCCCATCATTTTTGGCATGCCATGGTTCGTTGTTGCAAATCCGCAGATCGACTGGAGGTCTAGGACGCTCACGTTTTCCTCTCCAGCAGCCAGGATCAATCCTGTACCTTCCTGCGTGCAGGATACATCCTTGGTGTCTGAGGCAGTACAAGCTACAGGATTGACCGTGCCTGTTCCTGTACCATGTTGAACTCCTCTCGACAGGATTCACCTCATGTCAGTTCCTCAGCACATCCGCAGGCTTTCTCCACTCCTGTAAGTTTGCGGTTCCTGTACAGGGTTCTTCCAATCCTGTATCAGTGTCGAAGGTTCCTCCTCAACAGGATCCACCTCCTGTTGGTCGTCAGCACACTCACAGGCTCTCCTCACTCCTGTGCAACCACGGACTTCTGTACAGGATTCTTCCAATCCTGTACACTCGTCAACATCCACATTTTTCCAATCCTGCTCTTTTGTTACTCTGTTCTATTCCACCCCCAAGATCCTTCCTCTTTTTCAGTCACAGCTCCCTCCTGCTCCTCTCCGAGTTCTTACCACTACCATGCATGAACTTACCACTGATCCTGCTCCTTTCCACCTTTTTGCCTTTCAAGTAACTCCTACGTCCTCTTCTACCTTTCCTGTGTCTGACTCTCCTGTTTTTCAATCTCCTTCGCCTACTCCTTCTCCTCTCCTCCTTCTTCTCTACCATCCAAGTACCACGACTTTAAGGACGTTTTTGACAAGCACAAGGCTACAGTTCTTCCTGTTCACAGGTCCTACGACTGTCCTATTGATCTTGCAGAAGGAAAGACCCCACCGTTCGGACCGATTTACGCATTGTCACCCACAGAGTTGGAGGTTCTTCGCCAGTACATCGAGGACAACTTGGCATCCGGCTTCATTCGTCACTCAAAGTCCCCTGCAGGAGCGCCAATCTTCTTTGTCAAGAAGAAGGATGGGAGCTTACGTTTGGTTGTGGACTACAGGGGTTTGAATCAAGCTACCATTCGGAATCGGTACCCGTTGCCATTGATCCCGGAACTTCTCGATCGGCTGCGAGGAGCAAAGGTGTTCACGAAGATCGACTTACGAGGGGCCTACAACCTTGTACGGATTCGTCCCGGCGATGAGTGGAAGACTGCCTTTCGTACAAGGTATGGACACTTCGAGTACACGGTGATGCCTTTCGGCCTTACCAATGCCCCAGCCGTGTTCCAACACATGGTGAACGACATCTTTCGTGACTTCTTGGACCAGTTTGTGGTGATCTACCTCGACGACATTTTGATTTTCTCCAAGGACCAGGCGGCACATGACAAGCATGTACGGTTGGTTCTACAGCGGCTTCGTGAGCATGGCTTGTATGCGAAGTTGGAGAAGTGTTTTTTCGATAGGGATTCTGTGGAGTTCTTGGGCTACATCGTCTCTCCTGCTGGCGTTTCCATGGACATGCACAAGGTGAAGACCATCGTGGAGTGGGAGAGGCCCAAGTCTGTACGAGATGTACAATGTTTCCTTGGCTTTGCAAACTTCTACAGGCGATTCATACAGGACTTCTCCAAGCGTGTACTTCCACTCACGGAACTCACCAAGCGCACAGAGGTTTTCTCTTGGTCCGACAAGGCGGAACATGCATTCACAACACTCAAGGACACCTTCACGACAGCTCCGATTTTAGCACATCCTGATCCTTCTCGTCCTTTCTTCGTTGAAGCAGATGCCTCGGATTTTGCAGTAGGATCCGTCCTATCGCAAGTTGGAGAGGACAAGTTGCTTCATCCTGTAGCTTTTCACTCTCGTAAGTTCCTGTCGGCGGAGATCAATTACGAGATTCATGACAAGGAACTCAAGGCCATTGTGGATTCGTTTGAGGAGTGGCGGCATTTCCTGGAAGGTGCTGCACATCCTGTACAAGTTCTTACGGATCACAAGAACCTGGAGTACTTTCAAACGGCTCGAGTTCTCAGTCGGCGACAGGCTAGGTGGGCGAGTTCCTATCACGTTTTGACTTCGTCATCGTCTACAGGCCCGGTTTTCGGAATGGCAAGGCGGACGCATTGTCTAGGCGCTCTACCTTGCACCAAGCCCGGGCGATCCTGCATTTGACTGTCAAAGGCAAGTGTTGTTGGGTCCTGATCGATTCCGGCTTGCGGCACTGCAGGTCATCAGGCTCCAGCAAATTCAACTCTCCTACAAGACGTCCGTTCGCAGTTGGCTACAGACGACTTGGCAAAGAATGTGTTCTCACACATTCATCCTGACGTTGCAAGTTCCTCTTCCTCCAGTTCCCGTCCAGACTACAACCTGTTCACCATACAGGATGGACTCCTGTACCGGGAAGGTCTCCTGTACGTTCCTGTTGGTGTTTGCAGGACTCGTGTGGTACAGGATTGTCATGATACCCCGGCTACAGGACATTTTGGTGTGGCCAAGACAGTTGAGTTGGTGACTCGCAACTATTGGTGGCCTGGGTTGCGGGTTTTGTGGAAAGGTTTGTACGGAGTTGTGACACCTGCAACAGGTCGAAGATGCCTCGTCATGCACCTTCTGGTCTTCTTCGTCCTCTTCCTGTTCCTTCTGCTCCTTGGAGATCCATTTCTATGGATTTCCTCACAGATCTTCCTCCTTCTCGTGGATTCGATGCAGTTCTTGTGGTGGTTGACCGTTTCACCAAGCAGGCTCATTTCCTACCCTGCAACAAGACAGCTACAGGTCAGACAACTGCCGAGTTGGTGATCCGTGAGGTGTTCCGACATCATGGTCTTCCTGAGAGCATTGTTTCCGATCGAGGTCCACAATTCATGTCCAAGTTTTGGCGAGAGCTTCTTCGGAGTCTACAGGTTAAAGCGGATCTTTCTTCAGGATATCACCCGCAAACTGATGGACAGTCAGAACGCACAATCCAGACCTTGGAGCAATATCTTCGTTGCTTCATCAGTTACCAACAGGATAATTGGTTGGACCTTCTTCCTATGGCGGAGTTTGCCTACAACAACTCCATTCACGCATCTACAGGCCAGACACCTTTCTTTGCTCTTACAGGCCACCATCCACGTTTTGACTTTGCTCTCCTGCTTCTCCTTCTTCCGCTCCTGCAGTACAGGATCGTCTTCAGCATCTTCGGCAGGTACAGGATGATCTCCAGGTTCATCTTCAGCAGGCACAGGAACGGTACAAGCATCATGCTGATGCTCACCGTCAGCCGCACCTGCATACAAGATTGGTGATCTCGTGTGGCTTCTTCGTCGACACATTCGCACCAACAGGCCTTCTTCTAAGTTGGATTTTCAACGATTGGGCCCTTACAGGATCGTGGCGGAGGTAAATCCTGTAGCTTTCCGACTCGAGTTACCACCACGGTGAAACTTCATCCTGTGTTTCACACCTCCTTGTTGGAGCCGTATCATCCTTCTTCTCTTCCTGGTCGTGCTTCTTCTCCTCCCCCTCCTGTGGTCATTGCTGGTGAACCTGAGTACGAAGTTGCAGCCATCCTTGATTCTCGTCTTCATCGTCAACTTCAATACTTGGTGGATTGGAAAGGTTATTTGCCTACCGATCGCACTTGGGAACCTGCATCCAACTTACTCCATGCTTCTTCCAAAGTTGCTGCTTCCATCGGCATTATCCTGCTAAACCAGGTCCCAAGACTCGTGGAACTCGTCCTTAGGGAGGAGGTGCTGTCACGACCCGATACAGGATACAGGATACGACATACAGGATTCAGCCTACAGGATACAGGATACGCATACAGGATTTCGCTACAGGATATCGATACAGGATATTCCCGCAGGATATTCCACAGGATATGCACAGGATATTCCTAGGATATTCCTAGGATATTCCTACAGGATATTCCTATAGGATAAGGATGACCAATTTTGGCTAGTGACTAGATTAGGCTCATGACCAGATTAGCTTGGAGTTGTGAGCATAAAAGCTCCGACCTAATTGTTGTACAATCAGTTACTATCAACACCAGTCTTCTACGATCATATCTTGTTCTTGTCTTGCTCTTGTCTTGTCTTGCTCCTTTGCCTCCTGTCTTGTCCTCTCCTGATCCTGTCTACTCCTGATTCCTGTCCCAGTTCCTATTCTGCTATCTTGCTCCCGGATCCTATCCTGATCCTGGATCCGTCCTGTTTGAGTCAAGCCTTCCTGTCCCTGGAATCCTACTTGCTTCCTGGTTCCTGGATCGTGGCTTGACAGATAGGGTAGAGAATCCTCAACCCTGAGGTTTTCAATTTGACATAAAATAAGAAGAATGTACACATTTATAACTTTTTGTTCCTTGGCACCTAAGTTTTTTATTTTTATTTGTGAGTTGCCATGTGTTTAGTCCTCTATTTTCTTACAATTTCTTTTAGGGAGAAATGGGGAAGAGACACGCTCAACTAGCTTCATAAATTGCACCTCATTTGCTCGTTCCACAAGATGACAAAACTCAATCACAAGATCAAGCTCTACTATCTATGGATTTATGAAGACACCACTTTCAAATTTACTAAATGGTTTGAAGAGGAAGGGTGGTGAAAACTTATTATGAACTCCACTAGTATTGTGAAGTCAAATGATCAAGTGCACTAATAAGAAATATGAGCAATCTCATGGATTTCTTAAGACAAATGAATACATTAGCATGACCCAAGCTTTTGTGATAGCTATTGGAAGAAACTAACTCAAAAAGAAAGGAAGAAATAGAAGAGCATAAATACTAGGGAGAACATATGCAAATCTTTTTTAGAACAATATCCATAGATACTGGACTTGGCTGACAAACATTTGATGTATAAAATGGTAATCATCACCTACAATGGATGAGCATCATCAAGGATACTACTCTGATAAAATGTCACATGCACAAAACCAAGGAGATGCTTATGTTCATGAAAATGTGGAATTTTTTCAAGGGGATAAAGAAGAAGGCACATGTGGATAATTGGTTCCTATACATAGCAAAGATCTTTGTCATTCTCAAGAAAGATAAAGACGACCTTTTAGACTACCACGTGAAACACGCTTCAAATTGTATGATTTTGTGGTATGTTATTTTTCTTGTTTCTTGATATTAATTATGAATCTATACAATTGATAGATTTGCTAGAGGCAACCAATTTTTTTTGATCTAGCAGCAAAATGAATCAATCTACACATGGACGTGCAAGCAAAGGAATTTGCCTTCAACTCAAAATTATACTTAAAATTTTTGTAGAAAATCACAGAAGAAGAGATTAAAGATTTGCATTTGTACTTGGAGCTTCATTGTGTGCCAAACAACGAGCTATAGTTTTTTTAATGAGGTTGAACTTCCTGAAGGTCAATGAGCAAGAAAAAGAAGAGAAAGTTGTTGTTGGGTGAGTCAAGCGGTGACAGTGGATCGAGAAAGGAAAAAAGAAAAATAAGGAAATCTATGCAAAGAATGAGTTGTATAGTTTTTCCACGACTTTGTTGGAGAAGAAGCATGCATTGTACAGTGGATCGAGAAAGGAAAAAAAGAAAAATAAGGAAATCTATGCAAAGAATGAGTTGTATAGTTTTTTTCCATGACTTTGTTGGAGAAGAAGCATGCATTGTACATGTTTGTGCTGCAACATTTTATCATTGGATAAAGCTCTTGAAGTACATAATGTATCCCCCGATGTGCCTAAGTTTAAAGAAGGTGTTGAGAAGAGTTTTACAACTAAGCATTGAACAAACATTGTTATCACATGGTAGGGGATATGACATGGTAGTCAAAGACTTCTCAACTGGCCTTTCCCAACGGTCAATTGGATTACCAAAAATTAAAAAGAGTTACCAACCTGCATTCTTTGTAGAGATTATTTCTCACATGTTATGAGGAATTTCTTTAAACACATGGGTTTTGTAGTGTTGATTAGGCCATGCAAAATCATTTGGAACATACACTCCGAAAAACTTTATCACAATATAGGAAATTGGTTTAGCAATTTCTAATTTTTATGATTAAGGATACAAACAACAATTAAATAACATCATTTAGAATACTTGTTATTACCCAAGAACAACAACTATAGATCCTCAATGCTGAGGATTTCTCGGTGATATCCTTGGTGTTGAGGACATTGTGAAGAGATTCTCGGCATTGAGGATTTCTTGCTAGTGTCCTCGACATTGAGGAGATTGCAGAGTTCCTTGACATCAAGGATTTCTTGATGGTGTCCATAGCACCAAGGACATTGTGGGAGATTCTTGGCACTAAGGATCTCCTCTAAACCAAAATTGGACTTTTGAGAAGAGCATTGAGAAATCCTAAGTTATGATTGACTTTAATGCCTTTGTGAATGTAGTGCGTTTGATGTGTGATTGGTCATAATAGTACGAAGGGGCGAACAAACTTGGCTAACACCCTAGTGAAAAATATTAGGTATCTAAAATTATCAAATGGAAAATATTAGTATGTCAAATGGGCATTAAAAATACTTATTAAATTTTTATTACAAGTGCTAGAGGTCCAAAAAATTAACCCCTCTTTTCACCAAGATCTTAACAACTTTAATGAAACTTGATGACTACATTTTAACTTGTTCATGGGTACTCAGAAATTGCTTTTTATTGGAGCTACAATGGGAAGGAATGTTTTAGGAATGAACATGGATCAAGTAATTTGTTCACATGTGAGAGAAACGATTTTGGTAAACCTCCTCAAACCCTTGCATTTCAAACAAACGCTTGAGGCAAAGGAAGAGCCAATAGAGACATTAAGTAGTGGTTTAGAATTTGAGGACAACGAGGATGAGAGCGATAAAGAGAAATTTGATAATGACTAAAAACTAAAACTAAAACATTTAAATAAACATGCACCAAAGAGGAGGTTCAAATAACACAAGGACCAAGAAGTTGAACAAGTTCAACAAATAAAAAGTCCTTTAAGAAGAAGAAAGAAAAGTGGAAGCACAAGAGGGTGCTAACAAACAACCTTCAATTCAATCTCCAAGGATCGAAAAAGAAAATGCACACAAGAATAAGAAGAAAAAAACTATTTGTAAAGTTATTTGTGATGAATTACCAAGAAGAATGCAATCATCTAACATGTTGTCCACACAATGAAGATAAAGAAGACTAAAAGTAATGTTCCAAGGAAGAGCTAATTAAGGGTCCACATGTGCAATACTATTTTTGTAAAATTACTTCTATATTTTTTGTACAAATGTTAAAACCTAATTTATCTTTTTGCAATTAACATATGTGAATATAAAGTTTTTACACATTAGTAATAACATGATTAATCAAGTGCTTCTTTAGACTTCATTTAAGAAAGGAATGTGAATACCTTCTATGAGCTTCAAATCAATCAACGTCCTTTGGCACTCCACCTAAATATATCCTTTATATCTTTCATAATTAGTTTTCATTGTCTGCAAAATACAAGATGTTAAAATTACCCCAAACAGTCTCTCGACATCAAGGACATTTTAAGACATTGACAATATGCATAATTTAGGTGAAATACTTTTTCTTTGCCAATCTTCGATGCCGAAGTTGATCAACATGAATACTCCTAGTATCATTTGTACAGTTGCGCGGTCTTGACGCGTAGCATGTGTATGTCTAAGCGTGCAAAATAATCATTGGTGCACATGTAATTTATCAGATTGTGTTACAAAAGCTCCTCTTAAGTCAAGTATTAAATCATTCTATCAGATTGATTATTACTATTAATGTTAATGTATTTAAGTCTTCAAGAGTAGTTCAATTATTATTGTTTAAGTGAAGCCTTTAAAATTATCTCTTTTACCAAGTCCTCCCCTAAGTTCATAATTAATTTTAATAAGTTTGGGGTGTCCAATAGGATTAGGAACACCCCTAGGGTTGATCTAACCTTAGTTTATAAGGATAATTAAGTTAGTTAGGCTAAACCTTACACTTAGGGTCTAGCCTGCTTTATTTAATAGGTGGGACTCCATAAAATTAAGTAAAGGTGGAGCAAGCATACTAGTGTGTATAAAAAGAGAGCATATTGTTTTCTCTCTCACATGCCATCAACTCATACCTCTAACTTTAGGGTATGTCATACCCTATCCTTGTCATTGATGAATGCATCGTTGTGCCTTAAATATTTTACTAATTTAGTAGTTGAGGCCTTGTTCTAGCCAACTCATCTATGTTAAGCTTGTATATACGTACATACATATATATACACATTGTGTACATAGTAATTCTCTTTTAATATATTTAAATGTATGTATATATAGGTTTGTATGCTTATAATATGCATTTTAACATATGTTTTTATAAATTTTAATAGTATAGTAATCCAATGGAAGTGCTAATTGACAATAAAGGTGATATTCTACACAATTTAATGATGCCATATGAAAATGTTAGTTGAGTTTTATCTATAATAGAATTCACTTAATAGTGCATGAGATGTTATTTGTTAAACTATTTTATGGTTGTTCAAACTCTATGTCCCTACTTGATATTATATTGTAGTATTTCTTATTATTGATAATATTTTTATTGAGTATTGTGTTCCTACATGACCACTATCAACTATCTCTAGCAATTCCTTCTGCATTATGTAGGTCCATATTTAATAATACAACATGTGGGAAATATAACATTAAGTTGAATCTTTCTCAAAAGTTGAGAATGATATTTCATATTAATATTTTTAAAACCGTTAATTTTCATAGAGAACATAAATATTAAACAAACATGTTAAACTTGTGTTTACCTTTAGAATTGGTTAATGATATAAAGCATATGAAGTTGAGTTCATATTGAATGTGCATGATATATATTAAATAATGCAAAAATGTAAGAAGACATTAACTAACTCTATCGAGTTTTGTAAATTTTACAACAGTTCTCACTTCGACTCACATGTTAAATAATCTTGCATTTAAGTCAGGATTTCAAATGATTTATAATTTCAAGGAAAAATGAATATTTATTCTTTCACTTGACTAAGGGTTCACTACTTGACTTTAATGTGAATTAATAAAATTATAAAATTATTAAGTGAGTGTGAATAAGTTTATCAATGGCTGTAAACAATTTGATCTCTATGTCGAATTTAAACTAGATTAGGGTTTAAAAACAATGAATAAACTTATTAACCAACAACTGTGAATAATTTAATTCATACTGTCAAACTAAAACTAAATTTGTTTACTTTAAAATATTCAATTTCATAAACAAACTATGATATGCACAATACCGATAAATATTTAATACCACATTAATCTTTATTATTCATATTCTTTTATCCATTTATATTATGTTCAAATGTTAAAGTTGGTATAATGACGTTCTTATGCAATCAATGTGTGATCACTACACATGCTAACAACATGGATTAATGTTAATAGTTTTAAACATTATTTAATGGAAAAAAACAATTAGCACTAATACATTATATAGATTGTTATATTCTCATAGTTTTTTTGTTGCTATTTGTAACAAATATTTTTTACACAAGGTTGCAACATAAATTAATAAATCTCAAATAGTTATTGATTTAATGATGGATATATTTTTAAATATTACATGATTTAATGTTATAAAAAAATTGAGAATGGTTAAAAGTTATATAATGCTTTTATATAATCTTAAGCTAAATCATTAGAAATAATTAAGATGATAAATTCAAATAACCATAATGTATAAATCAAATATTAGATAAAAAAAATATAAAACACAAATTTTATATGCTTGCTTATATATTAAGGATAGATTAGTGGCCTTCAACTGTAAATCTTTTTTTCTCGCAAGTCCATCCAAGCTCAATGTTAATGTTTAGTAATATATAATTGTCCTATTAAGATTAAACTTAGTTAAATTTTATAATTTAAACATTTATAATTTAAATATTAAGTTCTCTTTGTATGTCTAGCTTCATGGTTTTTCCATGTTCCATGCATTTATTACAGCTTTATATAATGTTTTAAATGATTGACATATATAGTAATTTATATCCTCTCTTTAACTTTACTCTTACGGCTCTTATTTAAACTTTTAAACATTGTTTTTCATCCATAAACAATAAATGCCTAAAAAAAAAATATTGTAATTAAAATTTATATTACATTATTACTTTCTTATTGATGCAAATAAATATATACTATATTAGTTATATGATCAAATTCCTACCCAAGTTGATATAAAAAAATACATAGTCCATATTTAATTTCCATATTTCTTATAAATACTTCTCATTTATGTACATCAGAAAAATCAATTATTGAATCTTTACAAATCCAAGTTAGTGTTTTTTATTTTTTTGTGATATATTATTTCTATGTAGCATAACTCATCTTAAAAGGCATGTATCTTTTGTGAAGTTAAGGCATAAGTCTCCTTGGGGCAAGATTATAAAGTTTAATTATTCTTTAGGGCTCATGAGATAGTCACTCTAGAGTACTTGAAACTTGTGGACACCACCATTGTATAAGAAAAATCGTGTATACATACAATGATGAGTCATAAGCAATGGCAAATAATGGCAAATAGTGATAAAAATAACTTAAGGATATTTTGTTTTACACTAGTGAGTGTTCTTTGAGGAATTCAACAAGCGCATACCAGTCTTTATATATATAATTAATTTACATTTTCACTTTTGATAATATAAAAAAACATGATGATAAATAAAAAACATTTCGATCTTCATATTAACTACATTCCTCCGACCTACAATTAAACTACGTTTATAAGCAATTCCACCCATGCATATGCATAAAATCAATTTTTTATAATTGTTGTGGTGTCAATACCTCTTATTTTGAAAGCTTTGGTAGCTTAAAATCTCGCCAGACAGAATTGGAAAGTGTTTAATAATTCTTTTGGTAAATGTAATAAAAAAATTTAACTTTAACAAAAAAAGAATAATTTTACTTTGACTTTATTTTTAATCTTTAATTAAAAACTTTTTCAACCTTTATTTAATATATAAGAATTAAAAATATCAACTTATTATTTTATATAATAATACAATATGAAATACAATTAAAAAGTTCTTCTTGTGATAGAATTGACAAAATTAGTCTTGTCTTTAAATTTTTTTGTTATATCACATTAATAAAGAAATAAAAAAGAAAACAAATTTATTTATATGGAGTTACATAATTGATAAGTGAATTAAAAATTCTTGAATGTTGCAAAGATAATAATTTTATTATAAGATTTTAAATACTAAAAAGAAATTTACACTTTTTTAATCTGATGCAACTGGTATGATTCAAAATTTTCTAAAACTTAAAATTTTAAATAATTTTATTATTTAAACATAAAGTAAAGAGCATATATATGTAAAAATAATTGTTAATTAATATTAAATTTTATAAGTAGTTCTTGTCACAATTTAAATATAGTATTATTAAAAACAATTTTAATTTGAACCATTATGATTAATGTCATCTTAAATTAAAGTTTCTTTTTTAATATTGCATAGTGACTTTAAACATAACTTATTTAAATGATTCAAAATTCATTTCATACATTTGTAAATGACTTTTAAATTATATGCATTTCTATTACATAAAAAAATTAAATGTGCTTTCAAACACATTTTATGCATCAACATCTTATCAAATATCTTGATTGTTAAATTTATTTTTCCATTATCTCATTAAAATTCTAACATATTAATTAATTGTGTCTTAGCTCTATAATAAGAAAATTTAACATCTCTCTACATATCTAAATATTAATAATATTATTCTATTTTTGAAGTTCAATTATTAAAATTAATAACATCGTTATTTATTAAAAGTTAAACTATTGAAAAAGCAACTTTATTTTATTATAAATAGTATTCATAAAATAAGATAAAATAACTATGTTTTCATAATAAAAAGTGTTAAAATCAAAATATGTTAAAATTAATCAAAGGACGAATCCATTTAACAATAATATTATACTTTATATCTTATATATTTAATTATATTAAGGCATTTTGAACTTTTTCATATGTATTTATATGTTTCATATCATGAACAAATATATTAAGATTTGTTATGGTTGTTTGTCATTTGTCATAACCGTATTAAAAATGGAGTATATTTAACTATTCAGTAACCAGTATTAATTCAAATTATAGTTTTTAATACAAAATTTAATACATATGGTAAATCATAAATTTAGGGCTTAAATGTTTAGGTTTAGGGTTCATCTCGAGCTATGGAGAAGAGCAGGGAGTGCTGTTATACTACAGATTTGTCACGCTGCCAGATCCTGAATCCACCAGAAAATGGTTTGTGGAGCTCTGTAGTTCATTATCGCTACTTGGAAGAGTTCGCATTTCGCCCACTGGCATCAACGTCACGGTATTGTGTGTGTGTGTGTGTAATCATTCAGTAACTAGTGTTTGAATATAAAAAGTGGATTCATCATTATCATTAAGTGTGATAAATTATGTAAGTATGAGTATGAAATATTCATACTGTTCCAGCCAATTATTTTAATGATTTATATGCATTTCATGATTTGGTATATAAGTCTTCTTTGGTTTTTAGTATTTGCCAAAATATCAAGTTTTAAGTAATTTATCACTAATAGTATAAGTTCATATTTGATATGATAAATACGTTATATGAACTGTATACTAAATGTGTTGTTAGGTTGGAGGCAGTATGGAATCACTAAAGTTACATATTAAGGCAGTTGAAAGCCAACCTTTGTTTCAAGGATGTGATTTCAAGCTGGCTGCATGTACACATCCAATCAATTCCGAGGTTATATCATATACATATATTAATACATGGAAAATAAATATTTATACATACATGCATGCGTACATATATTATTTGATATTAAGTTATAGATATTATATAAAATAACCAATATTTAATTTTCATTATTGCCACTGTTTTCTCACACATACTTTTATTTGGTTTTTCCAAGGTTGCTGCAACATGTGGATTTGATTCTTTATCCGTTCGTTTGGTTGAGGTAAACAACGGATCTGTGTTCGTGTGTGTGTGTGCGACTGTGTGTCTGTATATGCATGATACAACTGTATGGTGTATAGATATATGGAACTGGAGATTATGTACATATGAGACACACACAGGACATATAGTTTTTAGTAATTATCAGATGTCTTTGCATTGATGTGTCTGTATCGTATTCTCTTGCAGGAAATAGTGACACTCGGCGTCAATCCTACACCATCACTGGATAAAGCTGGAAAACACTTATCTCCAAGGACTTCCATCAAATGCTCAACAATGGTATTTGCATTACGTTATATATAAATTAATACTAAGTTAATTACTATACATAATTTCGTATGATATTATGCAGGAAATGAAAGTAATATGGTGGTGTTAGATGCTAGAAATGTATATGAAACACGAATTGGCAAATTCTGTCCACCTAAAGGAGTTAATCTATTAGATCCAAACACAAGACAATACAGTGATTTGCCCGCATGGATAGATGAACACGCCGATCAACTACGAAAAAGTCCATACTTATGTAAGCTACATATACAATATGTGTCTTTTTTATATAACAAATATATGTGCATACATCATGCATGGATACTTAGTAGTTCAACATAAATGTTTATATATATATCTATGTACTACTCAATATACTTTATGTTTTGTATGTGTGTGTATATATTATAATATATATATAATTTATATATATATATCTGTGTGTGTGTGTGTGTGTGCAGGTATTGTACTGGAGGTGTACGTTGCGAAATGGCTTCTGCGTATTTCGTAGCAAAGGTCCTGGGTTTGAGAATGTCTTCCAGGTTTGTCAAACTGTGTAATGCACGTTTTAATCTAAGTAATTTTCTGGTTATTTTATTTAATTTAAACTTATTAAACTAAATTTTTTTTTACTGTGCAGCTTTTGGTGGCATTCAACGCTATCTTGAAGCATTTCCTGAAGGAGGATACTTCCAAGGGAAAAATTTCGTGTTCGATCACAGGTTTCACACTGTATAGATATATATGCGTTAGAGACACACACGTATATACACATTGTTTATATGTATATTACATAGATTGCATGTATATACGTATTATAAGTATGCTATCTATATTGTTGCGTGTTTTCACCTCACACTACACATGATACATGTGCACACACACACACACACACAACCACACACACACCATGCAAAGTCTTAAGTGGTACACTTCACAGGGTATCTGTGGCATCGGAAAGAAGATGAAACTCTAGGCCACTGTCTTGTTTGCAATTCTTTATATGACGATTATACATCCCGCTCTCGTTGTTCGCTGTGTCGTATGCTTGTGCTTATCTGTGACAATTGCAAGGTACATACATACATATGGTGTATAAATATGATATATTTGTATGCATGCACACACATATACACAATGTTGAGTTATGACTGGTTTACAGCATCAGAACCTTATATCTGTTGAATTGTGCAAGAGGAATACACCTACAGAGAATTCTGGACAACCTAAAACGAAAGGTAAAACTGTGTGTGTGTGTGGTTGTGTCTCTCTCTCTCTCTAGGAAGATTCATTGTATAAGAACAGTAGAGAAACTACATGTGTGTGTGTAATGTTTGCTAGTCTAGTACACACACATGCAATAATCCAATATGGAATGCATGTTGGTTTATAATGTAGTTTAGCATCCTTATTATACTTTTTTGTTACACACACAGAAGTTAATAAGATTCTTACAGATTCTAAGTTAAGAATACTTGGTTTACATGGTTTCCGTCAGAATGCATCTACCATGAAGGGCAGATTGGCATCATTATCAAAGAAGCTCAAACAAATAGCAGAGTTTACCTTTGTTGATGCTCCTCATGAACTTCCACTTATCTATCAACAAAGTAAGAAAGTAATATTATGTGTCAATACAACATATTATACAGTAATATAGATATATTTTACATTTGTATATTTTATTATGCTAAATCCTAAAGCAGATGGAGCACTTGATGCTATTCCTCCACAAGCGAGGAACAAAAAATTGCATGGCTAGTTGATCCAGATTATAATTCACAACCTTCAGGTATATATATATTATATATATATATAGAGAGAGAGAAGTGTGTTTCCATATGTGTATGTGTATATATAAGTTGCAAACACTGTCTAGTTTGCACAACACAAACCACACTGTATTATAGTGTGTCTGTATGTACACACTTATGCGTGTCCCGGCCTACTAATGATAAGAATTATGTGCAGATAATAATCTGGACTCTTGCACAAACAGCGTTCGATCCCATGCAGTATAAGTCACAGACATCAGGTATTTTACTGTTCTTCACTACCATTAATATCACAGGCACGCACACGTACTGCAAATATACAATTATATTGCTTATATATAACATACATTATTCATTATAATCATTATGTATATATACATTATTAATTCAGGTTGGTGTGAGAGCAAGGAATACCTTCTGAAGTTTATTGCACAAATGGGCCTTTCGACGGAGTGCTAGGATTCTCACAAGGAGCTTCAGTAGCTGCGGCTTTAGTTTCACTAAACGAGTTTAACGAGCTAAACAAGTTTAAGTTTGTGATTCCCTGCTCGGATTTATGTCACCAGCTATGGGAGAGATATGGGATTCGAGAGAGACAATCCAGTGTCCCTCACTGCACATATTTAATGGGATTCTTGGAATGACAGACAGATCGGCTCCTCTGAGAGTGAGGAGTTCGCTAACAAGTTTAGTGCTGGTTTTAAGGAGGATAGTTAAGCATTCTTCAGGACATATGGTTCCCACTGGTCCTGAGTATATTGAGCAGTATTTAGCATTTTTGAATCAGTTTATTTAACTTTATAAGTTAATGTATATAAATATCAGTGTATATAGTGTATATTAAGTGCGTGCGTGCGTGTTGTGTATTTGCATATATATGTCATGAAGTTGTATATTATTTGTATTTAACACATAATATGGCTACCAAAATCGTTGTTAAATTTTCATAACGTGCTGCGTGCAGATGTGCTGAAGGCCGTGTCATCTTCAGTGCCACCATCACGTCCTCCTCAGTTACCGGCCCTATCTCCATCTCTGCATATTCCATATTCTCAAGATCTCTCTCTCTCTCTCTCTCTCTCCACACACACACACACAACACCTTCACTTGGAGGAAGGCCATCAACTTCCGCTCTCTCTCTCTCTCTCTCTCTCTCTCTCACTCACACCACAACACACACACACACCTTCACTTGGAGAAAGGCCATCAACTTCCTGCTTTTCAAGCTCAGCCATTAATCTTCTAAGGGGCCTCATCGCTGCTTCTTTGCATACAATTCTCACATCTGACCCCGAATATCCCTCTGTCGCAGCCACCTATATGTAAATGTTAAATAAAATATTAAATAGAAGTTTTCTACGTATGTATTACCATCTCATCGTATGGTATATCTCCTCTTGATAGTGGTAGAAGCTCTTCAAACATTGCTTTTCTAGCCTCAGGATCCGGCAAAGAACCAAGATCTGTTCCATTAATAATAATAAAATTAATTAATGTATATGTTACTTGAATATTTATATAACTACGTTAAAACTTACACGTTTTTCAAGCCTTCTCAACATTGCAGCATCTAGTTCCCAAGGTAAATTTGTCGCAGCAAGTACGAAAACCAAGTCATCAGATTTTGTCAAACCATCCATCTGCATATTTAATGGAAACATAGTTTATAAGCAATACCTTATTGAGTATTATATAATTATTTAGACATCTAGTTCATTAAATAGATTAGACTAATTATATTTAGTTGTGTAAAAGGCTTAAAATTAATTAGAGTTGAACTCTCCCTCTCTCACATAATAATAATAATAAAACCAAAAAATGAAAGCAAAAAAAAAAAGAATAAAACTCATAATGCGTATTTATAAAAACAAAATATATAAAACCTGAATAAGGAGTTCAGTTTTGAGCCTGCGACTTGCTTCATGTTCACTGTTTGCTTCTCCACGCTGGCTAATTATGGCATCAATTTCATCTAAAAAAATTGTAGACGGTGCATAATGTCTTGCCAGCTCAAAAAGCATCCTCACAAGCTTCTCCGAGTCCCCTAATCGTATATATAATATCCATATTACTGTGCGTATACATACATACACAGATACTTCTATATACACACATATATAGTGTGCTAATGTATATGTCTTTTCATATTTGTACAAACTGTTATTTATGTATATATTAATGTTAAATATATATACATTACATGTATGTATATAGTATACTTACCACGGAACTTGCTGACAATTGTAGATGCGGAAATGTTGAAGAATGTGGTATTGCACTCTGTAGCCACTGCCTTCGCAAGCATTGTCTGTAAACAAAGTTGTGTGTGTGTGTATGTGTATGTGTATGTGTGTGTGTGTAACAACCTTCCAGTTCCAGGTGCCCAAATAAGAGAATTCCCTTCCAAGGTGATAACAAACCAGTAAAGTACCTACATAAAAGATTACATTACTAGCTAAACAGTTTAACTACATAAAGTAGACTTTTATGGTAGCTAAAACACACACACACACACACACCACTTACTGTGGATACTTGATAGGCATAACCACAGCTTCTTTCAGTAACTTCTTTGCACTCTCGAGACCTTTAATTGTATCCCATTTTACATCTGGGTTTCCTCTTACAATATCACTCACTGCACATTCATATATATATATATATATATAAACACACCGATATAGTATTATTTGTATATGAAAAACTTCTTGTGTGTTTGTTTTGTGGAAGTTTACACGTCCGATAACATGTCTCTCCCTTATATAAATATCTAAGTTGTAATGCTTTATAGTGTACTCTCTCTCTCTCTCTCTCTTCTCTCTCTCTCTATATATATATATATATATATATATACGTTTTTAATTATAAAAAAGACATACTTCATGATGGCATTTGCTAGCTCCTGCATTTCCCCAAGGAAAGAAGGTGCTGGTTTCAAAAGCCTGCAGATATAAACTAATAGTAAACAAATACTAAATAAATATAAATTATATACCATCGTTCCCTATTGGTTATCTGTTTATCACTACCCACAGAGTTCATTGATCCATTCACCTGTATAATTAAAACACCCAGATCTAGAACCCACATAAAAAAAAATTAAATTGAATTAAGAACCTCTGGAACAAACTGTTCATAGATCGCAGTTGCATGGTGTTCTAATTCATCCTTTCTGTGGAACTCTCTGGCTTTTCAAATTGGAACATCCCCTGAAATTTGCATGATATACCTCCTTAAAATCCTGCATATAAAACATACAATTATACATTTAAATAAGAAATATAATTCGCACCTCGAAGCTCCATCTGGTAAGAGCAGGAAATCGTCTTCCTGGCTGCTCATCGCCACCAGTTTACACTTAATCAAAGTGTTTAGGGTTTAATTAAGCATATTCTTTACAAAGTGTTTAGGGTTTAATTAAGCATATTCTTTAAGTGAGCAAAGTGTTTAGGTTTAATTACACATCTGTTATACTTAATCAAAGTGTTTAGGGTTTAATTAATTTAGAACCCTAAGTGTTAGGGTTCATATCACAGGAAAATGGGGGAGAAGACCAGGAGGACGATCGATTTGTGGATGAATCTAAGGCCAGTTATGAGGATCTCCTGAAAATGAAGGTCACCAACAAGGAGATGGAGCGCGCCAGAGTCCCAATTAACTGGCGCGATCAATGTGCCCACAGATTGATCCCCCTCAACAAGTGCCGCCAACAGGTAATTTTATATATCTTCATAAATTACCTACATTTTTAGATATACACTGATATGTATATGTGTGTGTGTGTGTGTGTCTTATATTATATATATATATATAAGAGAGAGAAGAGAGAGAGTAGATATATTGCATTTTATACTGAAATGTTGAACTGTAATATGTATATTGTACGATTACAACATACATATGTAATGAATGTTATACAGTGAAGTTATACACGCAGAATTATTATCTTCCGTGGCGTTGTACGGAGCTGAGGCATGCGTATGAGAAGTGCGAGTACTACTTGTACCTGGCGAGAGTGTGGAAAATGCAGCAGCTGGAGATGGAGCTAGAGAATGAGAAGAAGCAGGGACTCAAGATGCCTGGTGCGGGCAAATTGTCCACTGAAGAAGTGATGACCACTTGATTACAGGTATACATTTCTTGTTTATTATGAATGTGTATGCGTGTGTGTGTGTGAGAGAGAGAGAGAGGAGTTATATATACACAACATGTACAAGGAAGATTTATGTTGCTATGTATTGGGCATCTCTGTGTAAATGGATATACATAAAACAGAATGTGTGTGTGTGTGAGAGAGATAGAGGAGTTACATAATTACAGCATGTACAAGGAAGATTTATGTTGCTATGTATTGAAATGGATAGACATAAACAGAATGTGTGTGTGTGTGTGTGTGTGTGTGTGTGTGTTGATGTTTATACATTGACTTTAGAATAACTATAATAAATATTCGATTCCAATTGTATGGTCTAAAATTATTTTGTGTTTTAGTGCAGGTTGCTTGCGAAAGCAGCGCGTTTGAGCATCATTTGTTATTTTAATAATAAGAAAACAAAACAATGGGAAATCGCAACCGTTGACTTGGGCTCTGTATCGACGGCTGTTATTAACGTGTTTTAGAATATTCTAGTGTCTCGCTTAGGAATATTTTTCTTGTTTAACCCTAAACCCGGAAAGGGGAGTGATGGCAGCTGGGATTGGAAGGCCGCCAGGCGGCGGCGGCGGCGGCAATGCGCAAGCGTCTCGTCTACCTTCTCAGGAAATGCTCGACGATCTTTGCAGGTAGTTCTAGCTGTTTCTTCGTCTTCTTGCTCTATTTCGCTATGTATTTTCATGTCTTCGTGCTCAATATGTGTTTTTGTTTTGGATTTTCATAAGATATAATGTTTTTTCATCTACCCATTTCGTGCTCAAAATGTGCTATTTTGGTGATCTTGATCGAGTTTTAGGTGTTTTACGATTTTTCCCTTAGTCGTCATGCTCAAATTCGGTTTTTAGGGTCTGTTTGACGAATCTGTAATTTCTACACACACCCCAGCTGTTTCTAGCTCGATTCTAAGCTCAAAATGTGATTTTCAAAAGATTTTCATGTTTTTCATGCTCGATATGCGGTATTGATCGTGCTTTAAGTATCAAATTTGCAGTTTTAGGTAGATTTTTATCTCTGTGAGATATTGTGCTAAAATGCCGTGAATTTGAAGTAGATTTAACATTTTCCTCGATGTATCGCTTACAAATACGATGCTTTCTGTGCTTTGTACGAAGCTGTAAAGATCTTTAACCATGCTACAGTAGTAATTTGGTGATAATATGATGGATTTAGTCTTAATAAGACTTATTACTATGCAGTCGATTTGTACTGAATGCACCAGAAGAAGAACTGGAGTCGTTTGATAGAATACTTTTCTTACTTGAGCAAGCACATTGGTTCTACGAGGACAACACTATGGAGCAAAACGATTCCTTGAAGTCCCTCTCTTTACGAGAGTTCACTGCGTTAAGTACGTATGTCTTGTCTTATTATGATACATACACAGATACACACACACACACACACATATTGGTATTTTCTAACTTACAGACTTTCTAGTGTTTCGCAACTGCAATGCATTGCGCCCATACAGTACGCATTTTGATGATATATACAAGAATTTCACTAGCTATAAGATAAGCGTGCCTGTTACTGGTGCGATTATATTGGACGAGTCATACGAGAGGGTGGGTTATATACCGTCTCTCTCTCTCTCTCTCTCTCTTCTTATACATACAGGGTTGCTTATTTTATTATGTTGTTTTGCAGTGTCTTATGGTTAAGGCTGGAAACCTGGAGCTAGCTGGACTTTTCCCAGAGGCAAGAAGAACAAAGATGAAGAAGACCACAATTGTGCAATCAGGGAGGTAATGTCTTAGAGCCACAACACGCAAATATGTAATATGTATAAGTTACACGTTTTGTGTTTATATATGTGAAAGTATATGAATAGTTTTCTTTCATTTAGGTTTGGGAAGAGACAGGATTTGATGTGTCTCCGCTTATAAAAGCGGATGATCATTTGGAAGTCGTGATAGGACAACAAAGGATGAGACTCTTCATTATTGGAGGTGTCAATGAAGATACGACCTTCACCCCGCAGACAAAGAAAGAATAAGCGTACGTTTCCTGGGTGTGTGTTTGTGTGTATGATGTATGTATGTATGTATATTCTAACGACTACTGTTTGCAGGAAATAGCTTGGCACAGGATAGAAGATCTACCCAAGCACAGTAATGAATCTTCAAGTAATAGAGGTTCAAACGGGCGGAAGTATTACATGGTTTGGCCATTCCTTGGGTAAGCTGTGTGTGTGTGTGTGTCTATAAATCCCTTGTGGATATGTAAACGGATATCGTCCCTTCTACTCTCTTACTTACCATTTAAACATTCCATGTTAAATATTTGTTCTTGCTAGATAATGTACGACTTATATTTTGCTTTATTGTTTTCTGTAGGCCTCTTCAGGCATGGATTCACGAGCGCAAACCTCTGATAACGCAGAAAATCGATAATGGAAACAAAGGTACGCATATATGTGTTGTGCGTGTATGAGAGTACATAGAGTGCGTGCGTGCGTGTGTGTGTCTGTTGACATTATATACAGGGGTTACAGTTTGGAAAGCTGGAAAAGAGACAGGGAAGGAAAATCCTCCTGGGAAGAGCTTTCGTAACTTCAGGTTCGACTTAGCATATATACTGGCTCAATTCTAGGTATCATGTTTAACTTTGTCTGATATGCAGTTGTAAAACTTTAACGGTTTTGTACATGAATTTAACTGTTTGTAAATGCCGTGTGTGTGTGTGTGTGTGTGTGTGTGTGAGTTGCTTAAAGGAACATAGTGTTTGTTGGACTGCAATTAAAAGCATAACATTTGCTTTTATCATTCACTTTTATAATAAAAATCAGCATTTGCGAAATGAGAATATTTATATTATTCATATAAAACTACATGCCGTTATAATTTATATTTTATTTTGAATAGCATTTGTTAGATTACACTTTGGAATCCAAATTTATATATGTTTTCACTTGTGATACAAGCGTAATTATTAGTTAATTATTAGTAAATTAAAAATTTATACGCTTGAATCTGTCATCAAAAGACGGACACGTCACAACAAATTTAGAACATGACAATGTAAACTTTATATTTAAATTAACATTATTTTATTTTTTATTATAATGGTGTGGATAACTTTGTTGAGTATAGACAATTTTATCTGTAGTAAATAATAAAATTCTCTGTTATTATTATTATTTATTATTTTCAGCCTTGAAGGATTTTTCTTTTTACTATGAGATAAATTTTTTCTTATAATAAGTCCAGTGGAATTATTTATGCTTGATTTTATTATTAAGTTAAACTCTTAATTTAATTATTATTTTTAATCTGATGAGTTTATTCTTAAGTTAAATTCTTAATTATTTTTAACTTAGTAAATTTATTCTTAAACTCATACTTGAACTATTTAATAACCTTTAATTTAATTATTATTTTTAATTTAATAAATTTATCTTAGTTATTATTCTTAAAATATGTTAAATAAAGTAGATATTAACTATTAAATAATGAGTTTAGGATTTAGATAATATATCGGGTTTGTTCATGACACACACACATGTAATATAAATTTATTATTACTTCTAACTGGTGAGTCTTTTAATTTAATTATTATTTTTAACCTCTCTAAATTAAATTTTTAACCTAATTAAATTTATTCTTAATTATATAAATTTATCACTTTTAATTTAATTATTATTCTTAACTTAGTGAGTTTGTTTTTAAATTAATTAAATTTAAAATAATTACTAATGAAATTTAAGACAATCATAAATGAAATTTAATACTATCAAATAAAATTTAACGGAAAGATTTAACATCATGACGTACTCACACACGTTTACACACACTGAATCAAGATAAATAATAAAATTCTTCATTTGTGTTATTATTAGTATTTATTATACATCAGTACCTTAGTTTATTTTCCTCATTAAGAAAATCACCATTATAAATTTTTTCTGGACTAATAATAATAATAAAAATTATTATTATTATATTAAGATTAAATTTCTTTTTCATTTAACTTTTTCAAGACAGTGCACCAATCGATCCGTGCGGTAGCCATGTCACCAAACTTGGTATACATTTCCAGCAACGCGTTCCGCCACGACAACGTTAGAGTCCGAACCCTCCCCCGTTCTCCACGTGTCCCCCGGAGAAGACAGTCCCGGATGAGCTCCCGCGTTTACCATACATGTCTCAGTAGAATCCGTACTCCATAGCGGCCATCCCGTACGGACATGCCTTTAGGACAGCAAGAAAGGTAACGCAATCCGGTGCACAGTCCATACTTGTAAGCAACTCCATAGCCAATGAGCTTTCCCCATTCTCCACGTATCCCATAACGAGTGAGTCCCACGAGACCACGTCCGTGATCAATGCAGTATATGCATAGGTTACTTAGGGTTAGGATTAGGGTAACCTAAACTTAACGGCTGATTAACGGAATATACTTCGAGTGACAAAAGGTTGCGTGGTGAATATTCCGTGAGTGAAGGGTACCTTAAACCCTAAGTCGGGGAAGAGGAAGGAGCACGAAGCGCCGGGGCGCGGCGTCTTTCATAGGCAAGCTCGCTTTGAATCGCGTCATTGAAGAAATCGCAGAGGAAATCTTTGATCCTGAAGAAATTAATACGGGGAGTGTTTTTGAAAATTTTGATCTTGGAGATCGAAAAGATCATGGAGGAGGAGAAGAGCGATGAATCGGTGCAGTTTGTCAAGGAAGATATTGTTCAAAGCGTAAAAAATCCGTCTGTATTTGGAGTGATCGAGTGGCTTGGTGGAGATCGTTCCGATTCAGATTCAGATTCTTCCTCAGGTATATATATATAAAATTAGAGATATATTTAAATGTGTATATCATACATTTGAAGAATCGTTTTGTAGCACAGATCATATATGACTTTATATATTACATGATAAAATTCGTGTGTTACAAATGTACATTTACATGACTGCATATATGTAAGTGTACAAAGAGAGAATTGTGATATAGCACATAGGAATAAATATACATATAGATAATACATCAGGTGTTACTTTGTGTCTCTAATATAACACTAAATAGTATAGGTATATATCGTTTTAGTTTTTTGTGATTTGAATAGAAAGTATAAACATCTATAATATTGATGCATACGGATTCGTAAATTCATCTATGACTTTTTCTGAAACATATACTGCATATTTAATTCATTAGTACAAATATTCCATTCAGTATTCTATATTCTGCGTGTTTTGCAAATGATATATAGAGGATGAAGAAAATGAAGCGGAAGAGAAATCTCAAGTAGGTCTTGCTCGTGTATCGTGGATTAACGGTGAACGGGGCACTGTAAAACTTTCTGAAATACGTGTCACTGATAGAAGATACAACTTGGGTGATGTGATTGCATTAGCTTCTGATTCACTTGGCCAATATGGTATCATTTCTAATCTTGAGGTAAATATGACCGGTAAATATGTTTCATATATATGTATATATAGATATATGCTTATGTACACAACAAAACTAATATGAACATATATGATGTATATGGATGTATCAAAGGTGCTTGCGGACTTGGTGCATCCAAACGGAGAAATGTTGAGGAACATCAACACAAGAAATCTTCGGAGAATCCGGCTTCCTGTGGAAGGAGATTATGTAATCCGAGATCACTGGATTGGCCGTGTTGAAGAGGTTGTGGATAATGTCACGGTGATCTTTGATGATGGAGCCAAATGCAAGGTAGCGCGTGTGTGTATGTGTAAGTTTACATGGTTGTATGTGTTTGTGCATGGTCGTCCATATAGAGACGTATGCAGACATATAAAAAGCAGTAAAAGTTGTATATATACATTATAATGTACATCTTTATATGTCTATATGTGAAGAGCATACTACCTTAACTAATAGATATATCACTTATTTTAGGTGTTGCGGACAGATCCGGAGCAGCTTGTACCAATATCACCTCTTGGTGACTTTGCACACAATGCAGAGTGTTGCTACTTCCCCGGTTTGCGTGTCAGGGCTGCTTCTTCTTCAGTGTTTAAAACCGCTCGGTGGTATGTACACCCACACAAGCACGCACGCACTTGTAACACGTATATTCCATTTCTGGTCATATAATATGCCTATGTCAGTATATGGAAGACCATCAGATGGTTTTATATGTCACAACAGCGAGCATATGTTATTATATCATAGTGCATGTGTGTGTGTACGTTCATAATGCAAATATATATTTTTCTGTTAGGTTGCGAGGAAGCTGGAAATCGAGTCGGACAGACGGTATTGTCTATCGTGTTGATCCCGGATCCGTTGTAGTTTACTGGCTTAATATTGCTGGTGGTAGTGATTCTCCTGTTCCTTTCGAAGACCAGGTAAAGTTTATAATATATATTAGTATATAATGCACTTACATGTTATTAATAGCTTTCTCAATGTAACTACTAGGATGCTAAAAATCTTATCCGTCTCTCTCAATTCTCACACATTGGATGGGATATTGGCGATCATTCTTTGACGCCGAATAACTTGGAATTAGATGCAGCTACAGAGATTTCCAGAACGTCACAAGAGGTAACAATGTACAATTTGTGTAGAGAGGGAGGGTCTGATATTTTCATTTGGTAGGACGATCCGCAGGAGAGCTGTTCATCATCCACACCATACAGAAAGAAGACAAGGCGGTGCACAATGAAAAAGAAGAAGTCTAAGAAGGAGCAGCTTCATGACACTTCTCTTCGTGTTATACGGACAAAGACATTCGCAGATGTTACTTGGCAGGTGTGTGTGAGAGAGAGAATATTAGATAATATTTTATATTAGATTGTGTGAAATAGTATTTTATACATTGACAGGATGGTACAAGGAGCAAGGGGATTGAGACTACCTCCCTTGTAAGCGTACAGTTTGTTGGGGAGACTGACTTCTGGCCTGAGGACTTTGTGATTGAGCGTGGACCTGATGCCGAGGTTGAAGACACTGCTTACAGGAGAGTTGGCATTGTTAAAATGGTAATTCATATATCACATATAGTGTCATAAAGATCCTAGCACACTGTACATAGCTGTTTGTAATGTGGAATGCTGTTTGTGTATATAAAATTAATGTTGTTGTTTATATGTTCATGTATATAATGTTTCAATATATACATGAATAGGTGGATGCAAAGCAGAAAACAGCCAGAGTCAAATGGTACAAGCGAGTGTCTTCTCCAGAAGAGCCACGGGAGTTTGAGTCTGAGGAAATGGTTAGTGTTTACGAAGTTCTTCACCACCCGGACTATCGGTATGCTTAACTCACATACATACATATTTGTTGGTGTATGGCGTGCCCTATAGTAGCTGTGCATATCACTATCTTTATGATATGTATCACGCTTTATCTATCTGTTGTAAAATATGGATAGGAAAAACAGTATCATACAGTATAGATACACAGATATATATCTTTGTATGTATGGAAGTCTTCTTACTGTTTATCGTGTAGTTTCAACTGTCGTTTCACACACATAAACAGTAATATGCGTTCTCATGTACCATAGGTATGTCCTTGGTGATATCGTTATTCGGCTGACACCGGGATCTGTGAGATCGGAAGATTCTAACAATGCTGATCTTGAAAGCACCAGTCAGGACTCGGAGAAATCTGAACAACTAAAACACAATAAAGTTAGGGTACTTAAATTATTTCATCATTATAATATTTCATAACTGTTTATGCTATCAGTAATATATGCAGTTATAAAATGGTGTACATTATACAGGAAACAGACATATCTTGGGTGTGTCATTGTCGGGCTTGAAGATGGTGATATTGAAGTTGAATGGACAAATGGAGTTGTTTCAAAGGTATACGGTAGTGCGCATAGATGTACATTTGTATCACAATCAACATTACATAACATGCTTATACGCACTGTTATATGGATCCTCTCTCTCTCTCTCTCTCTTATTGAGTGTTTTTGCAGGTTGGGCCACAGGCTATCTTTGTTGTAGATCGTGAGGACGACGAAGGATCGGAAGATGAAACAGACAGCGAGGCAAGCTGGGAGACTGTGGAGGACCGTGATGATCTCTCAATGTTTGAGGTAGATATTCATAAATATATTTATGTACATCTTAAGAATACATGTATATGGGTACATATGTGTGTGTATATACACGCACATACATATATACAAATTCTATGATCAGGGTGGAGGGAATCCAGAGGCAGCAGGACAACAACAGATGTTGATAATAATAATCAAGGTGGTGCTTTGAATTTTATAATAACAATTGCATCTAGGCTTTGTAATGCGGTTTTCGGCCAGGCTAGAGGTATATTTATGTAGTATGTTATACATATACTCGTCCCTTTGCTTTCTAACAGCAGGTATATAAATAATATAAGAGAATATAGTATGTGGGGGGCTATGTTATATGATTATTATTCTATATAGTGATGTTTTTTAACAGTTGTAGGTGAAGCTAGTGAGGAAACAACAGTTGCTGAGGTAGAACAGGCATTTAAGAGTCTTACGTTATCTGATGAGGATGAACAACATGAACATATCCCCAGGTTTACATCCCCATCTCTCTCTCTCTCTCTAACACAGTTAAGAGCAGCAGATAGCGGAGGCTCCTATCAAACAGTTTGATATAGTAACTGGTGCTGCAGATCATCATTTCTTTGGTGAACGAAACGAGGTAATAACACACACACACACACACACACACACAGGGCACGCACGCAATAATACCCCATAGTTTCATTATTTTTAAGCTAGCAGGGTTTGCGTTCTTCCATTATGTAGTAATACTTAACAGATCACCTACCGAGTTATATAAATTAGTTACGTAATAGTTGATTGAATTAACATTCTTCTATCTTTAGGTCGCAACACAGCGGAAATGGCTTAGGAAAGTAAACCAAGAGTGGAGCATTCTTCAAAAAGATTTACCTGGTATTCGTTATTAATGAATGAATGGTTTTTAATTGTTTAATGTTGTTTTATCTATTATGATATAACGTTGTGATTTTATATTATATGTACCATACAGAGACAATATACGTAAGGATGTACGAGGACAGAATGGATTTGATGAGAGCAGTAATTTTGGGAGCTGATGGACCCCCTATCATGATGGGCTTTTCGTATTCGATTTATTTTTACCTCCTGATTACCCGAGTGTTCCTCCCGTAAGTATATGGGGTGTGCGCGTGCGTGCATGTGTATAGATGTAATCACAAAATATAGCTCTGTTTCTCACTCTTCTCACAAACACACGCAGGCATGCACGCAACTCTTTCTAATGTTTTATTATTTCATTTATGTATCTTTTCTGTCTTTAGATAGTTCATTATCATTCAGGGGGACTAAGGCTAAATCCAAACCTTTACGAGAATGGTAAAGTCTGCCTGAGTTTATTAAACACATGGACCGGTAAGGGTTCGGAGCTCTGGAATCCTGGTACCTCGAATATTCTCCAAGTGTTGGTCTCCATTCAAGGTATAGATGACACAGATAATAGAATATATATTTTTACAATGTGTTATCTATTGTAAACATGTATATAATATGCTGCTGATCATTGATCAGCTTTAAGTTTGTGATGTATGCGTTTTCAAGGTCAGACACGTATGATAATATGGACACATTCCTTACATTTGATGTGTGTGTGTGTGTGTTGTGTAACACGTATATGCAGGGCTTGTGCTTAATGAGAAGCCTTATTTCAACGAGGCTGGCTATGATCGTCAGACGGGAACTGGTGAAGGGGAGAAGAATTCCGTTGCTTACAACGAGAATACTTTCTTACTGAATTGTAAAACAATGCTTTATCTCCTGCGTCGTCCTCCAATGGTATGTGTGTGTGTGTGTGTGTGTACATATATTGTGCATGTAACATTTGTAGTACTGATATGTATACATATAAACATATAATTGTTTATTCGTCTCCAGCATCTTGAGGAGTTAATCAAGAGACATTTTCGAGCAAGGGCTGTAAAGTTTATCAAGGCTTGTGAAGCTTATCTCACTGGTGTTCCTATTGGGACTCGCTCTGCAAACAGGGACAAGGACCCTCAGGTGTGTACTGTGTGTTATGCGTCTGTGTGCGTATGTATGTTCCCAATAAAAAAAAACATCAAAATATCTTTGCAAGTTGGGTGCGTATCTGATAGATCAATATGAGAGAGAGAGAGAGAGAGAGAGATTTACATATGAAGATATTATCATAATCCACAAATACACCTCCATAAACTCTGACTACGAGCATCATATGTTCCTGGTGTGTGTTAATGTTACATGGATACAGGAAGAGGGCATCGGATGGTTTCAAGCTTTTGTTGAGAAAGTTAATCCCAAAACTGGCTGCTGCTTTTGCGGAGATTGACTGTCCCCAAGTGAGTTATAAATAAATTATAAATTTTCTTTTTAAATATATTTAATCAGAACCATTAAAATGTAACTCCTCTCTCTCACACACACACACACGCTAAGAACTCGAATATATGCACAAAGGTTGTCTAGTTGCCATGTACAAATTACACAGAAATTATACAACTAGAAGGTTGTCTAGTTGCCAAAGTTTAGTGAAATTCTTATTTTATTTTCTTAATAATATATTTGTATGTTACTCTTAGTTCTGTTTTCTTTTTTATCTCATCTTTTATTTTTAATATGTATGGTATTATTTTATCATATTCATTATTCTCAATCTTTACCATACTATACTTCTTTATATTATTTATACTTTACATCTTTATATCATTTTTACTTATATCCACACGATATATTACATATTTAGCATAACCGGAGATAGGGCCTCACGGCTGGAAAAGCACCGCAAGTTTTGCGGTGTCCGGTGCGCCCCGGCGGCCCTTAAAAATCTATTCTGTGAATCCTTGAATAATGTAATTAAAGCAATTGAAAATTAAACATTAAATAGAACGTATTACCAGCTGTCAATTAAAGGAACGTTTTTTTAGTTCCAATACAAAAAGGCTCCAACCTAAATTCAAACTGCACAAAAGCAAGTATCTCATATATATATATATGAGATACACACACACACACACACAATATGCACATCAATGTCGTATATTATTTTAAGATTTAGATATGAACTAGTATCTGAACTCCGTGTGTGTGTGTGTTACATAGTGGCATAAATAAATAAAGTGTACAACATGTGGATACATGTTAACTATAAGACAAGCTAGCAACTATACCAATTTACTAATAATTGAATCGCTAACCCAGTTACTTTACACCTTTCATACCTTTGTGTGCGTGTGTGTCTGTGTGTGTGTGTGTGACGTACCTAGTATACTTTGTCTGGAAGAGGCACAGGTGCACGCCGCAAGGTTTTTCGGCAAATAGGACAAGCAAGCTTTTTCTCGAACAAGTTCATAGCACAATCTATACAAAAACAAACGTGAATGTGTGTGTGTGTGTGTTGGATGATATATAAATACATACATATATACGTAACAGTATACGATATATAATGATGTATGATACATACGTGTGCACAGGACATGACCGCAAGCAAAGACGCTCCTCTTGACGAGTTCTTCGAAACACACCGCGCATTCCTTTAAAATAGCAGGTCGGGAAAGTCAGGTGCATGAATTGTGTGCGTGCGTGTGTGCATTGATTCATTAACTGTTTAATATTTGAAGTACTTGAGACCTCTATATATGCATGTTCATATGTAAGCATGCATCTGTAATAGATGTGTGTGCATATGTATATGTATACGCCTGCAGGTCGGTATGTACCTTTGTTTTTTCTACGTTGGTATTCTGTTTGAGCTCGTTTTCTATGTCTTTGCCGAGCTCCTTTTTGAGTTTCTCTTCCTCCTCCCTCCAACTGTTCATGAACGCTTCCTTCTCTCTCTTGAATTGCTCGAGTAGCTGTACACACACATAGGCATGTATACAATATAGACAATGTACAGAGGTACATGCTCAAAAAGACATGTATCCACATATAGTCACATACGTCTATATACACTATTTATCTATCGAATCTCAACCGCATATGATAGTCGAGTAGTAATCATTTTCACACGTAATTAACATATCATACACATACACATTACATTCTTATGCTTTTGTGCAAGTGGCTATCTACATACATATATATGCACACCCAAACACGGACACACAAAACACACATACGCACCTCCATTTTTTGATTCTCTTGCTGTTCAAGTTTCTCGTTATTTGTTTTCTCGACTCTCGTAAGCCACTCGTCATGAGTGGCCTTTAGTTCATCTTCCATCTTCGACTTTTCAGACTCCAAAGACAACAGCTTGCTCGACCTGCACATCACAGTCATGTTTACGCTTTTGTACATTGTGTATGTATATGTTTATGCTTCTACCTACGTTGTGTGTGTGTGTGTATGTGTGTGTTTTGCTTACGTTTCCTTGGCCTGTTCGGTTCCACTGCGGTGAGCCTGCCTGAGAGTCTTCAAATAACGCAGATGATCCAATTTCTGCTTCTCCGTTTTGGTGTGCTGGAATTCTAGTTGCATTCTACAGTACAAATATGCATACAATGAATATATTTAATACATACACATAAAATGAGTTATTATTCACATAAAATTGCCTGTACACAGGCATGTATATGTCGTGAATGATTACAGCTAATATTGAATATCGGTATATATCATAATACGAATCAGTTTGTTAAGTACATTATACGTACAGACTCCAAGACTTACAAATTCACATGGCATAAATAATATAGCACATTACATAGCTTCCATATTACCACACATGCAGGTATGCACTTGCACACACACACACACACACACACACACATGTATATATACAAATTGCAAAGACACTTAGCTGTGTACATACTGTACCTCCAACGCTTTTCGTTTCTGGCGAAATCCTCTTCCATGTTTAGCAAATGACGCTGGAATTTCTCGTCGTCTCTTTTGTTCTGCGAATGACACAATATAGAGCATAGATATTACTATATGTATACTATACACAATTATGTATAGTATACATACAGAACACACACACACACAAACAATAAGAAAATTAAAGAAATCAAGAGTATAAACATGTGTATGCATCTAATTACATACACCAGATAAAGTATGACTCTCGCTCTCTTTCTCTCTCTCTTAGAATATAAAAGACATCCCTGTTTATGAATACGAGTGTACTCGTGTGTGTATATCACATTAGATATAATACGTATACATATGTATACATATTATATGTGCGTATGTATAGTGACACTGATATAGTAATGTGTGCATGTACCTCTTCTTCCTGGAGATGCTTCATCTCTTCAGTGTCTTTTATGCATTTCTCGATTTCTCTCGCATTAGTATGCAGCATAATCTGCAGATGGTTTTTCTCTGTCTGAATATTCTCCTTGTGTGCGTCCAAATGGAACACTCGCAGCTTCGCCTCGTGGACTTTTGCAGTTCGCTCCGTAGATTCCTGAATATTACATAATACGAATTTGTCTATGCACACACACACACATACAAATCTGCATATATATGTACATATGCAGAAGGCATACATGTTATATAATTCTGTTACAGGAGTACGGTTGGTCCATGCGGTATGATTAAAATCTATATTACACAAATGTAATATAAATGCATGTATCAGTAACACATACATACATCTTATATAAATTACCTTGTACGTGTTCTCTACGGATTCTATGTCTTTGAGAGCGTCTGCAGAGAGCACTCTCCAGTTCACGAGTTTCTTCTCAGGGTCGATATTTTCCATATCTTTTGGATCTGCTCTGTAGCCAATCATTCCTTTCAACGCGCTCTCCCTGCCCCTTTTCTTTTCTGTGTCAAACACAAAATAAGTTCATGTGAGTTATTTGTATGATCTGTATATGTCTATGTAAAGATGTGTCTTTATGTCTACTGATCTGCATGCGTATCTGAAAGAAAAAAAAAATAATATATATATATATATATTGGAACTTTATCCACAGGAAGTATAAGTGTATGTATACAATAGATATATCCACATAAATGTGTTACGCTGTTTTGTCTAGAGTTTTGTGCTTACCTACTTAACAGTTACAGTGAAATTTCATGTATTTACAACATAACACACACATGCGCACGCACGACGATTACATAAATGTATACAGCTTTTTAAGTTAGCTCTATATGCACGTAGATATATATATATATATATATATATATATGCATGCACATTCACCTGCGAAGAATGTCTCGAGGAAGTCCGACTGCACGGAGAAGTGAGGTTCTTCTTTAAAAACCAACAGCATCGTATTCTTATTTGCCTCAAAGGTACCTATTTTGCATAGAATTAATAGTGACGAAGTTACTAATTAAATTAAATAAATGTATTAATAATTAGTTGAGTATTTAATTAATTAACTCATGTAAAATAGAAATGGTATATTAGTGTTCCACATCTATGTCTGTACACGAGTATACGGGTAAATATGTATAAGTACACACACACACACACGCGCGGAATTGTGATTAATTGATGCACTAACCACTTAAGCTAGCTTCCTCAATGCGTTGAAAGATAAACTTCCAAACTTCCTCCTTTGTTTCAAAGTTCTTCACAATAACCACAGGAGGCCTTACCACATTCTTCTTAACTTCTTCAGCCGCAATATGTTTCACCCGAGCCTGTGCAATGGTCTGTAATCTTCTCTCCTGAACAGCCTATTACAAAATAACAAAAATAATTTACACATAACATATAGTCTTGTGTGTATGTGTGCGTACACGTTTGTAACTTCAATATAAGACTACAGTATGTTAATCAAGATATATTACTCATCCTTGCAGATATACAGAAGTAGAAACACACGAGAGAGAGAGAGAGAGAGAGAGACGCTTCATCTGATATAGGCAACTCTGTGTGTGTACATCAACTAACCTGTGGGGTTATGACCTCCTCCAGAGCACGGTAGTAGCCTCTGTGCTGTTGCACACGCTTGGTCTTTATCGTCTTCGCATGTGTCATTAAGGCTCTCCAGCCTTTAAATTTCTACAATACCAATTGCATTTTTACTTACATGTTTATCTGTGCGTCCATATATGAACATTTAGATACGCAGGTAGGCATGTGTCTTTGTACGTATGTATCGACACAGCTCTATATAACGTATCCATTTTCATATGCATTGCGCGCATGTGTATGTGTTTATGTGTGTGTTATGTAAATATTAACAGCTCCGGAGATTTCAGCAAAGCATTTGCATTTATGCTCTTATATACATATACATGTGTGTGTGTGTGTGAATATAAAAACTAACCTGAAGAGTGGGGCAGACTGCACAGTAGCGGAAGGTGTTATCTCTGAGCAGGTTGGGAGTTTCATTACCAAGTGCATATTTAACTTCGGGAAGAAGTTTCTCATACGCCTTTTGCTGGATTAGATCGATCTCTTCGTCGCTTTCGCCTATACGTATAATACGTATATGGGCATATCATTATAATAATTATTAATTAATCACACAAACCTTCTTCATCGAACTCGTCTTCTTGCATGTCATCATCACTGTCAGATTCCTTCGCCTTCTTTGTAGAGCATTCGGGCTGCTCGTTCCACCTTCGCTTCATACTGAAATAAAATAAAGAGTAAAATTAAACGGTGAGCATATCTATATAAACGTAACTGCGCGTGCACACACAATTAATCTCATCACATTTACTATGTATATATAGCGGCTAACTTGTTACGGTGTTCTTTTCGTGTTAAAGAGAGAAGAAAACATGCACAAAATCTCTCTTTTCGAGAGTGAAAGAGAGTGTATTGCTAAGGGGAAAAGAGGGATTTTGTGAGTTGCAAAAAACTCCGACATGAAAAATGAAGCAATTTTCTGTAGGGCACTGTGCTATTGCTAATATACAGTGTAAAGCACAGCGAAAATGTGAAATCCTTCAAAAAAAAGACTGCAAAATGCGGATTTGAACAAAGATGTACCAAAGAACGATAAGCACAGCGAAAATGGTAAAAACGCGAGAAATGCATATACACAGTGAAGAATAGAACGAATCGCTCCGTAGGTTCAGAGAAGATTTACATATAAAGATCAAAAACAAAGCAAAAAAATGTGGATTTTTCACGAAAGATCGAAAAACACAGGAAGAAATGCATAGATTGATCTTGATCGAGCGCTCCGAAGCTTGAAAACGAAGAATAGAAACCCTTGAAGAAAGAATCACATGAATAAGATCACAAAATGCCGATTTTCACAAAGATTTACATATAAAGAATAACACAGAAGAAATGCGGATTCTTTTGAGAGAGAGGATCGCGCAAAACGGAGATACAAAGACTGAAGAACACAGAGCAACATCTGGAACAAAAAAAGCACAGAAATGGCGATCATACCTGTTCATGGAACACTCTGAAGCTTGAAGAAACAGAAAACCCTATCGAGAAGTTTGAAGAAAGGATTAAGAACCCTATGCTCTGGTTTTAGGGCAATCTCTGTTTTAGGGCAAATCCTAATGGGGTACCTAGATGCGCAGCAGGGCGATGGCGGCAGGACGGCTTTTAGAAGGGCTGAGAAGAAGTACAAGCTATATAAACACGCTTCTACAACACACAAGCACAGCAGGTACTTTGTTGTGTGTTAATTTTACACATAAGTGTGCGCTCTGTTTGTCAATTTTGCCCTTTATGTTGAAATTACACACACATAAATGTACCTAGTATACATACTCTTTTGATAGATATGTACCGGGTGTGTACATACATACGTATATATATATATATATATAGACACACACACACACACACACACACATAGGGAATATGTATATGTGTACACCTGTTTGAATCCTTTCTTTGTGAAAACTACCCTTCCATGGTGTGTGTGTGTAGATGTGTTATATATATATTAGAGAGAGAGAGAGGGAGAGAGAGTATTAACCAAAATGTATTGCTTCTATATAGCTATTATTCCCTTCTATCTCAACCGTAGAAAGAATTCTTACACGCACGCACACACACCACTTCTGTTGTTGAACGTGCTAGTTGCACTCTCTATCCGTATTCGTATTGCTCCGTATTTTATACACCCCGCACGCGCACACACACACACACTATGTGTGCGGATACTTCGGAAGCACTCTTTTCTACCCTGTGTAGAGGTATCAGTATATTGTTTTTCCGCCTTATTTATTTTACTTAAGTTTGTGTGTTTGTGTGCGTGTACACACATAACTACCTACATTTAGCTGTTATAACTTTATCTCTATTTTCATTTGTAATATATATTTTTATATGTAGATATTTGTTTTATATACCATATGTATGAATATACATCATCCGTATGCACGTTTACTAGCACGTTCATACATACATGTAGATATAAATATAGTTGTGTGTGTGTGTGTGTGATGTGTGTGTGTGTTACAAAAATATAGGTTTCGTCATTCATCTATAAATAAGTATCTCTCAACATTAGTCCGTAGAAGGGATTTTTTATCTTGGAAATATTATTTTAAGCTAATCACGAATATGAGCTTGTGCCTTATTTTGGGAAACCAGCACGCACATGTCACATGTATCAATCACTGATCGGAAAAAAGGACACAGGCACACAGATGCACACAGAATGTATATGTGTATGCGTGTGTGTATACCAAGTGCATGCATCCACGCCGGGAGGAAATGACTTTATACGTCTTTTCTCAATTAGTTGTGTTTGTGCGTGCTTGTGCGTGTGCATATATATTTATATAACGTACCATATTAATATTATTGTACTTTTCTTTGAGGTTGTACACACACACACACACACACATCGCTATACTGTATATGTACATCATCAACGTGTTGCTTGCTCGGACCATGATATTTGTATACACCAGTATACAATGTAATCACTTTTTCGCATTTAAGCTATATTTTTGCGTGTGTGTGTGTGTGTGTGTGTGATATAAGCTTGTTTAGTAAAATAGATTATAATTAAGTAAAATAGCTAGTAAGTTTAATGATTAATTGTCATCTTTTAATGAGTACAGAACGCAGCTTCCACCAACAGATCTTTCAGAAGTCGTAGATTTTGCAAAAATTTCTCAATTCAACGATGAGTACGCTTTGAAACGTGGCATAGAAAGATTCACCGACGCAAAGTACGAGTTTCCAGTGTACGTTCTCGATAACCACCCTGGTACGTATAGCTATACATGTGTACATACATATATATGTGTGTGTATTAGATATACGTAAATACATGTACACGCGATGCGCTGGTAAACAGACTTAGTTTATTCATTAAATTAGATTAATAAATTTACACATGCACACGTTATGCAGGTTTCTATTTCATTCCACAAGCAGTGAACTTGAGAAACAGTTTCATTATATAAGAGAAGCCCTTAATGTTTACCCGGAGCCCCCCAACCGTACAAGCCACACAGCGCAGTACGGACCGCTTGTTTGGTTTATGGTCAGCCTCTGAAAACAAGCACAAGCTTGTACAAGATGAGCCCGTGGATATATCCTCATGCATATTCTCAGAATCTACAGGTATTATAACTAGTGACTCTCTCTCTCTATCAATATATACGCACACGTATAGATGACGTATATATATGTGTTTCTTTTCCAGAGATAAGTTCTCCAAACACTGGAAAGGAGCCGATAATTTACCACGCCCTAGAGTTCTGGAGAGTGGTACAGGGAATGACTTGTTCATTAGAAAGTGGAAGTTTGCTGACAAAGCAGACAATGAGGCAAACGACGTGGCAGTTTCGGCTGAGTCACTCCTTCGTAAGCTACGATGGGCTACACTTGGTGTTCAATTTGATTGGTCAAAGGTAATTATATATAATATCTATAGACATTCACATAGGACTGTATATATAAGTGATACGTTATATATGCATATTTTGCAGCGAGCATACGATGTATCACTTCCATACAGAAAGTTTCCAAAAGAGTTATCAGAGCTTGCTACAAAGCTGGCGGCTCCTGCGATGAACGGTGGTGAATTCCGTGCTGAGGCTGCCATAGTTAACTTTTTCGGCCCAGGTAACATATATTCATACATTTTTCAACATGTCCGGTATATCTTGATAATATGTATAACATGTCCTTTATCTTCGTAATATGTATAACATGTCCGGTATAATCCATAATATGTTGTTTCCTTTTCTAGATGATATGCTCGGAGGACATATTGACGACATGGAAGCTGATTGGAGCAAGCCCATCGTAAGCATAAGGTGGGTGTGTGTGTGTGAGAGAGAGAGAGATGTCTTCTTACTGTTTTTAACTTTCACAGTTTAGGTTGCAAGGCTATTTTCTTACTAGGAGGTGAGAACCGAGAAGATATTCCTGTCGCAATGTTTCTACGAAGTGGAGATGCCGTTCTCATGGCAGGCCCAGCAAGGCGATGTTTCCACGGTGTGTGTGTGTGTGTAGTATATGTACATACATACAAGAGGCACACACACACACATATACGGAGTGTGTATCGATATGTCTAACTAGCAAGGATGTGTATACAGGTGTGCCAAGGATATTTGTGGATTGTGAAGAGTCTGATTTGCCAGATTTTTCATCTGTGAATCGACAGTGCAGACGACACGCTGTGTTGAAGTATATTCAACAGTCGCGGATTAATATAAACATTAGGCAAGTTTTTTAATTCATTCACATTACCGTGCAGTTTTGAAGAAGCATGTACACATTCGTTAAACTACTATATATTTATCCAAAACCGATTCTGTCTATACTGTGTACTGTGTTACATATACATATAATTAAAATATTGTAATATTATTTTATTAATATTTAAATCAGTAGTGGAATAAATGAAATTCCCTACTGATTGTAAAATTAAATTAAAATTAAAATATTTAAATTTATTATACAAACCATGGCATGCCCAAAACGATGGGAGTTTAGTAGTCTATAATTATTTTATAAACATATATACATTGCACAAATTTGTAGATATTTATAAGGGAAATTTCATGTGTGTGTGTGTGTGCATATCTTTATATTAAATATGAAAGAATCTTGTATCTCCCATAATTACACACACACATTCATTCTCTGTACGACGAGTGTTAGACGCATTCATCACGCACATAAGTAATTATATTCAATAAAAGAGAGAGATTGTTATTTCACATCTGTATATGAATGAATATATATATATATGTGTGCATATCATTTGTGTTAAATATGAATAATTACACACATATATATATTCTGTACGATGAATACTATAAGCATTCATCACGCACATAAATAATTATATTCAATAAAGAAATAAAAGAGAAAGACTGTTGTGTTATATAGACTATTAATTTATTTTTTTCAAGTTTAATAAAAATAACAAAGATATCTTTGTTACATTCCATTGTCGATATGATTATCAATATTACTGACATAATATTATTGATATAACACATTATTAAAAATTCAAACTTAAACATACATGTAAGTATATACGTGTGTTGACGTGTATATATATAAAAACATATTATATAAGATTTATATAACACATATTAAAAAAAATCAAACTTAAACATACATGTAAATATATACGTGTGTGTATATATAATAACATATTATATAAGATATATTTACTGTTAAGGACTGAAGTGTTAAGCAAAAATTGTATATATATTTCTGTATACATATGCATACTGTGTACAGATATGTCAGTACACATGCCCCTCAAATTTATCACATAGATTTATAACGTACGTGGAATTCCAAAACTAATCAAAACTAAGACAAAAGGGGCATTCCGAGAATCGAACTCGGGACCTCTCGCACCCAAAGCGAGAATCATACCACTAGACCAAGCCCATGAACACACGACGTCCTCAAATAAGTCTATAGGTACGTATAAAGTCAAACAACTTTGCACGTTTTATATAAAAATAAAAAACCCTTAAACTTATGCTTAGTTATGTAAAGTTTAAATGATAGTGATTATACATGTTTCTCAACACTCAACACCTCATATAAAACTGTATTAATATACATTGTTCGTGCGTTGTGTTTACATATTGATTTTTTTCATATATTAATACAAATATATTAGTGTTAGTGAATATTTTGTAATATGTATTTATATATATATATATATATATATATGTGTGTGTGTGTGTGTGTGTGTGTGTGTGTGTGTGTGTGTGTGTGTGTGTGTTCTAAGGTCAAGAGTCTTGACCTTAGAACACACACACACACATTACACATATATATAAAATACTAATTGTCCTAGTCTTGACTCAAGTAGGACAATTAGTGAAACCGTAACGGGTTATATAGCATATACATGTATCTGTATATATATAAATTTTTTTATATAAAATTATTAAGTTTCTTAACCATTTGAGTTATCTATATGTACATCCTTTAATACGTACGATTAGATGTTTGATATACATGAATATATATATAATTCTTGTAATGCTATTTACACACACACACGCATATACAAGCTGCGTGCGTGTTTATGTGGATCCCGTTTGTATATGTACGTGTGTGTATAACAATAAACACTTGTGTAAAATTAAACTTGTAAAGCAACCATGTGTTCCAATATCAAAACCTTAATTTTAATAATTATTAATCGAAAACGGAAACATGGCATTACAATTTTATATATATATATATATATAACATTTAAATCAACCCATAAGAACTTAACGATGTATATATACATATAGATATATATATGTATGTATGTATGTATGCATACGTATAACTACATTTATTTCACTGCTTATGAAAAGAAATGGAAGAGATGGAATATTACACGAATATGCAGTTAGAATGGAGCTGTATGTTGTGTACATATTCAGCCCAGTGTTATATATTACAGAAATTTTATATATGCAGTATAAGTGTATTTAATTAAAATCACTTTATTTATTGAAATCTTCGTGTATACATATATACTGTTATGCAACGTTGTTTTAGGGGCATTCCGAGAATCGAACTCGGGACCTCTCGCACCCGAAGCGAGAATCATACCATTAGACCAAATGCCCATTTGGAAAATTGAAACTCAAAGTATTCTTTTGTTAAGTTACCTTCATTAATAATGTGTATACATACGGAAACATACATATGTCAATATGTATACATATAACATATATGCTAACCATATCTACACGAGCATATATATAAGTATATAGGCATACACTTGCATATATAGACACATAAGGTGTGTGTGGGGAAGAATGTATGCACGGTTTATAGAGATAGAAGAATGTGTATTTGTTTTATTACGGAGAGAGATATATTCGTATATACACATACATACATGCGCTCTCACATTCTGTACAATACTACTGTTCTACAAATGGATATTTACTATTAAATTAAATTTTAATGCATAATTATAAAACTCAAGGTTATGTTATATAGGATAGTTAAATACAATGTTGATACCCACCATATACAAGAATATGCCTTTCCAATGTGTGTGAGAGAGAACTTCATATATAATAACTTAACTTTAAATTTAAAGTACAGAAACGAAAGGGGGCATTCCGAGAATCGAACTCGGGACCTCTCGCACCCAAAGCGAGAATCATACCACTAGACCAAATGCCCATGAACACACAACCTCCTCAATTTGATTTATCTGTAGGTTCATAAAGTCAAACAGCTCTCCACGGCATACTACTAAAATTAATAACTTAACCTTAATGTATGTAACGTTTAAACGATAGTGTTACTTATTATATTAAATTATATAAAGACACTAAACACCCGTCTCATATTAAGTATAATATATCATCTGTGTATTAGATCGTGCGTTCAACTTTTCGTGTACTTACATATTGAGTTTTAAAATAAAAATTGCATATTTGCATAATGATACACATAGTTTTGTGTGTGTATGCATGTGTATGTAGCTACACTGTGAGTAAATATGTGTCTATGTATGCAATACAAGTAGTTTTAAATACAACTACATGGTTTTCATTATGTAATATACTTTCACTATTATGCAAACTCTGTGCACACACACATGCATAAATAACAACTAGTAATTGTTTGTGCATACAATATTTAATTACATATATATATAGTAGTTTTGACACAAATGTTTGTAACACATGATTCAATGAATACTTTAAAGTATGTATTATATGTAATCTATGTGTGTGTGTGTGTGTGTGTTTTGCTACCTGGGTCAACGGTCCACTGAGACAAACCGTGCGAAGTTCACGACGAACAGGTAAAAGTTTGCACAGAGTCAACACAGATCTTCATAGGCACTTAACAAGAGGTGACACAACAGTCAAAGATGGTCAATGATATTTCAACGTAGATTAATTAAAATACGTTTGATTTCAAACCGGTCAATAGACAAGTCAACGATAGTCAACTTCATTAAAAAAATCATCGGTTTGTTTGACAAAATGTCATTGACTAAAAAAGTATCGCACCATTGACTTTCTCGTGCATAGTCATTGACTTTGGCTTGTTTATTTTAGTTTGTTTAAACCCTAACCCTCCTAAGCATATATGTATATGGATAAGGTTGTGTTTGTGTGTTGAATATCAAATATAAACACGTATGTACAATGTGTATATACACGAGTATGGGTGTCTATATGTGTGTAGAAATACACGTGTCATCTAACACATATACTCTATGGACCATATATATATATATATGTATAAATTAAGCAGCTCATATAAAAATAGTCACATATAAGCTTTTTTGGTTAATTGTTGTATTTAGTTTATTTAGGGTTGAAAGCATGAAAAAAGGCTTAGAAATCTTGAGGAGGGCAGTATCAGCAATTAAAAGAGAAGAGCACAGGTTTGATATACAGCGATGGAATCCAGACGAGCCTGGCAAAACCCTTGGAGACAAAGGTACACTGTAGATAGTAAGGATGCAACATGGTGCTAGATGTATTGATCAAGATCAAGGACACGCAGGATTCGAGCTTGAGCTTCAGGAGGTCGTGCAGGAAGGTATATGTGGGTCGTGTGCCATGAACATAAACGGGAAGAACGGTCTTGCGTGTCTCACCAAGGTGAAGGATAACACACACTATGACATACTTCCTCTCCCACACATGTACATCATCAAGGACCTCGTTGTGGACCTCACAAACTTTACCAGCAGTACAAGAGCATAGAGCCATGGCTGAAGAGGAAGAGTCCCCACCAAAGCTCCAGGTGTTACGAGTATTTGCAGAGCAAAGAGGAAGGGCTAAACTCGACGGGCTGTACGAGTGCATACTGTGTGCGTGCTGCAGTAGCTCGTGTCCGAGTTACTGGTGGAACCCGGACAAGTTTCTGGGTCCGCATGCACTGCTTCAGGCGCGCAAGTTTATTGTAGATAGCAGGGATGAGTTCACAGAGGAGCGTGTGGCAGCCATGTCTGGGGAATATAAGGTTGGCCGATGCCATGGTATTCAACACTGCGAGAATGCTTGTCCAAAGGGTCTCAACCCGCTGCTCAAATTGTGGAGATCAAAGCAATGCTTAATCAATAAATTCATCCTTTTGATAAAACTCCTATAAATATGTGTTGTACTATATACGTATATACACGTCTGTACGTGTTATATAAGCTGGTGAACAGTAGTTAAATAAGCAGGTTTCCATAAGCAGTGAATTTGAGAAGAAGTTTACAGTGTACTTCACGTATATTAAAGTTCTATGTTTTCAGACTTTTTCTGGAGGTTATGGAGTATATTTATCGAATAAACTTCTCAAACCTATATGTATCATACCACAGATATTTTTATTTAAGAAAGAGAAATGATTAAATACATAGCACACATTTGTGTCAAAACTAGTAATATATTAGTTGAATATTGTGTTACTTGCATGTGCGTGTGTATGTGTGTGTGCCAGAGTTTGCGTAATAGTGAAATATATTACATAATGAAAACCATGTAGTTGCATTTGAAACTACTCACATTGCATATATTAAGCAAGTATTTACCCACAGTGTAACTACATACAAAAATGTGTGTGTATTTTATTATATACAAAATTATTAAGCTATATTGTAGGAACAAGCACAAGATATGTATACAAAAGGACATCTCTCGTAAATATTTAGGAGAGGATCAAAGAGTGTATATGTGTGTGTTGTGTGTAGACTATGTCTAAATAAAATACGACATTGAATAGAACTATAACATTTGAGAATATACTAGGACTTCTAAATTTAAAATATAATCAGTTTTGCATATACACACTGCATTCCCACATGGTATACGATATACTGCTATTAACCAGGTCTACAAAATGGATATTCATAAGTTTTAAACACACGATCGTGTGTGTAAAATATGTTCATGTTATATAGTAGTAGTGTGTTACATATAAGTATAATTAAATCAACTGTATATAAAGTAACACACCAACATACATACATACATATAATACACACACATAATACAAACACACGTTAATGTCATGTTAACTCAAAACTGGCCTTCAATGCGTATGTATAATGTGTATACGCCTGTGTGCCAACTTGATCAGATTGTGCTTAAATCATTATGGATGTAAAGTATGCAGACGTGTGATTCAGATATATCCATATATGGATACCATCGCCTTGTTCTGGTGGCGCGAGTGAAGAACATGAGTAAAACCTTAACCGTGTACGTGCCTCTTCGTGTGTTGTGTGTGTGTGAGATATGCAAAATACAATGGTGTATACTAGTATCGCGAGTGGAAGAACATAAGTAAAACCTTCACTAACAAAAGTATGTGTATGCGCATGCGCATGCGCATGTGTTGTGTGTGTGTGTGTGTGTGTGTGTGTGTGTGTGAGAGAGAGAGAGAGAGAGAGAGAGAGAGAGAGAGAGAGAGAGAGAGAGAGAGAGAGAGACATGTAGGTGATAACATAAACACACAAGATTACGAGGCTGCATTTATCTAAGATATTCACTATTTCAAACCATTTGTTCAAAGGATATACTTTCTATATTGAAGTTAGGAAATTAACTGGATACCGAATCTTCTAGAATCCAATATGCTCAATGTTAATTTAAATAAATAAATAAATAAATATATAGATCCGAGGAAATTCGAACTCCACGTAGAAAGAATATCCTGAGAATGTACCGCCATGACAACACGGAGGAATCAGACGTGGAACTCCATGCCGACATTCCACGTAGACACAGACTATAGATTCAGACACACGAAAGCAGCATTCGAGAATTGAACATGGGACCTCTCGCACCCAAAGCTAAAATCGTACCAGTAGAAACAAACAACCTCCTCAAATAGACTTAACGAACGTTCACGAAGTCAACCAACTCTGGTAATATACAACACTTTATTAAAACTGAAAACGAAAACGTAACCTTACTGTGCTTAGTACTTAATATGAGGTGTTGTGTGTTGAGGAATACGTTTAATATGTGTATTAGCTCATAATATATATTGAGTTTAATAATTGCACCCATTTGCATAATAATACACATGGTTTTGTGTGTGTATGTATCTACAGTGAGTAAATACATACAGAATAGGTGTCTATGTATGCAATATAAGTAGTTTCAAATGCAACTACGTGTTTCTTTATATTCACCTATAGAGTTACAATTACGTATACTCTGCACACACACACAGCAATTATTTTATGCATACAATATTTAATACTAGTTTGAACTTTTGACACAAATGTGTGTATATATGTAGTTAGCTATATGCTTTTCTCTCTTATAAATAATTTTAAAAAAAAAATGTGTGTGAGTCTGTGGTAGACGTGTGTGTTGTGAGCGTGAGAAGTTTATCGATAAGTATGCTGTTGTCACAAAACGTAGTTACCAACTCGCCAGCTACCCACGTTAATCTTGCTTTCCTCTATAACCTCCATAACAAATTAAAACCATATTTATCTGCATGTCCTTTGTATGTATGAATGCGCGTGCACGTGTATGCACACACACACACAACGGAATACATCCGATGTGTATGTGTATATATATCTCAATATAGATATAGTAGAGCATATGGATATGCCAGGGATTATACCTGTAAAAGCTATAATATCTTTTTTAAAGACTTTTAGTAGTGAGAACTCTTTTACTATTTTATTTTGATGGAATACTTAGAAACATTCGAATATTTCAACATATTAAAGAAATACTTTAATATTAATCATTTTTTGCGAATCACAATATAACATAAGTTTTACCAACCATTTGAGTTATGTACATTAACAATGAGAGGACGGTCGAGATTTGTTGAGGCAATCGACGGCCATGATTGAATATACTATACACCAGCCTCAAGTGAGTACATATCTCTTTCACGTGTCTAGAGAAACAGACGTGCATGTGATGTATATATATATGAATGCTTAGTTATGATATGTATATGCGTAAATATTACAACGAACTACGTATATCTATATTGGTTACAACAGCATGTAGCCGTGCATGCGTGTGCTGTCAAGTTTACGCGGTAGCACAACCGTGTAACCGGTTAGACAGTATATATGAATGAAGCTTCTATTACACCTATGTTCACACACACACACACACACACACACCACACACTGTCTCTACTAGTATACACTTTGTTAGAATATCCCATTAGGTCCTATTGTTTTTGTAACTAGGTGTACGTAACAATCAAACCACAAACACAACTGGTTTTCACCTCTGTAAAAGTCTATCGATTCACAAAAGTGGTTACATAAGTTGTATAAATAATAAGCAAGGGTATAAGGATTTTATAGAGCTCAACATGATGCTGCGCCGGTTTCTTTCATCCTCTTCTTCCTCTTCTAAACTCCTCTTAAAGCGTCCTACTGCAACATCCTGTGTGGTGGGAGGCGCCCACGTGAGATTATCCCAGCCGCTCATTCTCGCCACGTTGGAATCGCCTCGGACAGCGCAGACAGTGTGGAGCGCCCGTCATTAATACGATGAAAACTTATTCTGCCTGTCCCTTCCAATGGAAGGAATCGCTTCCTGTGTAAAAGTTCTTGCATCAGCATCCCATCTCCGTGCAAATTATCTTGTCACTGATGGGCATCAGGCATTTAAGATAGCCTTCAATACCAACACAGGTCCCTCTCTCTCCCTCTCTCTCTCTCTCTAATCCCCTTTGTTGCAGGTGAGTACGACATAGTGGAGTCCCGGGAGAGCTAGACGGTGATGCAGAAGCGAGTGTTACAATCACTCACCCATGATGTAGTGTGCTTTCTATAATACATAAGCTGTTTTATTTCTCACGCTGTTCTACACTGTACTTGTAGTATGTACTTACTACTTATCCTTATTCATCGACTTATAACTATCAATAACGTAACTACGTGTCTCCTCGTACGCGCGCAAGCCTACACATAAACCCGCACGCATCTAGTATATGCGTGTGTGCGCGACACACACAGTGTAAATAGTATATACAAGAATATCTATATATATTCATGTATATAATCTAAACGTACGCATTAAAGATGCATATATAGTTCTTAATGTATATAACTCCAACTTAATTAATGTATATAACTCCAACTTAATCTATTCTTAAAATAATTCTCTTTATTATGTTAAATAATATTAGTAAGTATTAATATTTGAAATTGCTAGTTGTATTTTAAATGAGAAATTTAAATATTAAAATTGCTTTAACAAACTAAAATTCTAAAAAGTCTTTCAAAACGACAATAATCTTATATAAAAAGTCACAGGTATATCCCTCGCATATACAGGTGCTATAGAACCCGTAATGAACCTTGACCTTAAAACACACACACACACGCACACCACACACACACACATTCTATAAATAATACATACTACAAATTTTCACTGACACTAATATATCTATTTAATATATGTGTAGCATTATTTATATACACATACACATCTGATGTGTGCCTAGTGTGTGTGCGCATTTGTACGTGCAATCGTGTATACAGACTTCTCATAAGATTTGATATTTGTATTTTATAGGCTAAAAAAGATTTGATATTTGTATTTTATAGGCTAAGATTTGATATTTGTATTTTATACCACACCAGGACTCCTGCAGCAGGGGTGAAATCCTGGCCAGCTCCTGGTCACTAGGATCACCCGTGAAAGGCGAGACTGCAATCCCGTTCATGGGGATGTAGGCGGCCACACAAGCTTGTTCAAGTCCTTGCCCAGCTTCCTCAGATCCTTCACCTTAATCCTGTCGTGGCTTCCTGGAATCTGCATCCATTCCATGTCCTCTGAACCCACAATGCTGCCGATTGGATCCACTTTCTTGCTCACAACTTCCTGCACGTATCCCTGGCACAGAGCTGAAGACGAACATCGTATTGTACACTGCCGCCATAGCTTTCATGAATTAAACCGCCTAAGCACGAGATTAATCACGGTCAACCTTTGACCAAGACCATGGACCAATGTCCCCTGTAACATTCTTTGCCCCTTGGAAGAAATCCTTGCCCTCGAGGACAAATTATCGACACTTTATAAAAATTTATGTCAATAATTTTTCTTTATAACAAGTTGTTTTAAACATCTTCTTGGTCAGACTCTTACGACTCTTCAAGTGAGTGTATTAGTACTTCTCCACGTAAAAGGGTGCCCTCTTTAGTTGACTCAGATGAAACACAAAAAGTAGTTGCACTCCCTCATACAACCATAGCATTGATCTTCTCAATGATCTTATATGACTAGTATACTAAGGGCTTAGCTTCTCACACTTTCCAGTCCGCAATAATTATAAAGAACTACACTTCAATGAGGAAGCAAAAATGACTCGCACAAAAACTTTGTTTTTTACATTGAATTGTCTGTAAGTGCACTTTTGCCTTTTACCTTGGTCCCTTGCCTTAAGCAAATTCTTGTCCCATTGTCCTTGCTTCTCAACCACACAAGTTCTCAACATATCCTCTAGAACCTGGTTCACATGCTCATTTTGGCCATCTGACTGCGAGTGATCTTAACTACTAAAGTTTACCTTAATGCTAAGTCCTCTACAGAACTTCACCCAAAATGCCAAAGTGAACTTGCTGTCTCAGTCACTAACAATGTTCTTTGGCATCCCATGCTCAGGATACACCTACATTAGATACACCAATGCGAGCTCCTTTGATGTTACATTCTTTTTCAAAGAATGAACTTAGCATACATTCTTCTTCAAAGGAATGAACTTAGCATACTTGCTCAAGCAATCCACAATGACCCACACATGTTCGTTACAATGCAGTGTCCTTGGAAGATGTATAATAAAATCCATAAAGATACTCTCCCATCTTTCCCAAGGCACTTCCAAAGGCATTAGTAATCCAGGCTGAGCCACTCTCTTAACCTTAACCGACTGGCACTTAGCACAAGTGCAAACATACTCCACAATGTCCTCCTTCATGTTAGGTTTAGAAGAATCAATGTTTCACTAAGTCATACATCTCCATGTCCAACAAATGGACTATCATGCATCTCTTGCATGACTGCTGCTACAAACTCCATCATCTTAGGCACTACCATGTGTTGCTTATACAATAGTAAATCATTTGCTCAACATAAGGCTCCACCAAATTGCTGAGACGCTGCTAACAAGTTAAATCCTTAGCTTGTGCTTTGCAAATTAAAGATTCCAAACTTCCTTCGATCCTTCCAATAACATTCAATCGTTTGATACAAGAAAGAGCATTTGCAACCACATTCACCTTCCCCTCCTTATAATGGACAATCATAAGTCTTTGAAAACTTGTGTAGAAATACTAACTGTTAAAGGTAAAATATTAGGAGCATAGACATCCTACTGTGGAGAGAATAAGGGTAAGAAGGTTTATAGTAAGCATGGAAGGAAAGGCTGTGAAGAAGGAAAATCCTTACCGAAGGAAAAGGAAAAGGAAAAGGAAAAGGATGACGTGGCGAGAGGAAGGGTAGTTAAGGGGAGTTAAGGCAATAGAGAAGGGTCTCCATTCGAAGTTCCAGTAGGAGATAAAGGTTCTCTACACTTTATCTCTTGTATTCATGTAGTAATGAAAGGTGCATATTATAAGATCTTGTGTGTATGTATGTGTACTCTCAATGAATGGATCTAACAAGGCAATAGCCAAAATCCATTCTTGCCCTTGACTTCGGAGACCAGTCATTGTGGCTTTAAAAGAGAAGTTTTAATATATGTAAATGTGGAGAGTTGAAGGAAAGAAAGTGTGTAGCCTTTCCTAAAGGCTAGGAGAAAGGAAACCGGTTAAATAGGAAAAGGTGGGGTTTCCGATTTTTCTATTTAACATTTGGCGACTACGGAGGGATTTCGCCATTGCAGTGTTAGCATTCATTAAGAAAAGAGGCTAAAAAGATAAAATTCTCATTCTGAAAATGGCTCAGAAGGTGTAGAGCCGGATGTGTAAAGGAGAAGGAATGAATGGAACCTTGGAGGAACCATCGTTCTGATCCAGCCTTAGCTAATCAAGAGGAACCAAAGGCAAGCCAATAGAGTGGCTGCCCAACAGCAACTTGAAACTGACGAAAATAGACGTCAAAATATCCTTGGAAAGATAGTAGAGGATATTGCAGAAACAATACAGAAATCTGAGGCTGATCCAGAAAATTGGAGGTAATATCAAACAGCTGGTTTAGAGGAGACTGTGAGAGGAAAGGAAGGAGTGCATGTTCATAAACTGAGATTGCAAGGAGAAGGATCTCCTGAGAACTCCCGAAGAGGAAGGGAGGAAGGTGTAAGAGGAAATACACCAGAGCAAAGGATATTATAAATATGGCACTTTTCCCAGGAATGTTTGGGGGTACGGTGATGTATCCCACATTCTCTGTAGGAAAGAAAGAAAATCTGAAAAGGCACTTACAACAATTTGAAGAGGTAGTAAAACTGTATAAGGTGACGGATGCAGAAAGGCTGCTTATATTTCCACATACATTGAAAGGAAATGCCTTTAACTGGTATTATGATTTAGAAAAGAAAGTCAGAGAGGATTATCAGAAGGTTATTGATGTTTTTAAGGAATATTTCAGAAAGGAGGAATTGCCAGAGGAACATTTAAAGAAGTTAAAGACTATTGTTAGAGGCCAAAAATATAGCATGTAGGAACTGCATACATAGGACTTTCCTACGGTGGAGGAATAACTTGTAGGAAAGTAGTAGTAGGAAATATCCTGTGTACAGGAAAAATCCTACAGCAGTAGGAAAATCCTACAGGGTAGGAAGGATCCTACGGTTGCAGGAAGCAGACAGTTATGACGGTTGGAGGAGGACAGGATTCGGTTAGGGCAAGGAAGGGCAGGAAAGAGAGAGACTATGAAGGCTATGGAGAGCAATGCATGAGAGAGAGAGTATCTTTGGGAGAGAAGTAAGTCTCCACACTTGCTATCTCTTTGTATTCATATAGTAATGCAAGTGCATATTTATGGGTATTGTGAATGCTTATACATGGCAATGGCCAAAGCAAAATCCTATCCTTGACCTTAGAGACGATAAGTATATATAGAGCTCTCTATTGGACGAAATCCCTACACTTTAACTTGCAAAGCTTTTCCTGCGCTGTGAACAGTGTTTTCTGCACACAGGAAAGTTTTGTATGTTAACACATGGCGACCACGGAGGGATTTCGCCATTGTTGTGGAAGGAAGAAGTGATATAGCTCTGAGAGAAGTAGAGCTTAAGTGAAAAAGAAGTGTGTATATATATGATGATGGATGGAGCCTTGGAGGCAACATAATCCTAACTCGTCTCTAGCAAGAGAGAGAGATAATAGGCAGGCCGAGAGAGAGGCTGCCCGAGCTGAGCAAATAGAGCTTGCTAATAGGCAAGAAGCTCTTATAAAACTCATTGATCAGATAGGAGAAAGTGCTGCTAAAGGTGTGGAGGATATACAATACGGTGACTATCAAACTGCAGGAGAAGAGGAGTTGGAAGGAACTCCTCGGAGAACAGGATTTCCTATTAGACCAGGAGGAGTATCTCCTGGAAATTCCCCTCTTGGTGAGGAGGAAGGTGGTAGAGAAAACCCACGAATATGTCTAATATGACACTTTTCCCCGGAATGTTGGGAGGCACATTGATGTTCCCAATATTTTCCGCAGGAAAGAAGGAAAATCCTAAAAGACATTTATTGCAGTTTGAGGAAGTTGTAAAGTTGTATAAAGTAAGCAATGCAGATAAGTTGCTTATATTTCCTCACACACTTAAAAAGGAAATGCATCTGATTGGTATTATGAGTTGGAGAAAGATGTGAGAGAAGATTATGAGAAAGTTACAGAAGCTTTTAAAGAATACTTTAAAAAGGAAGAGTTGCCTGAAGAGCACTTAGAGAAGCTCAGAAATATCCTACAAGGAAAAACTGAAACTCTAGAGGAATATACACACCGTTTTAAAAAGCATGAAAAGAAATGCTCACTATATGTTAAGGAAGAAGCTTTGCTTCAATGGTATAAGCAAGGATTGCAGAAGCCATATAGGCATTATGCAATGACAATTGAGGAAGTAGACAGGAAAGATCTTGTAAAGCATCTTAAAGATTATGAGAAGAAGAGGAGACAAATAGAAAACATAGCAGAAGGAAAGATAAAATCCTCAAGGAGAAAGGAGGATAGTTCAGATGATGAGGATGAACCTATCAAAGTTCGGGATTATAAGGCTGATGAGAGAATGTTATTACAGCTAGTTAAGTCCTTGAAAGGTAATCCTGTGTATAAGGAATTAGATGCCAAAGTATGGTGTGCCAAGTGTAAAAATCCTGGACATACTAAGGATGAGTGTAGACTACAGTTGCCAAAATGTCAAATATGTGATAAAGAAGGACATTCGGCAAAAGACTGTAAGTATTTTATTAATCAAAATGTGGCACGTGTGGAAAAAGAAAGGAGAAAAGAAGGAAGAAAGGAAGGCTGGTATAACAGGCCGTTTCCTGTGAGACAACCACCTGTTACCACATTCCCATCTCGGAATAGGAAGCTCTATTATGAGGAACAGCCTGGGAGTTGGGAAGAAGGAAGAAATAGGAATCCTTTTGATAACAGAAGGAATGTTCCTTATACAGGAGGAGATGATAGGCTGTATGAGGGGAATCAAACTAGATATGCTCCACCATATAAGCCTAATATGGGAAGGAAGGAGACGTCCTACAGAGGACCAGAAAGATATCCAAGAAAAGAAAGTTATGGAGATCAAAATAACTATAGACAAAGACAAGTACAAGGAAGGAATTCTATTAATCTTACTTGTTATACATGTGGAGAGAAAGGACATATTTCTCCAAATTGTCCTAAGAATCAGCCTTCCACCTCAAACAATGCTCCAAGAGAGAGCTTGGAGCTCGGTTCATTGATGTGGACGAGAATGAGCTAGAAAACCATCCTGCCGTGAGAGCAGTAATCTGTACAAAAAGAAATATATGTCAGAAACAGGAATACCTTCCAGCAGAAGAAGGAAATTCTGTGTATCCATTGGGATAGTACGCAAACAATGGGAGAGATGAACACTCATCTCCAAGAACGAGATCTCCCTGAGTATATCTCGGATGATGATACACAACCGACGGATATACCTAAAGATCTAAAAATAACTGATTCTATTTTAGGGAAGAATATTCAAGAGAAAAAGAATATTCCTGTAAAACAGAGTAACCCTAGAAAACAGAGCATTCCTGTGAAACGGATTCAGGATGACGTGGCAGAATCAATGGCTCAAAGTGCATTGAGCCAAGAAATTACAATCACGTTGGGACAATTAATACATATTGCCCCATATATTAAAAATCAAATCTTGGAAATGTTGAACATTGTTCCAAAATCCTTACCTGCATATACAGGAAATGAAATTCACCGAGTAGAAAAACATTATGAAAAAGAAGGTGATTATGATGGGTATGTGCCCAGCATTACTGTATATATTGGTAAAAACAAGATAAAAGAAGTCCTTATAGATGGAGGCTCAGGAGTTAATTTTATTGAGGAACATGCTTGTAAGAAAATGGGTTTAGGACCCATTGAGCCTGCTCCTTTTAATTTAAAAATGGCAGACCAGAGAAGTGTCAAGCCTACAGGTATAGTGAGAGGAGTGACTATATCTATAAAGGGTCTTAAATATAAGTGTCCCTTATTGTCCTCCAAATGGAAGGAAAAGATACTGTATATACTATGTTATTAGGTAGCCTTGGCTGAAAACTGCTAAAGTTATACAGGATTGGGGAACAGGAAAGATGACGCTGGGAGAAGGAGAAGGAAAACCGGTGATATACAATCATACAAAAAGGTATGTTAAAAAGGAAAACAGACCTCTTATTTTAGAAGGATATGACTGGTTTAATGGCTTAGACGATCAGGAAGAAGTAGAAATCCTGAAAGCATATCCTGACTTAAAAGTCCTGACAGATATAGACTTAAACGTAGTGCTGAAAGGAAAAAGAAAACTGTTCAGCAGAAGGAAGAAGATAGGCCCGGATTGCAGGAAAAGTTCTATAAGGCAATCCCATATGAGATTGATTTACAGGAACAACCTGGAGTATACATATGTGTATACTACAGATCCTTTGCAGCAAGTGAATATAGGTACAGAAAATGAACCTAAAAACCTATTCATTGCTCAGGAATTAGATAAAGAATTCCGGGAAAAAGGATTGAATTTGCTTCAAAAATATCAGGATGTTTTTGCCTGGTCCTATAAAGATCTTAAAGGCATACCTCCTGAATTGTGTACACACACTATACAATTATTACCAGGAAGTGAGCCTGTGAAACAGAGAGCAT
>PUQB01000186.1:271344-373800 GCA_003024785.1 Selaginella tamariscina
AATGTGATAAGTGTCAAAGAGCACAATACCACCTAAGAAAGGTATATTCCTTTAAATCCTATCTACCGATAGAACCTTTTCAAAGGTGAGGAATGGATTTTATAGGACCCATAAATCCTGTGAGTACAAAAGGAATCAATATATTCTGGTACTTACGGATTATATGACTAAGTGGGTAGAAGCAGAACCTATGAGGAAAGCGAATGCTTATAATACGGCCGTGCTATATATAATATGATTATAGTGCGGTATAGAATTCCTAAGGAAATCATAAGTGATATAGGAAAACACTTTGTTAATGAAACAATTCAAACACTATGGAAGAATTTGTTATAAAACATAAGAAATCTAACCTTATTATCCTCAAAGGAATGGTAAGCTGAATCTACAAATAAAATCCTAAGAATGTTTAAGGAAAGTGATTCAGGAAAATGGAAAAACTGGGATGAAAGACTCCTGAAGTTTGTGGGCTTACAGGACAGCCTATAAGGTTGTAACAGGAATGACGCCTTTTAAGTTTAGCATATGGACTTGAGGCAACAACGTAGGTTAATAGGATTAGAAAACTGGATGAGATAAGATTACATGCTTTATGGACTGTACAGGCAATTCAGAAAAGAAGGAGAGCCTGGTACAATAGGAAAAGGAAGAAGCATGATATAAGAAGGAGATTTGGTCTTGTGGTATAGAGGAAGTGTTGATAAACCACAGGATAAATTAAAAATGAAATGGTTAGGTCCATTCAAAGTCAAGGAGATAAGTGAGGAAGGTGTGGTAAATGTTGAAACCCTAACAGGAGACGGAATGCAGGAAAGGGTAAACATAAATAAGTTGAGGAGGTATGAAGTATCATTTATAGACGTTGAGATATATTCTATACGAATATTCCAATACACTTGGAAATCAGCGCCAAACCTAGATCTAGGGTTTGTAGCTTCTTTCTTCGCGGATATGGCAGGAGGGAAGAATACTCTTGTGGTGAAAAATTGCCGATCTCTGCATAAGGCGGCTGAGGATCTGGCATGTGGCCATTTTACAGTCATGTTGACGGGATGGGAGATCAATCCGGAGCTGGAGAACGCTCTTCAGGGATTGGGTCTTGAGAAGTACGCTCACCTTCTGGCGCAGGTAAATCCTGATGCGCTACAGTGCTATCATTTCATCATGATGGCAGAAAAGATGGTTGGGGATAACTTCGTTGCATATGCCGAAGGGAGAAGGATGTTGATTAATGAGAAGGCAATCGCGGAGATATTCCGGCTGCCATTAGGAGAAGGAGAGCTAGAGGTAGATAAGAAGAATCTAGATATCTATCTGAAAGAGGGGAGGCAATACAATAGCAAGCTTGGCTTGCGTGTGGCTGATTTGGAGGAAGAAGTGGAGCTTGTGGTAAATTTTCTGGTGAACTCTTTTGAGTTCAGACTTTCTTCCACCACAGCTTCAAAGACAGTTATGTCGCTGTATGACGCACTTAAGACGGGGAAGTGTGCAGGAGTTGCACGTTATCTCCTCAGGAAACTGGGTGAGTATGTTTTTACTGCTCAGGAGAAGGAGATACAGCAGAAGGAGTCTCCGATGATGGCATTGGCGTGGATACAGACACTTGTGAATCATGTGATGGAGTGTGGAGAGGAAGTTGAGGAGCAGGAGTATGCTAGTAAGTTGCAGAAGGTGCTCACACCTCAGAACAGGCTGATAGGAAAGAAGGTACAGGAAGTGACTAGTGGGAAGCGTCAGGAGAGTACCAGTAAGGTGATGAAGACACCACCGGGGAAGAAGCAAAAGATATCATGAGTGATGCCGATGCGGAAGTCCGTGCGGAAGGGAAAGACGAAGCCCGCGACGGAGAGCATCCATTTGGATGATGAGGATTCAACAGGAACAGGAGAAGAGGAGGAGGAAGAGCACACGGAACAGGTTTTGAGGGTGAAGCCGCTGAAAACCAGAGAGCCGCAGAAGGTGGGACAGCGTCCGGAGAAGAAGACGTTGGAGGAAGTGGTACAAATGGAGCTAGAGAAGCCACATGAACAGGTACCAGCGACTCAGACGAAGGTAGCAGAGGATAAGTTGAAAGAACAGTCGCAGGATAGAACGTCTGGTGAACACAGTAAGGAAGAGAAGTCGCCTGAGTTGCGGGAGGTGACGAAGGAGGAGTTACCAACAATGGAGAGGGAAATCGGTGGAGTTGTCACCGGAGCCGTTAGGGAATAAGGGAAAGGAGATTCCCGGGGATATTCCAGGAACAGTTGAGGAGGCAACTGCAGTTTTGTTGCAGTTACCAACGGGGCAAGATCAATCACCAAGTGAAGGCATGGGACGTGTTCCAATGACACGGCAGCCATGGTTCAACCGTGGAGCGGCAGGGCATTCTCCAAGAGGAAGAGGTACGTTTGCACGAGGAGGGTATCCTATGCATCACGTAGGTGGGGGAATGACTCATGGCTACGAAGCGGCGGCGGAAGAAATGGCAACAGAGTTTATGGAACCAGGGACGTTCATGGACGGTGGTAAGCGGCGGAAATCCTTCAGACAGGAGGAAGTGCCTATGGAGGTTGAGGTACAGCTGGCGCAGGTTTTGTCTCGTATGCAGCAGGAGATACTGGACAAATCGGCGAAGGTGAGTTCAGCATCGCAGGACGTACCACAGTTGGCTTCAGCATTGTATAACCAGTTTGTGAATATGGGCTACACAGTGAAGGACAGAGCAGAAATTCACAGGTTGATTGCAGAAGCGGTGGAGGCAGTGATAATGCCGAAGATCAACACTATGCAGGCTACAGTTAGCAGGATAGGAGCACGACCGGTGAAGGCAAGGACTCCTAGTCCTACAGTTCTTGAGAGCAAGCCGGTGAGTGTTTCAGAACCTATGCCGATGGCGCAGAAGATAGTCAAGACACAGGAAGAACTCCGACAGGGAGGAGCACTACTGACGGTGCTGGGAGAGGAACTTCAACGACTGCAGATGGAGAACCAGGGTCTCCGACTGCAGGTGGCATCCATGGCACAAGAAATGGAGAAGGTAAAGGCAGAGTTTGTGAGGTACAAGGAGGAATATGAGACAGAGTATCCTGAGGAGCCGCAGGAGAATGAGGGTGCAGGACAGGTGCAGTGAGGACACTGCAAATCTCAAGGTGGGGAATAGTGTTAGAGGCCAAAAATATAGCATGTAGGAACTGCATACATAGGACTTTCCTACGGTGGAGGAATAACTTGTAGAAAGTAGTAGTAGGAAATATCCTGTGTACAGGAAAAATCCTACAGCAGTAGGAAAAATCCTACAGGTAGGAAGGATCCTACGGTTGCAGGAAGCAGATAGTTATGACGGTTGGAGGAGGACATGATTCGGTAGGAAGGGCAGGAAGAGAGAGAGACTATGAAGGCTATGGAGAGCAATGCATGAGAGAGAGAGTATCTTTGGGAGAGATAAGTCTCCACACTTGCTATCTCTTTATTCATATAGTAATGCAAGTGCATATTTATGGGGTATTGAATGCTTATACATGGCAATGGCCAAAGCAAAATCCTATCCTTGACCTTAGAGACGAAATAAGTATTATATAGAGCTCTCTAGTGGACAGAATCCCTACACTTTAACTTGCAAAGCTTTTCCTGCGCTGTGAACAGTGTTTTCTGCACACAGGAAAGTTTTGTATGTTAACAACTATCCTTTAAGGCAAAACAAAAAAGATAGATGAATATACACACCGTTTTAAAAAACATGAGAAAAATGTAAGGCATATGTAAAGATGGATGCCTTATTGCAATGGTATAAGCAAGGGTTACTAAAACCATATAGAGATGTACCACTCACTATCAATGAAAAGGATATAGAGGATCTTATTGATCGATTAAAAATATATGAGAAAGAGAAGGCAAATAGAAAAGATTGCAGAAGGAAAGTTAAAAGTATATGGGAGAAAGGAAGAATCCTTTAATGAAGAGGAAAAGGAAGCTAATGTAGTAAAGGTTCAAAAATATCCAATAGATAAGAAAGTATTGACTCAAATGATGAAAACCTTAAAAGGAATGATAATTAAGGAGGAGATAAAGACAAAGGTATGGCACTAAATGTAACAATCTGAGCCATACAGTGGAGGAATGTAGGCTGCAACTGCCTACATGCCAAATTTGTGGAAAGGAAGGACATGTAGCCCGGAACTGTAGACATTTCCTGAACCAGAGTGTGGCTGGTAATGAGCAAGTGGTGATTGCCCCTTTTGGATGTAGTGATCTCATAGTTTTTGATTGCTTGGAGGAGACATGGCTGGTATAAGAGAGAAAGGAGAATGGATGAACGTCCACCTCCTAGAAGGTTCCCACCTAACAAGAATTGTGGGAATGATAGAATGATAATGCTATTCCTTATGAGAACAGGAACAATATATAAGGCAGAAGGAATGAGTTCATTATCAGAATAGGAACAATGGATATTATGAGAGAAGGAATGATGTTCCTTACGAAAACAGAGAGGACAGGTATTATGGAGAGAAAAAATGGTCTATACAATGGACGACAAAAGGATAGATCCTATACAAAAGAAATGATAAACAATATAGAAGAGAAGCAAGACCTTATCAAGGTCAAGAGGCAGAAATGAACAATATAATCAGGTCAATGATAGACAAGGACCACAGGATAGGAATTTTCCTTCCCAAGTTTGTTATACATGTGGTGAAACAGGACATATCTCTAGGGAATTTCCTAGGCAGAATGTACAACCTCCTACTTCCACCAGAATGACTAATGTACAGCCTACAACACAGCTTATTCAAATAGAGGAGGAAAAGGATGAGTATCCACCCGTTGCAAAGGCAGTTATAGCTCTTCAAAGGAATGAAAGGAATCCTCTTATTATGGAGAAGGAGAGGTAGTTACTATTCTTAACAAGAAGGAGAGCTTGTTACAAGAAAATAAACGAGCAGGAGCAAAATCCTACCAGAAAGGTCAGACTGATAACAAATCAGAAGGTATAGACAAAGGTGATATAGATAAAGGTGAACAAAGTTTTCATTATTACCATTACATGATAAAACAATGGATTCTATGTATCACCAAGCTATAAATCAGGAAGTAAAAGTTGCGCTTGGACAATTGATAAAGGTCGCTCCTTATATAAGAAACCAAATATTAAATGCATTAAGCTTAGTTCAGCAAACACCACCTTCGAATGAAGAATACAGTCTATAAATGATAAGAAAGTACTGTATGAAGGTGATTATGATGGACAAGTTCCTTGCATCACAGTATATGTAGAAAGAAATAAGTTAAAACGAGTGTTAATAATGGAGGTTCATGTGTGAATTTTATTGAAGAAGGTGAATGTAAAAGGATGGGTTTAGGATCGATCTAGCCTGCTCCATTTAACCTTAAAATGGCTTATCAACGAAGTGTAAAGCCATTAGGTATAGTAAGAGCAGTTACTATATTTGTTAAAGGACTTAAATTTAAAATATCCTTAATAGTCATACGAATGAAAGGACATGATGCAACCTATATTATGTTATTGGGCCGACCTTGGCTTAAGATTGCTTACATTGTGCAAGATTGGGGCTCAGGAAAAATGACAATAGGACAAGGTGACATAAAGGTGGATATCTATACTCATGCTAAGAGATATTTAGCAAAAAGGGATAGATTGATTAGATTAGAAGGATATGATTGGATGCAGGGCTTGGATGATCAGGAGGAAGAGGAAATTTTAAAGACATACCCTATCTAAAAGCCCTTGCAGAGATTGATTTATATGCAATCGTGAAAGAGAAAAAGAAAGCCTCTCAAAAGGAACAGGAAGAGGATCAGTTGGGGTTGCAGGAAAAAATTTTAAAGTCTGTTTCTTATGAAATGAACTTACAGGAACAACCTGCGGATTATACTTACATATATACTAATGACCCTCTAGAGCAAGTCAACATAGGAACAGAGAAGGAACCTAAGATGTTGACTATAGCTCAAGGACTAGATCCTATTTTAAGGATAAAGGATTGACATTGTTAGCCAAGTATAAGGATGTATTTGCATGGTCCTATAAGGATCTAAAAGGAATACCCCCAGAACTCTATATGCACACTATTCAACTTTTGCCGGGATGCCAACCAGCTAAACAAAATGCATATAGGATGAATCCTAATTATGCAAAGTTAGTTAAGGAGAAATTGATAAGCTGTTACATGTTGGTTTTATATATCCTATACAAGGAGCACAATGGTTATCACCACTTGTAATTGTTCTAAGAAAAATGGAAAGTTAAGAGTATGTGTAAACTATAAAAAGTTAAATGATTACAGCTAAGGATACCTTTCCGATACCTTTTACAGAGGAAATGCTAGATAATGTTGCCGGACACGAAATGTATTCCTTCATGGATGGCTTTTCGGGGTATAACCAAGTGATGGTAGCTCCTGAAGATCAACATAAAACGCTTTTATAAGTCCGTGGGGTGCATATGCTTATAGAGTTATGCCTTTTGGCTTGTGCAATGCACCCTTTACTTTTCAAAGGATTATAACAGATACCTTTCGGGAATACCTTTTAGACTTTATGAAAGTCTTTATGGACGATTTTAGTGTTTATAGTTCAAAGGAAGAACATTTGCATTGTCTGGAAAAGTGTTTCCAGAAATGTAGGCAAAATTTAGTTGCTTTGAATCCTGAAAAATGTAACTTCTTTGTTAAATCAGGAGTCCTTTTAGGACATGTTGTTTGTAAGGAAGGTATATTGGTGGACCAATAAGGTTAAGGTTATCTTAGTTTACAACCACAGGATATAAAGGAGTTACATAGGTTTTTAGGAAAAATAGGTTACCATAGGCGGTTTATAAAGCATTATGCTGAGATTGCAAAACCTTTAACAATTTGCTAAAGGCAGATGTACCATATGATGGACATCACAGTGTCAAGAGGCCTTTGACCAACTTCGGAAGGCTCTTACTAAGCACCAATATGGTTAGTCCTAAATGGGATCGAGAATTCCATGTACAAGTGGATGCCTCTGATATGGCTATAGGAGCCATCCTTACACAATGCAAGAGGATGGAAAGGATCGTCCTATCTATTATGCTAGCCGTAGGTAACACCTGCAAGTAAATTACACCACTATAGAAAAGGAAGCTTTGGATGGTATATGCTATCCATAAATTTAGACACTACCTTTTGGCTAATAAAGAAGATTTTTGTAGATCATAAAGCTTTATTATATTTACAAACCTGTACTTACAGGAAGGTTAGCCATGGTTTTTACTTCTGCAAGAATATAATTTTGAGATAATTCATAAACCAGGAAGGTAGCATGAATAGGCTACCATTTAAGTCGCATTAAAACGAAGTTCCTATACGTGCTATGGATGATTTTCCTGATGCAAATTTATTTCGTGTCGATGTTCCATTAAGGTGGTTAGAACATATAAAACAGTATCTAGCCACTGGAACAGTACCACCTATTTATAGGACACCAGATGAAAGGAAAGTTGTTTGTCGTGAGGACACGACACTTTTCTCTCATGGGAGGGAAATTTTACAAATTGGGGTCCGATGGGGTGTTACGAGATGTGTAGACCCTTTAGAGGTCCCGGAGGTTTTAAAAGAGGCTCATTCAAGCCTTGCAGGAGGCCATTTTGCAGAGGAAATAACAGGAAGGAAAATCCTTCAGCAGGATGGTGGCCTACTTTATGAGGGAGGTAGGTAGCTATTGTAAGGCGTGTGATAAGTGCCAACGTGCACAATTACCTCCAAAGAAACAAATACAACCTTATAATCCAGTTCTCCCACTAGAACCTTTCTAGAAATGGGGAATGGATTTTATAGGACCAATTAATCCTGTGAGCTCAAAAAGGAATCAATACATATTGGTTTTAACAGATTATATGACGAAATGGGTAGAGGCAGAGCCTATGAGAAGGGCCGATGCATATAATAAGCAAAGGTATAACAATATTAATAGTACGTTATGGCATTCCTAAGGAAATTGTGAGTGATAGAGGAAAACATTTCGTGAATGAAACGATAGAAATGCTCATGAAGGAGTTGTGATAAAACACAAGAAGTCGACACCATATTACCCACAGGGTAATGGACAGGCTGAGTCGACAAACAAAGTCCTTAAGAATGTTTTAAGGAAGGTAGTTCAGGATAATCGGAAGGATTGGGATGAAAGGCTACCAAAGTTCTTTGGGCCTATAGGACAGCTTATAAAGTGACTACTATATGACACCTTTTAAGCTCGCTTATGGCTTAAAGGCCATAACCCCAATGGAGTTTATTGTGCCATCCTTGTGGATAGCGTACAATATATAATAGGAGAGAAGGACTCTATGGCAACTCGTTTAATAGAGTTGGAGAAGTTGGACGAGTTAAGGAGGTACCTTATGGACTATACAGGCTATTCAAAGGAGAAGAAGGCCTGGCTCGATAGGAGATAAAGGAAGGACTTGGTCCTGTGGTATAGAGGTAAGGTGGGAGAAATGAGTCAAAAGCTTGATTTAAAGTGGATAGGCCCTTTTCGAGTTAAGTTTGTAAAGGAAGAAGGAGTGATGCAGTTAGAAATGTTAGAAGGAGAGGAAATCGAGGGAATGGTGAATGTTAATAAGGTAAGGAAGTATATATTGCAGGAGAACGTTGTAGAAAATGTTATTTTTTTGGTTTGAGGAGCATATTCTCTGTCTGCAGTGCACACGAAACGAGGCTGTAGATCTAGGGTTTTACAGAGTGTGCAACGAGAGAGAGATGTCGGCAAAGAAAGGATGTTTGCCTACTCGAATTGTCGTGAGTTGATCAATCCTCCCGATGGAGAGAGATTGGGTCAAGTACAACTAGTACATACAAAGTGGGATTTCTCCTTGGAGATGGAGAAGGTGTTAGGGATCTCGGATTGTGGGGTATGCAGATTTTGAAGGATGGAGAGCCTCATAACGAGCAGCGTTTCACATTAGTTATACTGATGGAAAAGGTGGAGAAGCCTGAGATAGGATTTGTACGTATTCGGAGAAGAGGAAACTCCTCTTTACAGAGAAGCTTCTAGAAAAGGTTTTCCTACTGCTGAGATCAGAAGGAGAAGTTAAGGCAGATATATCTCACCTTACAGACTTTCTGAAAGAAGGAAAGCAGTATATGAGTAAGGTAGGTCTAAAGCTTTTCGATCTCGTGGAGGAGACGCAGTGGCAGTGAATTTCATTGTCAACGCTTTTGAGTTCCGGACATCACACATCACGGCGTCAAATCCAGTGATGTCCCTATATGATGGATTGAAGGCAAAGAGGCTGGTGGGAGCGGCTCGTTATTTGATGAAGAGGTTGAGAGAGCACCTATGCACCATGCAGGAATTAAAAAAGAAAGGAGAGCCTTCATTAATGATGTGTTTACATGGGTAGGTAATTGCAGATTATGTGCGCATGCATGGAGAGCTAGCAGGGCCGGAAATTGTGGCTCGAATGAAACAGGTGAGGAAAGAGACAGAGCTGTTTCAGAAGAAGCAGGGGAAGCGGAAAGAATCAGAAGCTAAAGGGAAGGAATTAGAAGGTGACCTGCAAGGGGAAGAAGAGAAACAGGAGAAAAGATGCACAAGAAGAAGAAGCCTAAGGTGGAGAAGCAGGCACCGGTGAAGAGGACTACAAGGTCGGGAGGCAAGACTGGAAAGTAGAAGGTGAGAGCAGGAAGGACCAGAGCAGAGATTGGTGGTAGATTTGGAGGAAAAAGAGGATGAATAGTCAGGGGGTATGGCAGGAAGACGAAGAACTATGGGAGCAAGGAGAGAAGGAAGAACCTGTGGAGCAACAAGAAGAGGAGTCGCATGAAGTGGATAAGGAGCGGAGGACTAAAGCGAGGCAGGAGATTAAGTCAGAATCTCAGAAGCAGGTGATAATGGATTAAGAGGTTACCCCGAAGTCGTTATAGGAGGAGCAGCCCATGATGATCGTGCCATTAAAGACGGTGGATCCTTACGAAGCGAAGATATGCGAGAAGGGTAAGGCAGTAATGAATGAACGGACGGATGAGCAAAAAGGGAAACAGAAGGGGTTCGAGTCATCTGCTGAGACTTCAATTTCGACGGTTACGCCGGTAACGGCGGATATAACCGATGATGGGGTAGTGAAAATTGCAAAGGAAGTGGAAGAGATGGTGCGAGGATCAAAGTTTCCAAGACACCAATTCAACCCACCGCTGTTCCAGTCATCACTGAGGTCACAAGAGGTATGTATGGCAGGGGTGTGTATCGTGGGAATGGCATGGCAGTTCCTAATTTCCACTTGGATGAGGATATGCAACAGCAGCAGCAGGAGGGAAATCAGGAACTGCCATGCCCTGTGATCCATTCCCACGATACACACCCCTACCATACATACCTCCATGTGACCTCGTGATGACTAGAACGGCGGTGGGTTTAATTGGTGTCTCAGAAACTTCGATCCTCGCACCATCTCTTCCACTTCCTTTGCAATTTCCACTACCCCATCATCAATTATATCCGCCGTTACCGCCGTAACCGTCAAAACTGGAGCAGTGGAAATGAGCCGCCTAAAATTAATAACTTAACCTTAATGTATGTAACGTTTAAACGATAGTGTTACTTATTATATTAAATTATATAAAGACACTAAACACACGTCTCATATTAAGTATAATATATCATCTGTGTATTAGATCGTGCGTTCAACTTTTCGTGTACTTACATATTGAGTTTTAAAATAAAAATTAATGATACACATAGTTTTGTGTGTGTACGCATGTGTACACTGTGAGTAAATGTGTCTATGTATGCAATACAAGTAGTTTTAAATACAACTACATGGTTTTCATTATGTAATATACTTTCACTATTATGCAAACTCTGCGCACACACACATGCATAAATAACAACTAATAATTATTTGTGCAACTACATATATATAGTAGTTTTGACACAAATGTTTGTAACACATATAAGTATATATATTAATATTGATTCAATGAATACTTTAAAGTATGTATTATATGTAATTTATGTGTGTGTGTGTGTGTATGTTTTGCTACCTGGCTCAACGGTCCACTGAGACAAACCGTGCGAAGTTCACGACGAACAGGTAAAAGTCTGCACAGAGTCAACACAGATCTTCATAGGCACTTAAAAAGAGGTGACACAACAGTCAAAGATGGTCAATGATATTTCAACATAGATTAATTAAAATACATTTGGTTTCAAACCGGTCAATAGACAAGTCAACGATAGTCAGCTTCATAAAAAAAAAAGGTTTGTTTGACACAAATGTCATTGACTAAAAAAGTATCGTACCGTTGACTTTCTCGTGCATAGTCATTGACTTTGGCTTGTTTATTTTAGTTTGTTTAAACCCTAACCCTCCCAAGCATATACGTATATGGTGTTTGTGTGTTGAATATCAAATATTCAAACACGTATGTACAATGTGTATATACACGAGTATGGGTGTCTATATGTGTGTAGAAATACACGTGTCATCTGAACACATATACTCTATGGACCATATATATATGTATAAATTAAGCTGCTCATATAAGAATAGTCACATATAAACTTTTTTTGATTAATTGTTGTATTTAGGGTTGAAAGCATGAAAAAAGGCTTAGAAATCTTGAGGAGGGCAGTATCAGCAATTAAAAGAGAAGAGCACAGGTTTGATATACAGCGATGGAATCCAGACGAGCCTGGCAAAAACCCTTGGAGACAAAGGTACACTGTAGATAGTAAGGATTGCAACATGGTGCTAGATGTATTGATCAAGATCAAGGACACGCAGGACTCGAGCTTGAGCTTCAGGAGATCGTGCAGAGAAGGTATATGTGGGTCGTGTGCCATGAACATAAACGGGAAGAACGGACTTGCGTGTCTCACCAAGGTGAAGGATAACACACACTATGACATACTTCCTCTCCCACACATGTACATCATCAAGGACCTCGTTGTGGACCTCACAAACTTTTACCAGCAGTATAAGAGCATAGAGCCATGGCTGAAGAGGAAGAGTCCCACCAAAGCTCCAGGCGTTAATGAGTATTTGCAGAGCAAAGAGGAAAGGGCTAAACTCGACGGGCTGTACGAGTGCATACTGTGTGCGTGCTGCAGTAGCTCGTGTCCGAGTTACTGGTGGAACCCGGACAAGTTTCTGGGTCCGCATGCACTGCTTCAGGCGCGCAAGTTTTTTGTAGATAGCAGGGATGAGTTCACAGAGGAGCGTGTGGCAGCCATGTCTGGGGAATATAAGGTTGGCCGATGCCATGGTATTCAACACTGTGAAAATGCTTGTCCAAAAGGTCTCAACCCCGCTGCTCAAATTGTGAAGATCAAAGCAATGCTTAATCAATAAATTCATCCTCTTTAATAAAACGCGTTCTATAATAGTATGCATAAGACTATAATAGTTCATAGTATAATAAAACGCGTTTTATAAATAACACTATTAATTAAATGCTACATAACTAAGCATAGTAAGGTTAAGTTTTCGTTTTGAATTTGAACAGAATGCATGCAGAGTTGTTTGACTTACAAATCAATTTGATTATATGTTCATGGACATTTGGTCTAGTGGTATGACTTTAGCTTTGGTGCCAGAGGTCTCAAGTTCAATTATCGGAATTGCCCTCTTTTGTGTTTCTGAGTTCATACATTTATAATTCTATATGCACACAAACGCGTGCGCGCGCCCACACTCACACACACTGGGGCATGCATACACCAACTCACTCTGAGAGCAGTTATTCTTGTATATGAGGGCATCATATCTGGAGCACGTATACAGTTTCGATACGGGTAGAAATGGATGGTAGAGATGCTCCAATGGATGTTTATATGCATCATTAGAGATAGCACAATTTAAAGATGAATGTGTGTGTATTATATAAAATATAATTGTTTGTATTTATATGTGAGATCCCATTATATTAAACTAGCGAATACACTATCGTAATATTTGCAGAACCTTAATTTTTATAATTATGCATTGAATTTTAATTTAATACTGACTAAAGTACATATCCAACGGTCCATATTTGAATATTTGGCCAGCATGCATTATACTTCGGGAAATTCGTCTGCGAAAAAAAAAAACATGTGTTTGTGTTATATAGGCGTGTTTATGTCACACAAATCTGTGATAAATGGCATAATATTGTGTGTATGTATATATAGGAGGGACGTGTGTGTGCATTGTATCTGATAATCTGTACACAGTATGCATATGTATGCCGAAATATATCTAAATTTTTGCTTTATATTTATATATATGGGTGCTACTTACATTGTATATATGTGTATATGTGTATAGAGGAATTGATTTACATACAGTTGATCTAAACTTCTATTCATTATACTTATATGTAACGCACACTAATATTAATACTACTAATATAACATGAACATATTTATACACACATGATTTGTGTATTTAATCATGTAGTTTAAAACTTGTAATATCCATTTGTAGACCTGATTATCAACAGTTATATCGTACACTACGTGAGAGTGCATGTGCGTGTTTGCACGTGTGTATATGGAAAATTGATTATATTCTAAATTTAAAAAGTTCTAGTATGTTAGCAAATGTTATAGTTAAATACTCAATTTCCTATTTTATCTAAGGTCCAGTCCCATATATATCAACAATATAATCATATATTTATGGTAGTAATTATATGTTTAAAACAAATATAATAAAACAACACCTCTATAAACTGTGTATACACTCAACACGCACCTTATGTGCTTATATATGCATGTGTATGCCTATTACTTTTATATATGCACGTGTAAATATGGTTAGCAAAAGAATTTAATATCCCTTGAGAATGTGTGCGTTTATATGTGCATCTGACACATCTATATACGCCATATGATACCAAAATTGCATATATTTTATATGTACACACAAAGTTCCACTGGAGACGTGTTATCTAAGGATGTGTGTTCATGTGCATCGGACAAATCTATATACGCAAATATTATATATATATATATTATGTGTGTGTGTGTGTGTACAAGGAACTCACAAAGAATATACTTTGCTTCAAATATTGCATTCGGTCTAGTGGTATGATTTCGGCTTTGGGTGCGAGAGGTCCCCAGTTCAATCTCGGAAAGCTCTTAAATAATATTCCATATCAGCTGTAAGTATTGTAGGGAGTTGTATTCACAGTTTAGAGAGATACAAGAATACGCGTGTATTTTTTTATATACAGATTATGTTAAGTTAAGAATATGTATACAAAAGGATAAATAAATGACGCATGTTTGCATATCTGGCAAATATTTAGAAGAGATCAAAAATATACATATAATTACTAAACATAAATATATGATTATATGAAAAATAGTTATACACACACACTATATATAAAAATACGACATTAAGTATTTAACTATAACATTTGCTAACATACTAGAACTTCTAAATTTAAAAATAATCAATTTTGCATATATACACACGTGCAAACACACACATGCACTCCCATGGTGTGCGATATAACTGTTGTTAACCAGGTCTACAAATGGATATTTACAAGTATCAAACTACATGATTAAACACACGATCCTGTGTGTTCATGTTTTATTAGTTGTATTAATATAGTGTGTAGTATACTGAATGGAAGTTTAAATCAACTGTATGTAAATCAACACACATACAGAAATACATACACACACACACACACACACACACACACACACACATATATATATATATATATATAGAGAGAGAGAGAGAGAGAGAGAGATTGTGTATGGATATGTCAGATACACATGCACGTACACATCCCTCATATTTATACACATCTGTCATTTATCAAACATTTATCACATATATTTATGTCACATACACACGCCTGTATATATAACAAGCATTTTTGCTACCAAACGAATATTCTTGAGGTACAATGCATGCCAAGGTGTTGACTGGTCAAAGATTTGTACTGCATAAATATGAACCGTTGGATATGTACTAGTTAGAACTTGGAGCAAGTAATTAAATTAAATTTTTAATGCATAAATATAATGTATACATTAGTTTAATATAATGTTGATTGTTATACATCTCACGTATACATACAAACGTCATATTTCATAATTTTCTAGCTATGTATATACACAAACACGTATATTTATGTAACACACACACTTCCTACTCTATACAGAAATATATGTATCGTGTGTATAAAACATCCACTGAAGACATGTCCATCTCTTCCATCCATTGCTACGCTATATGTACGCTCACAAGGTCAAACAACTCTGGTATTATATACAAATTTTATTAAAACTGAAAACAAAAACTTAACCTTACTATGATATGAGGTGTAAGTATGTAGTTTTATATAATTAATATATTGTTTAAACGTTACATAATAATATATCATATGTGTATTAGTTTGTGCGTTCAACTTTCTATGTACTTACATATTGAGTAAAACTTGCATAGTAGGTATATACAGTAGTTTCAAATGCAACTACATGAGTTTATTATGTAATATATTTACCTATAAAGTTACAATTACGTAAACTCTACACACACACACATGCAATTATTTGTGCATACAATATTTACTACATATATGTATTAAGTTTGAAACATATGTGATGTAGTTAGATATATGTATTTAACCTTTTCTCTCTTATAAACAAAAAGTATTTGTGAGTCTGTGGTATGACATATATGTGGTAGACGTGTTGTTGAGAAGTTTAATTGCTGTTGTGAACAGCGTTAATCTTGCTTTCCTTCAAAACCTCCAGAAACAAATCTATGTATCTTCATGTTCTAGAAAATATAAAATCAAGTCTTATGAAAACTCTGTATATGTGAATGCGCGGCGCGTGTACGCACAGACACACATTAGGATGTGTATGTGTATCTATATATATATATGAGAGAGAGAGAGAGACACACACACACACACTAGTGTCAGTGAATATTTTGTAATATGTATTACACATGTGTGTGTTCTAGGTCAAGACTAGGACAATTAGACACAGCAGGAGGTTCATTCAGTGAAACCGTAACGGGTTATATAGCGTATACATGATAATATAAGATTATTATCTTTCTTAGAACAATTTTAGTATTTTAATTTAATTAAAATACAATTAGTCTCTTCTAGCAGTTTTAATATTAATAGTTAATAATATTGTTTGACATAATAATGAAAATTCATGTTAAGGAGGATACAAAGATACGTAATATTGTGATTCGCAAGAGATAAGGCCCTATCTCTTGCGAATCACAATATTACATAAATAGATATCTTTGTATCCTCCTTAACATTCCAAACAACAGATCGTTTTTGATGGTTATCATTGGGTTTTGCCGCGATAGATTCCTTAGGCTCAGATTCATCTTCCATGTCAATATTGTCGTGCTCAAAACTGTTGGGACAGACATTGCTGCAAATTCTGGAATAAGAGGAACCGAGTTGGATTTTGTCCTCCTTTCCCATCCAGAACTGTAAAATAAAAACTAGCTGCGTGCCACCACATCTTAGAAAATTCCGGAATAACAGCTAGTCTTCAACCAGCTTCAAGCAAGTTATTGATCAATCTGCATGAAAGGAAAAAAAAAACGGCTGTCAACTAATACTACATACTACGCCTTTGCTGTGGAGGTAGTTTACTCCAGAAACGATGTCATGCCAGACTCACCGAGGGATTTTGCCACCCGATTTGAGTAGATCGTCGAGAGTGCTGCAAAGGATTCACATTGTCAATACAAGACAATTATATGTTCAGCAGCTGTATCTACCTTTCGCAAATCTCTGTTACCATGTACAGAAATTCCACTTCCCGCCAGCAGTCAATCCACCTGAGGATGTTAGGATGGTCGAACTGTTCCAGCATTCGGCTCTCTCTCAGCTCGTCGACTTCCATAAACATCATTTTAACCGCATAAGAATTACCCGTAGCGCGCTGTATCGCACGGAAAACTTGACTTCCACCCTCACCTAATAGTGCCCTCGACTCAAGTGAATTCATTAAAATACTTGTTCTACGGGGGTGTCCAGATCCAAAAACTATCAGCTCAGTCTTTCTCCACCATTTCTGTTACCACAGCCATAAACTAAGTGAATAGCAGGAACATTACCTGGACTCGCGGACTTCGGTCCAGTCTCCCCGCCGGCCAGATCTTCGCTGTGAATAGCAGCATGAAGCTCGGGCCCAATACCTATGATGCAGCGGCTGGAAATATTATTTATAAGCGCGTCTGAGCCTGTGACGCCCGGAATCAACTCGGCGCTGAGACATTCTCGCGATCGCTACGCAGTGGAAGTCTCGGCCCTGGCGACAGAACTCTTTCCACCTGAAAGATTTTGGAATCTAGAGTTTGGTCAAACATACAAGCGTTTCAATCACCTCCTGAGATGTCCGAAAGATCCTGGCATCAGAATTTGAGGCGGATTGCAACTGGCTTGGATTTGCAGAAGGCCTGAACTTATCAGTAAATCTCACCATTGCGCAACAAAAGAAGAGGACTTTTACCTGAAAGATAATAGCTCTGCCCTCGCAATTCTTGATGGAATAGTCGAGCCTCAAGACCGACGGTGACCAGCGCCGGTGCTATTCCGCAGCTGCAGCCATTGAAAGCCCTGCCGCTACTAGAAGAGCTTCGATCGAAAATACAAGCACTCTTACCTCGTGCAGCCTCTCGAAAGCTTCTGAGGCATGAGAGTCTGAGGCACGGGGCATGGAATGATCACCTGCGCCCATTTTTATTCGAAAGGTGAGCGCTTTGTCGTTGATGACGCGGACTTCCAGAACCGTCGGATGAAGATGTGCCTCACTATAAGTAGGGCGTGAAGAGCCCTAATTCTTATTCAGGGCAGGATCGCGATGGCGCAATCGGATGCGACGCTGGTGCTGGATCTGGACAAGACGCTGTTTATGTCGACGTTCCGGAGGATTACAGGTACGGCGAAGATGTGTGCCCGTACACGGTGAGGAGGCCGGGTTTGGACGAGTTCATGAAGGCTATGGCGGCGGTGTACAAGACGATCTTCGTCTTCAGCGCTGCGCCAAGGGAATACGTGCAGGAAATTGTGAGCAAGAAAGTGGATCCAAGCGGCAGCATTGTGGCGGATTCCTTCTGTTCAGAGGACATGGAATGGATGCAGATTCCAGGAAGCCGCGACAGGATTAAGGTGAAGGATTTGAGGAAGCTGGGCAAGGACTTGAATAAGCTTGTGTGGCTGGACGACACTCCAAGCTTGTACCCCTACACCCCATGAACGGGATCGCAATCTCGCCTTTCACGGGTGATCCTAGTGACCAGGAGCTGGCCAGGATTACACCCCTGCTGCAGGAACTTGCCAAGTGTCCTGATGTGGTTCGTGCTCTTCAAGCAAGAAGGCAGTCAAAAGGTTCTGATTGCTGCTTGGAAACAGACGCGTAAGACGTGGTACTTGTGAAAGTATGTCGTAGACAATAAATATCTCAGCAGCACTTATTCTCGCGGTTTAGACTAAAAACTTCATATCCTAGAACATACAATGAGAAATCTGTATACATGAATGCACGCGCAAGTGCACACACACACACTAGACACACATCAGATGTGTATGTGTATATAAATAATGCTACAAAGTATATATATTAATATAGATATATTAGCGTCAGTGAATATTTTATAATATGTATTTTATATAAGGGTGAAACCGTAACGGCTTCTATAGCATATACATATACCTGTATATGCGAGGGATATACCTGTAAATTTTTTATATAAGATTATTATCGTTTTGAAAGACTTTTTAGTATTTTAGTTCGTTAGAATAATTTTAATATTTTAATTTCTCATGGAATTTATTTAAAATACAACTAATCACTTCCAAATAATAATACTTACTAATATTAGTTAACATAATAATATGTTAAGTAAGTTTAATAAATATGTTACATAAGTTGTACAAAAATAAGCAAGGGTATAAATAATGTAACCACTTATGAGACTTTTACAGCGGTGAAAACTAGTGGTTTGTTTGTTATGACTATACATCTAGTAGTTTAGTTACAAAACAATGCGAACTATTAGACCTAATGGCATATTCTAACAAAGTGTACACTGGTAGATACAGTGTGTGTGTGAACATAGGTGTAGTAGAAGCTTCATTCATATGTACTGTCTAACACGGTTGCACGGTTGTACTACCGCTAGAACTTGACAGCGCACGCATGCACGGCTACATGCTGTGTAACCAATATAAATATACGTAGTTCGTTGTAATATGTACGCATATACATATCATAACTAAGTATACATCACATGCACGTCTGTCCACTTACACTTCTCTAGACAAGTGAGAGAGATATGTACTCACTTCAGGCTGGTGCGTTGCGTAACATTGGAGCTCTTCAATATATTCAATCGTGGCCGTCGATTGCCTCAACAAATCTCGACTGTCCTCTTCATAGTTCTCATTCTGAATGAACATCCATCAAAATCAAAATAGTAAAAGTGTTTCTAACAAACTAAAATACTAAAAAGTCTTTAAAAAGATAATAATTTTATATAAAACTTTTACAGGTATATCCCTGGCATATCCATACGCTTTCACGAGTGTCTAGTTGTCCTAGTCTTGACCTTAGAACACACACACGCACACGTTACATACTATATCTATATCGAAATATATATATACACATACACATTGGATGTATTCCGTATGTGTGTGTGTGCGTACACGCGCACGCGCATAGAAATTGACTTTTGTATTTTCTAGGACATGCATATGAATATGTTTTGAGATTTGTTTCTGGAGGTTATAGAGGAAAGCAAGATTAACGCGTGGGTAGCTGGCGAGTTGGTAACTACGCATTTTGGGACAACAGCATAAACTTCTCAACACTCACAAACACACACGTCTAACACAGACTCACACACACATATTTTTTTTATAATTTATTTATAAGAGAAAAAAGGTTAAATACATATAGCTAACTACACATATACACACATTTGTGTCAAAACTAGTATATATATATGTATTAAATATTGTATCACGAATAATTACATGTGTGTGATAAAAACCACGTAGTTGCATTTGAAACTACATACATAGACACCTATTATGTAAGTATTTACTCACTGTAGATACATACACATGCGTACACACACAAAACTATGTGTATTATTATGTAAATGTGCAATTATTAAAACTCAATATGTATGTACACAAAAAGTTGAACGCACGAGCTAATACACATTATTATGTAACCTTTAAACGATATTTTAATTACATACTTCTCAACACACAACACCTCATGTTAAGTACTAAGCACAGTAAGGTTACGTTTTCGTTGTTTTCAGTTTTAATAAAGTGTGTATGTAATACCAGAGTTGTTTGACTTTGTGAACGTACCCATAAGTCTATTTGAGGAGGTTGTTTGTTGATGGGCATTCGGTCTACTGGGACGATTTTAGCTCTGGATGCATGTTCAACTCTCGGAATGCTGCTTTCGTTTGTCTACGTGGTGTCGGCATGTACACATATACTGTGTATGTATATATTCATAAACACATTATTACTTGTTCAAAGATATTTTAATTTTACAAATGGGCATTTGATCAGTGGTATGATTTTAACTTTGACACGAGAGGTCTCGAGTTCGATCGGAATTCCCCTAAAATTAAGTTATCTTCTAAATTAAACTATATTATATAACTAAGATAATTAAACGATTCGACAATTTAACAGAGATCATTCTTATGCATATATATGCTAGTTTAATATAACGTTGAATCTCACATATAAATACAAACCATAACTTTCGAACTATGTATACATAAACACGTATATTTATATAACACACACACTCACTCGTCTTTGCATCATTTCTACCCGTATCGAGAAACTGTATACGTGCTCCAGATATGATATCCACCATCCTTCCTATGCTCTCGCCCCTGTGTGTGTGCGTATATATGTATGTGTGTGCATATATATAATTATATATATATATATATATATATAATATATATATATATATGTGTGTGTATGTGTGTATAATATTTCTGTATATCACATTAGTATCTCAGCACAGAAGTGAAAGGAATCCGACGTGGACACAAAAAAGCGAGAATCATACTGCTAAACCTAATGCCCATAAACAGACAACCTCCTCAAATTGATTAATATGTACGTTCATAACCGAAAGCTTAACCTTACTATGCTTAGTTGTGTAACATTTGAATGATAGTGTTATTTAATTATATAAAGACACTACATACTTCTCTACAAATGTAAACCTCATATTTAGTAAATTTAAAGAAGAATAATTTGCACAATCTTAAATAAAATAATTCAATTATCATATTAAAAAAGTTCGTGCGTTCAATTTTTCGTGTACTTACATATTGATTTTTAAAATAATAATTGCATATTTACATAATAATACACATAGTTTTGTGTATGTATCTACACTGCGGGCAAATACTTGCATAATATATGCAATACGACTAGTTTCAAATGCAACTACATGGTTTTCATTATGTAATATATATATTGCGCGCGCACACACACACACGCGCACATGCATAAATAACAAGTAACACACAATATTCAACTACATATATATACTAGTTTTGACACAAATGTGTGCTATGTATTTAATCATTTCTCTTTCTTAAATAAAAATAATATTTGTGAGTCTGTGGTATGATACATATATGGTAGACGTGTGTGTTTGAGAAGTTTATTCGATAAATATACTCCATAACTTCCAGAAACATATTTATCTTCTTATCCTAGAAAATACAAAAATCAAGTCTTATCAAAACTTTATATACGTGAAGTACACTGTAAACTCTTCTCAAATTCACTGCTTATGGAAACCTGCTTATTTAATGGAATAAACTACTGTTTATAACACGTACAGACGTGTATATACGTATATATAGTACACACATATTTATAGGAGTTTTATCAAAGAGGATGAATTTATTGATTAAGCATTGCTTTGATCTCCACAATTTGAGCAGCGGGTTGAGACCCTTTGGACAAGCATTCTCGCAGTGTTGAATACCATGGCATCGGCCAACCTTATATTCCCCAGACATGGCTGCCACACGCTCCTCTGTGAACTCATCCCTGCTATCTACAATAAACTTGCGCGCCTGAAGCAGTGCATGCGGACCCAAAAACTTGTCCGGGTTCCACCAGTAACTCGGACACGAGCTACTGCAGCACGCACACAGTATACACTCGTACAGCCCGTCGAGTTTAGCCCTTTCCTCTTTGCTCTGCAAATACTCGTTAACGCCTGGAGCTTTGGTGGGACTCTTCCTCTTCAGCCATGGCTCTATGCTCTTGTACTGCTGGTAAAAGTTTGTGAGGTCCACAACAAGGTCCTTGATGATGTACATGTGTGGGAGAGGAAGTATGTCATAGTGTGTTATCCTTCACCTTGGTGAGACACGCAAGACCGTTCTTCCCGTTTATGTTCATGGCACACGACCCACATATACCTTCCCTGCACGACCTCCTGAAGCTCAAGCTCGAATCCTGCGTGTCCTTGATCTTGATCAATACATCTAGCACCATGTTGCAATCCTTACTATCTACAGTGTACCTTTGTCTCCAAGGGTTTTTGCCAGGCTCGTCTGGATTCCATCGCTGTATATCAAACCTGTGCTCTTCTCTTTTAATTGCTGATGCTGCCCTCCTCAAGATTTCTAAGCCTTTTTTACCCTAAATACAACAACAAACCGAAAAAGTTTATACGTGACTATTCTTATATGAGCAGCTTAATTTATACATATATTATAATATATATGGTCCACAGATAAATTCCTTACCCACGCAACGTTTACAGAGAGCGTACACAGCATATAAGTGTTGTATTCTCCAGCTCAAATACAACATGACTTCCTCGTCGTGTTGGGTGCTTTTTATTTTATCTGGTTAGTTTCACATTGAGTAAATAACAACATAATTTAGTTATTAACTCAAGCATACTTATACAGCTCTTTACATCCACTTCTTTCAACATGGTGAACCGCTGTTCGAGCTAGAGAATTTTGAAGTGCCTTTAAGTAACTCTTTAATTTTCATTATTATCAATTGTGTTTTTTATAGAAATATATCAACTACACACAAACAAATGTGTGTATCTCACTTGCATATCAGTGAAGGAAGTTAATTGGTTTTAAGTGAATAAAACGTTTAAATTTGTTATTATTATCAATAGACACACCAGTGATTAAATCCGTATTACACTTCTGGTGACACTCAAGTCGATTTTGATGTCAGATTTCTACATTTGCTGTGTAATAATTAAAACCACTTCAATTCAAAGCGGAGGAGGGTTTATCAAACAAGCTACTCACCTTGGTCCTGGACATGAACGAGATCCTCATCCATGCGCAGGCCAAGGAGTTGAAGATCAAGCTGGGTGGGAGGTGCGTTGGGAACAACAAGCGCAAAGTGTAGTGCGTGTTCAAGCGGCCGTACGTGGACGAGTTTTTGAAGGAGATGGGCAAGCTGTACGAAATCGTGATCTTCACGGCCTTACGCAGACAGCATACTCGACAAGCTGGACACGGAGGGAGTGATCTCGCATCGGCTCTACAGACAGCACTGCTGCCATTGATTTCTTATAAAAAAATTTAATGTAAGATTGTATACATAATAAGCATCTTCAACATTTTCTGCTTTTGTTGCAAGTCGGAATCCTGGTCGTCGAATATGACACTGAACTATGTTGGATCCGAACATCCAATGGCACATGCGGCCAACAGCAAGCTCATGGCAAACCACCGGATATTTTCTCTTAAGTTCCCCGTCCAGAGTAGCAATCGATGCTTGGTGCCTTTGATCGAGTGACAGTAGTAGAGCGCAAATGGGAAGACGAAGTTGTGACATGCCACTGGTGCTCTCTTCTTGTTGCCAATCGCCTGAACACCTGACCACCTGTTTTCCCGATAATTCTGTGTCTTCTGCGGTTACAGCTTCGACTTTGGATGATCCAAGAACACTGGAGATGAAGTCCAGCATTTTCTTTAGTGAAGTGAAGCACTCGACAGTTTCTTCGGCCTCGGTGTCAGAACTATTGACGCTAGATTCCATGCTGAGTGACAAGTTCGAGTCTGGAGGGATCCCAAGAACTGATCTAATGAGCGTAAGGTTGGTGTAAGGAAGCTGGTGTATCATGAACTCGGCAGAAATGACTTTAGTGGTACCTCTTCGCGCATGTCTGGCATGGTAAGCTGGCTGCCTTCCTTAAGCAAGCTCGGCGATCGAACATAACATTAAGAGGAGGCTGGCCTTTAGCATAAACAGTTGGGTTGGCCGAGATGAAAGGAATACGAGTATCACACAAAAGGTGAGCTTGGCGACAGAGGTCGGATGAGATATTCACAGTTGAACCATCCAGGGGCGACATTCGCATCTTCAGTGACGCTGGGATTGTCTGATTTATGTCCTGTCTCCAGACTGTAACAGTTGTAGCCTGCAGAAAGGATACTACAGTAAGCTGGATTGATTACCAAGCAGGAAATTGTGACGCTCACGATGAAAGCAGCTGCCATTTTGTATCTTCTTTCAGATTTCCCTCCGGACAACATATGGCCAGTTTGCATGGCCGAAAAATCAATCCAGAAAGAAAGTATGAAGTCTTGTTTTTGTGTAAGTAAATAATGAAGCGTCTGAAAAGTCATTTTGAACACCACTAGTGAGAGTGGTAGAGCAGTGTAATTATCTTACTATGACTTATTGTTTGTCTCAAAGAGGAAAACGAATTGACTTGACTGACTTGACTCGAGTCAAGTCAAAGTCAGTAGTCAACACTGAAGTCATAAAGTAAGAGAATAAGTCAAGTTACGTATGGATCCCGCAAGAAGTTCAGCTGCAAGATGACAAAACAGTCGTGTCTCTCCCTATAGGATTGCGAACATAATCTGAGTTCCAGTCTGAAGTCATAAAGTAAGAAAAGAAGTCAAGTTACGTATGAACACTTCTAAGTATCTAACTTCTAAGTATCCCGCGGAGAAGTTGATATCCAAAGCGGGGATGCAAGGATACTTAAAGCGTTACAGGATATATACATGAAAGCACCTCCTCCAGGATTGCAAGGGTGGGGAAGAGCAGCTTGTTTTTCCACCTTGTATAAAACTCTCAACCCCTCAGTTGTGAAAGCTTCCATGGCGAATTCAATTTCTACTACTCTCTCCTTGTTGCTATGCACAGCTTGATGGTTGGCTTACATTATTGTTTTGTGTATTTTCAGTTAACTTATGTTATATTTAAACAGATGATTCCAGCGAGTTACCACGTCAGTCACCACCGTCACCAACCGATACTAGCGGTATTGAAGATGCTGAGGAAGCTAGATTAATTTATGCTGTAGTGCCACATCAGCCCCGACCACTAACACCAGTCAGGCAGTCACCTCCACCACAGGTGCACCAGTCACCACCACCCCAGTGAGGCGGACACCGCCACCACCGGTAAAGCATTCGTCACCACCGCACCACCTGCGCGTCAATCACCACCTCCATCCCCTCCAGCAAAGATTTTCAATGTTTTGAACTATGGAGCTGTAGCCAACGAATATACTGATAATTCAAAGGTACATTCTTTTTAATATGTGTGTGTGTGTGTGTGATAATAATTTTGAATCTGTGTCTTCTATAGGCTTTTCTTGCTGCTTTCCATGCTGCTTGTCAAGCTGGAAACTCAGTTATATTGGTACCCTGGGCCGCTAAGCGTTATTTGATCTCCCCGACTAACTTCCAAAGTCAAGGTTGCAAACCGAATGTGGTCATGCAGGTAATATATTAATCATATTAATTTATATAGTTTTAATTAATTAAATTGTTACAGGTGGAGGGAAATACGAGAGACACCTGGCTAAATCACTATCCATCGTCCAAAGTGTGGCTGGAGTTTACAGCGCTGAGTAACTTCACGGTACTCGGTGGTCGTAGCGGTGGAATATTCGATGGCCAAGGTGGTGCTTGGTGGGCTACCTCATGCAAAACTGATAAAACCCAGCGATGCACAGACGCTCCAACGGTAACAGTAAACCCTACACCTTAAACCCTAGTAATTATGCTGTTTTAATGTTATTAGGCGATGAGGTTCAGCGGTGGTGCAAATATAAATGTGGATGGTGTTACTGTCTCGAACAGTCAACAGATTCACTTAACGTTCTCAAAATGTAATGGAGTGCAAGCTAAGAATATACGTATAAATTCTCCAGAGACGATCCAAATACGGATGGTATTCACGTCTCTGCAACAAGCAACATAGTTATCCACGACTCCGACATCTCTGCAGGTAAACATATATATTGATTATTAATTGATTAATCTTATACTCTAAACAGGCGACGACTGTGTGTCAATTGTCACTGGAAGCTCTAATATTCAAGTATATAATATCCGATGTGGACCTGGGCATGGAATAAGGTAGGTTTTTCATACATATTATAAACACATTATTAATATTTTGTAATTTGTTATATAGTATTGGTAGTCTGGGAAAAGGTGGAGAATACGCTCAAGTTGAGAATGTTGAGGTTACAAACTGTACATGTCAGAACGGTGCAAGAATTAAGACATGGCAGGTATATTGGCATATGTTATTATCATTTAATTTTAATATTTGAGGGTGGTTCTGGTTACGTAAAGCACGTTAGGTTTACTAACATGACCATGGTTAACGTAAAGAACGCTGTGACCATTGATCAGTTCTATTGTAATGGTGGTCATCATTGTCCTGCTCAGGTATCTCTCTATACACACACGCACACGCACACACATACGCAGTGGCTTCTTACACATACATATGATCTTATACAGGGACCATCAGCGGTTGAGATTGACGATGTGAGATGGGATAAATATTTGGGACATGTACAAATTCAGCTGGTGTAAATCTGGACTGTGCCAAGGGTGCATGCCATGCTTTAGACTTGTCAGGACATGTGTACATTACACTTGCCAAGAATCCAACCACAGAGGCTGCTTGGCAGTGCCTTAACATTGAGGGCTTGGATGCAAACTGCAATGCCGCCTAAATACTTAGAAAAGAAATCTAACACAATTTTGATTAACATTTTAATTAAAGATCCCCCTTTTTTTTTCTTTTTCCGAATATAAATATTACAAAAACTTATTTATTATCATATACGCTTAAATATAATACTTGTTTAATATGCCATCGGTACACACACATTTTTATTTAAACGTACAAATACATAATGAATGGGATATTAAGTTTGTATGTTTATTATAATATGGTTTAGGATTTAGGTTTTAAGGTTTAGGGTTAATCTTGAAAAAGGTTATAAATAACATTATGTTAATAATATTAATAATCATGGTACTTCTATTAGACCTGAAGAAAATGATCTAGTAAAAGTCTATAGAACACAACAATCTCTCTCTAATTGAATATAATGATTTATATGCATGATGAGTACTTCACATCTATAATTAATTTATCTTTATAATTAATTTAAATAAAAAATAATTCAAAAACTCAACCTTTAGGGACTTTACTCTCGTGTGTGTGAGAGATAAGGTTTGCCAACCATTTGAGTTATATGGATACACCATGTATGTATGTTTAGATGTACATTCTTGTATATATTATTTACACACACGCATATAAAAGATGCGTGCGTGTTTATGCGTATATAGATAGTTAGAAGCTTCATTTGTGTATATATGCTTGTGCATAACAACAAACACTTATGTATGCAAAACAATCATACATATACACTTAACTTATATAACTTTAATTCTTATTTAAACAAACGGATAACAGGGAATGTTTTTAGAATATGCCAACGTCGTCAACATTTTATTTTATTTTTAATCAAAACTTCATGCTGAAGATCTGGCCGGCGGGGAGACTGGACCGAAGTCCGCGAGTCCAGGTAATGTTAATCTTGCTATTCACTTATAGTTTATGGCTGTGGTAACAGAAATGGTGGAGAAGACTGAGCTGATAGTTTTGGATCTGGACCCCCGTAGAACAGCGTCACGACAAGTATTTTAATGAATACACTCGAGGGGCACTGCTAGGTGAGGGTGGAAGTCGAGTTTTCCTTGCGACACAGCGCGCTACGGGTAATTCTTATGCATGTCTATGGAAGTCGACCCCAAGCGCAAGCTGAGAGAGACCCGACTGCTGGAACAGTTCGACCATCCTAACGTCCTCAAGTGGATCGATCGACTGCTGACGGGAAGGGGAATTTCTGTACATGGTAATAGAGCTTTGTGAAAGGTAGATACAGCTGCTGCTGAACATATAATTGTCTTGTATTGACAATGTGAATCCTTTACAGCACTCTCGACGACCTACTCAAATCGGGTGGCAAAATCCCTAGGCGAGCCTGGCATGACATCCTTTCTGCAGTAAACTACCTCCAGGTCCATAGGGATTTGAAGCCTGCTAACTTGTTCATTCGCGATGGTCGCGTGATTGTTGGGGATTTGGACATTGGTAAGTTTAATCTGCGCGTTTTTTCTGTTGTTCTTTTCTTTCCTTGCTAACGTGGTGATGGTCCAGCAAAGCCGATGCACGACTATGGGACTGGGGCACCGTCTCCAGACCGTTACAAGTTGGGTGAATTGTTCTACTTGAACTCACCTGGGAGTACGCCAAACAGTTTTGAAACTGACGTCTACGCCCTTGGTGTTCTTCTGTTGGTCCTGTTGCTCGGCTCCAAGGACGGAAAGGTTGCACTTGATCAATTTGCGCGGACGAGAGCTGCTCCAAAGGTGCTGCTCAACCCAAGAAATGCTTATTACTGTGAGAAATTCTGCGCCCTCACCGCTCCTTCCCGGGGATCCAGGCCAAAAACACAGGCAATACTTGACGATGAGACGTACCATCCACTGTTCGACTGTGACTTTGCTTCCTGCCTCGCATGGTAACTTTCCAAGGAGATTTGTGTACATAACTTTTAAAGCTTGTGAAATTTTGATGCCGCCATGAGCGCCATGTTTTGTTGCTCTGTTTCATGCACCAGTCAGTGCTTCTTCAACAGATCCCTCCCAGTGTTTCTTTTGAAGTTTTAAAGCTTTGTCTAGGTGAAGTCAGGCTAGCTAGTAAGAAGTTGTTCAGTCCGAAACAGTTCCTGGATTCTATTAAGAAATCGCACAGCCTTTAATCGAGCGTCGTACCATGGAAGGTCTGGTAAGCTTTCTGTGTAAATTTTTAACAATCAAAATCCTCAGCTGAATTAGATTATAAATGATAAATAATGATAAAGTATATTGAAAAAGCTCAAAGAATCTGTTGTTAAGTTATAAAGATATTTATTTATATTAATTTAAATATAGAATGACTAATGTTGATAGTAATTGATTGTAATATTAAATATACATATAAGATGTACGAGGAACCATGAATTTTCTTTATTATAAAACAATATTTTAACTATTAATATTGAAACTGCTGGAAGAGATTAGTTATATTTTAAAAATTAAACTAAAATACTAAAAAGTCTTTAAGAAAGATAATAATCTTATATTATTCCTGGCATACAGAGACACATGCATATGCTATATAATCCGTTACGTGCTGTGTCTAATTGTCCTAATCTTGACCTTAGAACACACACATATATAATACATACTACAAAATATTCATTGACACTAGTGTATATGTATATATATAGAGAGAGATATAAATATAGATATATATACCCATACACATCGGATGTATTCCTAGTGTGTGTGTGTGTGCGTACACGCGCCGCGCATTCACATATACAGAGTTTTATAAGAGTTGATTTTTGTATTTTCTAGAACATAGAGATAAATATGTTTTTAGATTTGTTTATGAAGGTTTTGAAGGAAAGCAAGATTAACGCTGGTAACTAAGCATTTTGGGACAACAGCATACTTATGGATTAAACTTCTCAACACTCACAAACACACACGTCCACCACATATGTATGTCATACCACAGGCTCACAAATATTTTCTTTATTTATAAGAGAAAAAGGTTAAATACATATATCTAACTACATCACATTTGTGTCAAACTTAACAAAACCAAGTAGTTGCATTTGAAACTACTTGTATTGCATACATAGACACCTGCTATGCTCATAGTAAGGTTAAGTCTTCGTTTTCAGTTTTAATAAAATGTGTATATAATACAAGAGTTATTTGACCTTGTGAGCGTACATATAACTCTACATTGGGTTTGAGAGGTTTCGTGTTCAATTGTGTTTCTGAATTACAATTTTTAAATTTCGTGTCTTCTGAAACGTCAGCATGGAATTCCACGTCTGATTCCTCCGTGTCATTTGAACCCGTGCTGAATTTGCTAGAGGAGGTTAGCCGGTGATTAAGTCTCTTAAATAGGGAGAATATTCTTGACAAGATTGCGCATCATGCATTTAAAAAAAAAAAGACTTTTAGGGTTGGCTTCAATATAAAAAAGTGTAGTAGATGTCTTTGCTTTTAAAAGTGAGATTGAACAGATGGATTGAAATAGTGCATATCTTAGCCTCGTAGTATAGCACATGGTGTGTGTTGTGTGTGTGTGTTATCACTCTCTCTCTCTCACACACACACATATGCACATACACATCCTTCAAGGTTTTACTTATGTTCTTCCACTCGCAACACCGTTATAAGGCACCATTGTATCTTGCATATCACACACACACACACACACACACACACACACTGTGTTAAGGTTTTACTCATGTTCTTCACTCGCGCCACCAGAACAAGGCAATTGTCAATACATATATCCATATATTGAATCACACTCCTGTATAGAGTAGGAAGCGTGTGTGTTATATAAATATACGTGTTGTATATATACATAGTTAGAAAATTATGAATGATCCTGTTATATATGTGAGATCATATAACAATCAACATTCTATTAAACTATGGTATACATTATCATATAACCTTAATTTTTATATTTATACATTAGAATTTTAATTTAATTACTTGTTCTAAGTTCTAATTAGTACATATCCAACGGTTCATATTCATGCAGTACTCCCAATATCACAAATCTTTGACCGGTCAACACCTTAACAAGCATTATATCTCAAGAGTATCAAAAATGCATCGTATGTTTGTGTGTGGTTGGTTATATATACAAGCGTGTGTATGTGATATAAATATATGTCATAAATGTTTGATAAACGACAGATGTGTGTATAAATATGAGGGATGTGTGCGTGCATGTGTACATGACATATCTATACACAATCTCAGTCTCTCAGTCAGCCAGTCTCTCTCTCTCTCTCTCTCTCTCTCTCTCTATATATATATATATATATATATATATATGGTTGATTTACATATAGTTGATTAAATTTCCATTCAGTATATTTATATGTAACACACGCTAATATTAATACAACTAATAAACATGAACAGATTTATACACACAGGATTGTGTGTTTAATCATGTAGTTTAAAACTTGTAAATATCCATTTGTAGACATGATTAACAACATTACATCGTACACCATGTGGGAGTGCATGTGTGTGTTTGCACGTGTGTATATATGCAAAATTGATTATATTTTAAATTTAGAAGTTCTAGTATATTAGCAAAATCTTATAGCTAAATACTCAATGTCGTATTTTTATAGTGTGTGCGTATAACTATTTTTCATATAATCATATATTTATGTTATATATATATATATATATATATATATATATATTTATCTATCCTAAATATTTATTTGTTTATACTTTTGTATACGTCTTCTTAACTTAACATAATCTGTATATAATAAAATACACACATTCTTGTATCTCTCTAAACTGTGTATACATTTCCCTTGCAAAATACACTCCTTATGTGCCTATATATGCATGTGTATGCCTAATATGCACGTGTAAGTATGGTTAACAGACGAATTTGATATACCTTGAGGATGTGTGTGTTTATGCATCATATGCATGCGCATCTGACACATCTCATATGTATATGTAGACATATCATAAACAGATCGTTAATTAAGATATTTCAATTTTGCAAATGGCATTTGGTCTAGTGGTATAAGTCTCGCTTCGGATGCGAGAGGTCCCCAGTATATATTATCAATATATAATTTTGGCTTAAAAAATGTTACTTAGTACTCTATTATACTTATGCACTCATATTCTACGCGCGTGTGTAATGTGTCCTAGAATAAGTGTATTTAATTAAATCACCTTATTTACCTTTACCTAACATAATTCCTCTATGTATGATACTTAAAGCTGTGTGTGTCTAATATATATATATATACATACATATATACACATATATAAAATGTGTCCTGTAAGGGCATTCCGATACGAAGATGGGTGTGTGTGTACAAATACATTCATGCAGGTTCATAACATATAGATGTATATATAAATAATATACTGATAATGAAATATGGACCCCAATATAATGCAACTCTCTCCCCACACACACACAAACAATACATCGGTTGAAGCATATGTGGTATTTGGAGGATTTATAAGGAAGGTTTATAATATGGAAGAAGTGGTTTATACCGTATATCTAAAATTGAAGCTCCATGCTAACAGCATATTCATGTAATTTTGATAGCTAATTAAAAGGAGTACTCTAAGTCGAGTATTTTAGCAAATGTTATAGTTAAATACTCAATTTCCTATTTATCTAAGATTTAAATTTAAAATATAATCAGTTTTCATATATACACACGTGCAAACACGCACATGCACTCCCACATGTACATATAACTGTTGATAACCAGGTCTACAATGGATATTTAGTTTTAAACTACATGATTAAACACACGATCCTGTGTGATGAATCTGCTTATGTTTTATTAGTTGTTTTAATATTAGTTTGTGTTACATATAAGTATATTGAATGGAAGTTTTAAACTACATGATTAAATACACAATCATGTGTATAAATATGTTCTGTTATATTAGTAATATTAATATTAGTGTGCGTTACATGTAAGTATAATGAATAGAAGTTTAAATCAACTGTGTGTCAATCAATTCTTCTATAAACATATATACAATGTAAGTAGCAAAAATATGCACACCCATATATATAAATATAAAGCAAAATTTAGATCGGCATATATGCATATAATTAAATTATATAGTAAATAATATAATTATATAGGAAATGTCATAGTCCCATTTTCTTAATAATTAATAATTTAATTATTTAATTAGCAATTTAAAGAAATAATGTTTAGAATAATTTATGTTTAAAGAAAAAATATTATTTAAAATGTATGTTTAAACTATTAATAATTAATATGTAAGTATTAATTAAAGATTTTTTTCATATTCATATTTTTATGTATCATTCACATTTTAATTATAATGTTCATACTATGTATAGATATGTTATACATACACACAATATGCCATTTATCACATATTTTTGTGACATAAACACATATATGCCATTTATCACATATTTTTGTGACATAAACACGCCTATATAACACAAACGAATATTCTCGATGTATAATGCATGATAGGCCAAAGATTTGTGACATTGGAAAATATTTAAATATGAACCGTTGGTATGTACTTTAGTCAATCGAACTTGGGACCTCTGGCACCCAAAGGTGAAGTTATACCACCAGACCAAATGCCCAATAACACACAATTAAATTGATTTTTAAGTTATGTAACATTTAATTGTTAGTGTTATTTAATTATATAAAGACAATAAACTTCTTATTAAGTAAATTTCACCCAAATATTATCTATGGTATGTGTATTACATATATGGACTTTTCGTCTACTTACATATTGATTTTAAAACAATAATTGCATATTTACACATAGTTTTGCGTATGTATTTACATTGGGTCAATAGTTGCATAATAAGTGTCTATGTATGCAATACGAGTAATTTTAAATGTAACTACATGGTTTTCATTATGTAATATATTTTCATATTACGCAGACTCTGCGCACACACAAACACGCACACGCATAAATAACAAGTAACATACAATATTTAGCTACATATATATAGTTAAGTATATGTATTTAATCTTTTCTCTTTTTTAAATAAAATAATATTTGTGAGTTTGTGGTATATGGTTTTGATGAAATGTTAAAAGTTTATTCATGGGGCAAAATTTAAAAAAAACATACACACATCAAAAGGGATTTCATATAAACATAATGTTATTCCTTTCTTTATAAGACCTAATCATCGCTGAGTGTTTAAAGAAGAAATTAATTAATTCAGACTTTTATGGGTTTATTCTCTCACGTGATATTGTCTTAAGCTTTAATTTTCAAATCATAACTCACCAAGCACACACTAAATAAATAAATAAATAAACATAAGTGAAAACGAAACCATTCTGCAACAAATGTTCAAAGTAGCTTCATGATAACCATTTAGAATGACCACTTATTAAACACACACAAAGCGTCTTAATAAACAAGAATCATGTTTGTAATTAAGATATCCATTAAACTTTAGAGTAACTCTAAAAATTGTATAATAAAAACCTATTAAAGAGGAACAACACATACTAGAATAACCATACTCGTTTTTAAACATGGGAGTCTGACGCTCGGCTATGTGCTAGGTTCAACGCACACTCCATCAGTTATAAATGGTGGCTCCTCACCACCTCAAACGTAGAGCTGCACTTCCACTAGTAAATCAATCCCCGGTAAGCGACTGAAACATATGTGTAATATATGTTTTTGTATGCAACACTAAAAGAGTAGGGCCAATCACATCTGAGCTGATGTATGCAAGTTACATGACACTGCAACATGTGTATGCAAGTTACATGACACTGCAATGCTAGAGGAGCAGGACCAACAACACTGCGATTTACTCACCAAAATTACATGACATCTCTAAGACGGATGTATGAGGAGCAAGACCAACAACACAATGACTTACAGGACATCGCAACAGTTCTCATGCCAATGTCAATAGTATGAAGATGGATTGTATGCATGCTAACTCAAGAATTAGAGTATTAAGTTGATTAGCATTTTCATTATAGAAGACGAAGGCAATCCATAATGTCAATTGAACCAGTCATATCAACGACAATGGTTATGGGTGTTACGTAAGAATCTTTTCATTATAAGAATATTTTATATGAAAATTACAAAAATAATATATATGAGAAAATTTGGAATCATATACAGCAAAAATTAAATGGAGAAAAGAATGTTATATATTATTGATAAAATTAACAAACAATTATGATAACTAACTAATATGGATGAATATGAAACAGCTATAATAATGAATTATGAAAGATATGAAAGAGTGTAGAGAAAGGGATCTCGTGTGTTATGGTGTTACTACAACCATAACAATGTATATGCAGCATTCTATGGATTAGGCATCATTACCCTTACATGAATGTGTAGTTAAGAGTTCTGTATGGGATCAGGCATCATTACCCTTAGAGTTCTGTGTGGATCGTGGAACGGCGTTGACCAAATTACTCACTAAATGACTATATGCACGCACATGCACTCACTACACACACAACACACACACACACGAAATTGAAGGAGTATATACGCATATTTAAATGTTAAAACGGAGACACATACATAAAACAGGATGGACTAAAGAAGCCGAAGATAAAAGAACAGGGCATTATATAGTTATTTATATATTTATTTTCATGTGTATGTGCGAATGTATACAACATATATGGCAACACATAAACTGGCAGATGACATACACGGAATCGATCCACACACACAATAGATATGTATGTGTGTGTATTATCCCGCGCATATCCTCTCTCTCTCTCTCTATATATATATATACATACGCGGATAATGAAAGTGCACATAAGGGGCCACGTGTTATATATTAGTGTCATGTGTTAATATTAAGTTTATTTATTATTTATTTATGTAAATTTAATATATTAATTTAATTCAAACTTAAATTGTATGCTAAATCAAATAACAAGTCACATTTTAAATGTATGAAAGTGTAAGAAAGAAGAAGGACCGGAAAATGAGGTGGGTAACTAAACCTAACCACCATAAAATGCACATTATACATCTATAACTTTTTAATTATGTATTCGTAAGAGCATACGTACGTTTATTCCTATACTGCATATATATATACAGCATTTATATACATGCATTTTAGATTTATCCATAAGGTTGATATTTTACGTATGCTTTAAAAGATTGGTCCTTATGAACATTATTATATCAAATCAAAATCTTCCCATAAGTGGATTAACAACTAAATATGGTTGTTTTCTACCTTGTATAAAACTCTCAATCCCTCATTGCTTAGCGTTGTGAAAGCTTCCATGGCGAATTCAATAATTATTACATACTTTCTTCTAGCGTTTCTACTCTCTCCTTGTTGCTATGCACAGCTTGATGGTTGGTTTACATTATTGTTTTGTGTATTTTCAGTTAACTTATGTTATATTTAAACAGATGATTCGAGCCAGTCACCACCGTCACCAACCGATACTAACGGTATTGAAGATCCTGAGGAAGCTAGATTAATTTATGCTGTAGTGCCACATCAGCCACCGCCACCACGCCACGTCAGTCAACCACCCAGTCAGGCAGTCACCTCCACCACAGGTGCACCAGTCACACCACCAGGCGGACACCGCCACCACCGGTAAAGCATTCGTCACCACCGCCACCACCTGCGCGTCAATCACCACCTCCATCCCCTCCAGCAAAGATTTTCAATGTTTTGAACTATGGAGCTGTAGCCAACGAATATATTGATAATTCAAAGGTACATTCTTTTTAATATGTGTTGTGTGTGTGTGTGTGATAATAATTTTGAATCTGTGTCTTCTATAGGCTTTTCTTGCTGCTTTCCATGCTGCTTGTCAAGCTGGAAACTCAGTTATATTGGTACCCTGGGCCGCTAAGCGTTATTTGATCTCCCCGACTAACTTCCAAAGTCAAGGTTGCAAACCGAATGTGGTCATGCAGGTAATATATTAATCATATTAATTTATATAGTTTTAATTAATTAATTGTTACAGGTGGAGGGAAATCTGATCGATACGAGAGACACCTGGCTAAATCACTATCCATCGTCCAAAGTGTGGCTGGAGTTTACAGCGCTGAGTAACTTCACGGTACTCGGTGGTCGTAGCGGTGGAATATTCGATGGCCAAGGTGGTGCTTGGTGGGCTACCTCATGCAAAACTGATAAAACCCAGCGATGCACAGACGCTCCAACGGTAACAGTAAACCCTACACCTTAAACCCTAGTAATTATGCTGTTTTAATGTATTAGGCGATGAGGTTCAGCGGTGGTGCAAATATAAAGTGGATGGTGTTTACTGTCTCGAACAGCAGATTCACTTAACGTTCTCAAAATGTAATGGAGTGCAAGCTAAGAATATACGTATAAATTCTCCAGAGACGAGTCCAAATACGGATGGTATTCACGTCTCTGCAACAAGCAACATAGTTATCCACGACTCCGACATCTCTGCAGGTAAACATATATATTGATTAATTGATTAATCTTATACTCTAAACAGGCGACGACTGTGTGTCAATTGTCACTGGAAGCTCTAATATTCAAGTATATAATATCCGATGTGGACCTGGGCATGGATAAGGTTGGTTTTTCATACATATTATAAACACATTATTAATATTTTGTAATTTGTTATATAGTATTGGTAGTCTGGGAAAAGGTGGAGAATACGCTCAAGTTGAGAATGTTGAGGTTACAAACTGTACATGTCAAGGAACTGAGAACGGTGCAAGAATCAAGACATGGCAGGTATATGGCATATACGTTATTATCATTTAATTTTAATATTTGTTTGTTTTCAGGGTGGTTCTGGTTACGTAAAGCACGTTAGGTTTACTAACATGACCATGGTTAACGTAAAGAACGCTGTGACCATTGATCAGTTCTATTGTAATGGTGGTCATCATTGTCCTGCTCAGGTATCTCTATACACACGCACACGCACACGCATACGCAGTGGCTTCTTACACATGATCTTATACAGGGACCATCAGCGGTTGAGATTGACGATGTGAGATGGGATAACATATTTGGGACATGTACAAATCCAGCTGGTGTAAATCTGGACTGTGCCAAGGGTGCATGCCATGCTTTAGACTTGTCAGGACATGTGTACATTACACTTGCCAAGAATTCAACCAGAGAGCTGCTTGGCAGTGCCTTAACATTGAGGGCTTGGATGCAAACTGCAATGCCGCCTAAATACTTAGAAAAGAAATCTAACACAATTTTGATTAACTACTTAATTAAAGATCCCCTTTTTTTTTTTTTTCCAGAAATAAATATTACAAAAACTTATTTATTATCATATGGCTTAAATATAATATTTGTTTAATATGCCATCGGTATACACACATTTTTATTTAAACGTACAAATAGAATGGGATATTAAGTTTGTATGTTTATTATAATATGGTTATATAAATAACATTGTGTTAATAATATTAATAATCATGGTACTTCTATTAGACCTGAAGAAAATGATTTAGTAAAAGTCTATAGAACACAACAATCTCTCTCTAATTGAATATAATGATTTATATGCATGATGAGTACTTCACATCCTATAATTAATTTATCTTTATAATTAATTTAAATCTGTAAAAAATAATTCAAAACTCAACCTTTAACGAGATAAGGTTTGCCAACCATTTGAGTTATATGGAATACTATCTATATGTACCCCTGTATGCACGTTTAGATGTATATACTATTACAACATATATAAAGATGCGTGCGTGTTTATGCGTATATAGATAATTAGAAGCTTCATTTGTGTATATATGCGTGTGCATAACAACAAACACTTATGTATGCAAAACAACCATATATATACACTTAACTTATATTAACTTTAATTCTTATTTAAACAAACGGATAACAGGGAATGTTTTTAGAATATGCCAACGTCGTCAACATTTTATTTTATTTTCAATCAAAACCTTCAAAGAGAATATAAAAATAAAAATGTACATAAATGCAAATGAAATATGTAAAGATAAATGTTTTGATAAATGAAATATCTTTATTTCGACACAATACTTTAGTCACCTTGATTATCAAGGGAGAGAGATATTAATTATGTATGTGTATATTGCATATTATGAAACAAATTTGTTAACTGCTGTTTAAATGGTTATCCACGAATATGCCTACCATCTCTATAATTAATTTAGCAAGCTCCATTGTGCATATGCAATATAAACACAAGACGTTATTTAATACTGTTGTGTTTTTAAATATGTGTGTGTACATGTTATACAGTAACACATGTATAACCTATATGTATACTTACAAAATGAAACTTCTTTAATGGTAATTGTCGTTCATTTTTTTTGTTAATTGTTAAACTTACTAGCTATTTTCCTTAATTATATGTTTAACCATTCAATTATTTCCTAAAACAAAGCAAGGAAAAGAGAGGTAGTACTGTATAAATAACAGCGTTGTGTGGAGTGTGCGTGTATCCTTTCTTACGCTGTGCGTGCGTGTCTGTGGGATATTTAACACACAATATACACACACGCAAAAGTATAAGCCAACATTGACTTCAACACAAGTACCTTCATTTATATTTATTTTAATAAAAAAAAAACCTTTAGGATTAATATATTTTATTTATACATATGCTTTATTATAAATAAATCTTTTTAAATACAATTTTACTTAATCAGTCAAATTAATTAAATTAATACAAAAGGGGCCAAGCAATATATTATATACAAATAATAACATCAAAATGTTCCCTAAACCCTAAACCCTAACTCAGTAGTACATTATTGCCTTTATTAAAAATTAAAACATTACGTTGGTGTGTGTGTTATGTACAATATGTAAGAACGTATATACTTGCCTGTAAGTAAGTAAAAATACAAACTTAATATCCCATTTAGTATGTATTTGTACGTTTAAATAAAATTTATGTATACGGATGGCATATTAAACAAGTATTATATTTTAAGCTTATAAGATAATAAATAAGTTTTTGTAATATTTATATTCTAAAAAAAAAGAAGGGGGATCTTTAATTAGAGTGGTTAATCAAAATTGTGTTAGATTTCGTTTCTAAGTACTTCAGGCGGCATTGCAGTTTGCATCCAAGCCCTCAATGTTAAGGCACTGCCAAGCAGCCTCTCTGGTTGAATTCTTGGCAAGTGTAATGTACACATGTCCTGACAAGTCTAAAGCATGGCATGCACCCTTGGCACAGTTCAGATTTACACCAGCTGGATTTGTACATGTCCCAAATATGTTATCCATCTCACATCGTCAATCTCAACCGCTGATGGTCCCTGTATAAGATCATGTGTAAGAAGCCACTGCGTATGCGTGTGCGTGTGCGTGTATGTATAAGAGATACCTGAGCAGGACAATGATGACCACCATTACAATAGAACTGATCAATGGTCACAGCGTTCTTTACGTTAACCATGGTCATGTTAGTAAACCTAACGTGCTTTACGTAACCAGAACCACCCTGATTAAACAAACAAATATTAAAATTAAATGATAATAACGTATATGCCAATATACCTGCCATGTCTTGATTCTTGCACCGTTCTCAGTTCCTTGACATGTACAGTTTGTAACCTCAACATTCTCAACTTGAGCGTATTCTCCACCTTTTCCCAGACTACCAATACTATATAACAAATTACAAAATATTAATAATGTGCTTATAATATGTATGAAAAACCAACCTTATTCCATGCCCAGGTCCACATCGGATATTATATACTTGAATATTAGAGCTTCCAGTGACAATTGACACACAGTCGTCGCCTGTTTAGAGTATAAGATTAATCAATTAATAATCAATATATATGTTTACCTGCAGAGATGTCGGAGTCGTGGATAACTATGTTGCTTGTTGCAGAGACGTGAATACCATCCGTATTTGGACTCGTCTCTGGAGAATTTATACGTATATTCTTAGCTTGCACTCCATTACATTTCGAGAACGTTAAGTGAATCTGCTGACTGTTCGAGACAGTAATACCATCCACCTTTATATTTGCACCACCGCTGAACCTCATCGCCTAATACATTAAAACAGCATAATTACTAGGGTTTAAGGTGTAGGGTTTACTGTTACCGTTGGAGCGTCTGTGCATCGCTGGGTTTTATCAGTTTTGCATGAGGTAGCCCACCAAGCACCACCTTGGCCATCGAATATTCCACCGCTACGACCACCGAGTACCGTGAAGTTACTCAGCGCTGTAAACTCCAGCCACACTTTGGACAATGGATAGTGATTTAGCCAGGTGTCTCTCGTAATCGATAGGAGTTTCCCTCCACCTGTAACAATTAAATTAATTAAAACTATATAAATTAATACGATTAATATATTACCTGCATGACCACATTCGGTTTGCAACCTTGACTTTGGAAGTTAGTTGGGGAGATCAAATAACGCTTAGCGGCCCAGGGTACCAATATAACTGAGTTTCCAGCTTGACAAGCAGCATGGAAAGCAGCAAGAAAAGCCTATAGAAGACACAGATTCAAAATTATTATCACACACACACACACACACACACACACACACACATTAAAAAGAATGTACCTTTGAATTATCAATATATTCGTTGGCTACAGCTCCATAGTTCAAAACATTGAAAATCTTTGCTGGAGGGGATGGAGGTGGTGATTGATGCGCAGGTGGTGGCGAATGCCTTACCGGTGGAGGTGACTGCCTTACCGGTGGTGGTGACTGCCTTACCGGTGGAGGTGACTGCCTTACCGGTGGTGGTGACTGCCTTACGGCGGTGAGGTTGACTGTCTTACCGGTGGTGGTGGTGGTGGCTGATGTGACACTACAGCATAAATTAATCTAGCTTCCTCAGGATCTTCAATAGCGTTAGTATCGGTTGGTGACGGTGGTGGTGACTCGCTCGAATCATCTGTTTAAATATAACATAAGTTAACTGAAAATACACAAAACAATAATGTAAGCCAACCATCAAGCTGTGCATAGCAACAAGGAGAGAGTAGTAGAAACGCTAGTAAAAGAAAGTACGTAGTAATCATTGAATTCGCCATGGAAGCTTTCACAACGCTAAGCAATGAGGGATTGAGAGTTTTATACAAGGTAGAAAACAACCATATTTAGTTGATTAATCCACTTATGGGAAGATTTTGATTTGATATAATAATTTAATAAGGACCAAATCTTTTAAACCATACGTTGATCTTCTAAAGGTAAAGGTTATATCAACCTTACGTATATAAAATGCTGTATGTACGTATGCTATTAATTAAAAAGTTATATGTACATTTTATGATTACGTTTAGTTACCCGGTCCTTTGTTACACTTTCATTACTTTTACATGTCACATTAAAATGTGACTTGTTATTGAATAACACGTGGCCGCTTACGTGGATACTGCCGGACGTGCATTTTTATAAACCCTAAATATTTAGGTCGCTCTGTGAATGGGGCATGGGCGTTTTGCCCAGGTACTGAGGTATGTTTTAAGATCCCATAAACAATCTGTGACTCGCCCATACTCATCCCATAGTGAAGAGCGAGAAGAGTTTTTCAATTTAGAGAAAACCATCAATGCAGCCATTGCAAAGAAATATGGGCTTGACCAGACAAACCCTGGCTTCTCTGAAGATAAATATACGTCTAATGAAGATCAATGTAGCAGAACGGAAGATCAAGATGAATATAATACTGAGAAAAACAAGGTAAATAAATAATATATATTTTTATTATATAGATAGATAGAGAGAGAGAGAGAGACAGCGATTGGTTAATACACACACATACATGTGGATCGATTTTGAGTTTGCCATCTGCCAGTTTATGTGTTGCCCATATATGTTGTATATATGCACACACACACATGAAAATAAATATGTAAATAAGTCCCTGTTCTTTTATCTTCAGCTTCTTTAGTATCTCCATTCCATCCTGTTTGCAAATATATGTATGTGTCTCCGTTTTTAGCATATAAATATGCGTATATACACCTTGATTCTCTCATCTTCAATTTCGTGTGTGTCTGTGTGTGTAGTGCGTGCATGTGCGAAGCCTTTTGACATATTGTCATTTATATATGGATCTAGGATATACATAGAGCCTGTTTCCTCATCTTTCAGATTTTTCCCTCTTTCTGTTTGTACTTTATATGGATGTGGTTATAAATATATATGCATATGAATGTCCGAATATACATATACCTGCATATACTTCGTTGTGCATGACCATATAGAGAGAGCCGTATACGTGACATGTTTGTGTGTGTGTGTGTCACTATATCTGTGAATATATATGTGTGCGTGTGTACACACACACACACACACACATATATATTCAACTGTGTGTGTATAATATATACACATATGTATTATATATAACAACGGTTTCTGTGAATGAAGGATGTTTTCTGGGCGATTTCAAAGAAGTACAAAGACAAGCTAGACAAGGAAGGAAACGTGTTTGCCGCAATAGAGGACAAGTACAAACACGGTGGAGTACAAGAAGAAGGGCCTATACAAGCTGAACAAAAACAAGAGAAGTTCGAATTTCTATCTGTTCTTCAAAACCAAGACAATGAAAGCGATGAAGAAACTGTACAGACCGAAGAAGAAGAAGTTGAAGAGGACGGCCGCGATTTGTCGAAGGAATCGACGGCCATGGTTGAGTATATTGGGAAAGACGAAGTTCGAGGCCTGTGTGAGAAAAAGTACTGCTACATAAACTGGGAGGAGCTACGTAAGACTATTGTCGACGAGTGTGTGGATGTTATGGACAAGAGGACGGAACACACCAACCTCAAGTAAGTATATATTGATACATATTGTCTTTCCGTCGCTGTCTCTCTCTCTCTCTCACACACACACACCACACACACACACACCACACACACACACAGTTATATATGCTTGTTCCATACACACATCACCCACTAGGTTATATATGTGTGATTCTGAGGTCGTAACATGTTATGCTACTATAACTAGTATAAAGCACCGTCTCTCTCTCTCTCTCTCACACACACACACACACACACACACACATTTTTGTAGGTTTGCTTTGGAGAAGTGGGATGGCATGGTGGGAAACACACTTGTAGCGGCTGTAATACTCTGTATGAAGAACTCAGACGACGCCTTTGCGTTCTTCAAGTGGGCGGGCCAGCAATACAACTTCCAACACGATGTGAACACATACGGAGCTTTAATCAAGTACTTGGCGAAGGCAGAGAACGACCACAAGAAGGCCCTGTTGGTGTATAAACACGTCGAGCGTGCGTGTGTGGAGCCTAACAGGGAGATGCTAGAGATCTTAATCGACGGTTTAACCTTGTCGGGGGAGGTGGGTAGAGCTGTAGAGTTTATAGATATTATGTGGAGGAAAGTCGGCAAAGCCTCACCGGAGGCCTGCAGTAGTGTTATATGCGGATACTTCAATGCAGGGAAAGTGGAGGACGCTGTTCAATTCTTTGAGACCATGGAGAAGTACGAGTGTACCAAGGGGATTATTTGTTACAATCAGGTGTTATCTGGTCTTTGCAAGGCGGGTTTGATGGACCGTGCAGAAGAGATTTACAAGGAGATGATTGTGAGGTCGTCAGGACATTCGATATACTAATAGAGGGGTTTAGTCGACGAGGGGATTTAGAGAACGCTGTTAGATATGCGAAACTCATGCTTGGGGATGGGCACAAGTGGAGCTCCAATACTTATGCGGCTCTTATAGATGTTTATGGTCGAGGTGGGAGTGGAGGAAGCTTATGAGCTATACGTGAAAATGTCAGCGGATAGAACACAGAATGTGTTTGATCGGATTGTGAGGGTGTTAAAACAGGATACAAGGAGACTGAGAGAGGCATATGAGGTTGTTAAGACAATGATACGAGCAGGATATACACCTGAGCCGGAAAGTTTTCACTACGTGGTTACCCGGTCGGGAGAGTCTGGAGAGTTATTCGGGTGTATAGAGAAGTCTAAGAAGGACGTGGACAAACGCGCGTGTGATGAGTTTGTTGCAAAGCTGTGTGAGAGTAAGGACTTAACACACGCGGTAGAGTTTTACAAGGTGATGGTTAAGCGTGGGATGCCTCTGCAGTCCACCACGTTCCGCGTACTGTTTACGGGGCTTTGCGAGGTTGGAAGTGTGGATGCTGCTTATGAACTCTTTGAGAAGCTTGAGTCTATGAATGTAGAGTATGACGAGGAGACACATAAGATGGCGTTTGAGAGGATGTGTGATGCGAAGAAAGTCAATGAGGCTTACAAGATATATGGGATAATGGTGAAGAGGTCGTTAAGTACAGACGAGGGGATGATGAAGAGGCTTGTTGTGGGATTCTGTGAGTGCGGGGATGGGATTCGTGGGGTTAAGGTGTATGATGCGATGCGTAGGAGGGGATTCTACGTAGATGAAGAGAGTTGCAGGGTTTTGATTGCAACTCTGTCGAAGATGGGAGATGGTTGCTGCTGAGAAGATAGCATCTGACATGATTGAAAAGAGCTTGTTCAGCTCTTCCAGATCTCAGGCATTATAGCACCTCCGACACATGTCTAAACGATGGCCTGGCTCGTGCCCGATTACTGGTGGAACCAGCATATATTACAAGCTTATAGTAGCGTTGCACACGAAGAAATCGCCGTGGAACTTGCACAGAGGAGCGTGTGGCTGCCATGTGATTCCGTGCTATTCAAAACATGAAGTTTTATTAGAACTTTCACTAACAATAGTAATAGACATCTACAAAAACATATATTTATAATGAAATACATCTGCAAAATCACTATATTATATATTTAAAATTATAAATAAATCATGTTTAAAAAAATTCATATAAAAACTATCACTCCAAGGTTCAAAATGTTTCAAATAGTAAATCTTGACATTTAGTAAATCATAATTCATAAAAAGAAAATAAACATAATTTGTATTATGATTTAGGATAAATAAATTATTAGCTACATGTTGTTTTAATGTCTAGCTTGTACAAACGATTGACAAAGGTTTTGAAATTAATAATTAAATGATGTATATATTTTAAATAATTAGTTAATTATAACTATATAAAGATTCAAATATTTAATTACTATTTTATTTATTATTAACCAGAACTTTTAAGAATTATAAGGTATTAAATTTGAATTTCTTTTCAATTATAAGGGATTCATTAAATTTATTCCTGATTATTCATTTAATCTATTAGCTAAATAGGATTAATATTAATATATATGTACACACACACACACACACATATATATGTACACTTCCTAACACATGTTAATTACACAAGTGGTTATTTGAAAAGGGTAAAGAGTTGATTAATGTATGAATGCAGTGAGTATCACAGCCGATATAGCGCCCTGTAGGAAGACCACACAAGAGGAGAAACGTAAGCTTGTTTGTGAGCTTGTCACTAGGCTGAAAGAATGCAGCAGGAGGAGGGACTTACAGGGAGGGAAGAATGTACACATAGATGCAGTTGAAGCTGGTTGCCACACGAACGAATATGTATCCGCTGCACTGATCAATATGTATGGTAAGTGCGGGAGCACGCAGAGCGCGTGGGACGTGTTCAAGCAGATGACACACCGGAACGTTGTCTGTTGGACAAGTCTTATTCTGGGATACGTGGAGAATGGGGAGAGCGATATCGCACTGGAGTTGTTCACAAGCATGGACTGTGAACCGGACTCTTTTACATTCGTGGCTGCACTAAAGGCGTGTGCAAAGTCCGAGAGTATAGACAAGGGGATGGACATTCACAAGCAAGTGAGGGAGTTGGGGATGGATACTAATGTTGTTGTGGGAACGGCATTGATCGACATGTATAGCAAATGTGGTAGCATGTTACAGGCTAAGGAAGTCTTTGATCGGATCACTTACCGGAACGTGGTTTCGTGGACCTGTCTCATCATGGGATACGTGGAGAATGGGGAAAGCTCTGTGGCTATGGAGGTGTTTACGACCATGGACTGCCCACCAAACTCTGTTACATTTGTCGCGGTATGTAAGGCATGTGGTTGCCTTGCTACCGAGGAAACACTAAAGAAGCATGCTTGTCTGGAGACGGGGACGGCTCTTCACCGGGAAGCGAAACAGCGTGGGTTGGACTCGGATGCTGTCTTGACAACCACCTTGGTGGACATGTACAGCAAGTGCGGATGCATGTACCACGCTCGATGTGTATTCGACAGAATGCTTCACCGCAGGTCGTGTCTTGGAACTGTGTTATTCTGGGGTACGTAGAGAATGGGGAGAGCTTGGTAGCTCTGGAGCTCTTCAAACACATGGACTGCCTACCAAACTCTGTTACGTATGTTGCAGCGCTTAAGGCGTGCGTGGGGCTTGGAAATGACAAGCAGCTCTGCGTGGAGTACGGGATGGCTATTCATAAACAAGCGAGGGAGTGCGGGGTCGACTCGGAGATGATTGTGGCTACTTCGCTGGTGGACATGTATGGAAAATGCGGAAGAATGGAGTTTGCTAGGTACGTGTTCGACCGTGTCATTCATCGAGATGTTGTCTTGTGGAACTGCTTGGTACTGGGATACGTGGAGAATGCAGAGGGCTCCACTGCTTTGGAGTTGTACTCAAGCATGGACTGCGAAGCCAATTCTCTAACTTTTATGGCAGCACTCAAGTCGTGTGCAGTGCAGAGGCAGGTTTACTTGGAAACGGAATGGCCATTCATAGTGAACTGAGAGAGCGTGGGGTAGACGTGGGAAACACATTATTAGATATGTATACTAAATGCGGAGACATGTGTCTTGCTCGTTGTGTTTTCGATGAAATGGTTCACAGAGACATTGTCTCCTGGACTTGTCTCATATTGGGATACGTGGAGAATGCGGAGAGCTCACTAGCCATGGACTTGTTCACAAGGATGGACGTTGAACCGGACTCGTTCACATACGCTGCTGTACTCAAGGCTTGTGGAAATGTCTCCACGGTATCGTCCGGGTTACAGATACACACAAGGATATGCAGGAGGGGACTGGAACAGACCGGTGCCATAGCAAACTCTTTGGTGGGATTCTATACCAAGTGCGGTACCATGTCTTGTGCTGAACACGTGTTCAATGGGATGCATTCGAGAGACATAGAGACATGGAACGCATTGATATCGGGATACAGCATGCTTGGAGATCACGACGAGTGTTTATGATACAGAGCGAGGTCCACGAGTCGAACCTACGTATGGATGGTAATACATTCGTATGTATACTTGGAGCGTGCAGTCACGCAGGGATGGTAGAGCAAGGTAAGCAATACTTTGGGTCAATGCCGAGGTACGGTGTGAAACGTTGTATAGAGCATTACACATGTATTGTTGATATGTTGGGACGTGCGAATAGATTGGAAGAGGCGCTCTCTGTTATAAAAATATGCCGTTTGAGACGGATTATCCTACTTGGAGGAGCTTGCTTGGGGCTTGTAAGACATGGAAGAACGCAGAGGTTGGTAAGGTTGCATTTGATGCTTTGGTGGCTGCCAATGAGGCTGATGCAGCTGATTATGTCATGATGGGTCAATGCATGTAGTTTGTTTACACACGCGCACGCACGCACGCACGCACGCACCATATATTCCAGAGTACAAAATTGTATTATAATATTTTAGAGAATTAATAATTCGGTTTTAATAAAATTATAAAATCTTTAATAATTTATATAAGAAATTATAGAGAATGACTTTTATATTTGCTTGAACGTTTCACTCGCCAAACATGAAAACTAAAATATTTATGCATAATGGTTAATATTTTAGTATACTAAATAACATAAAATTATAGAGAGAGACTTTATAAATTTATTAAAAAGTTTAAATAATTAAAAATCAACAGAAATTTATTTAATATTATAAATATAAAACGAACTCAATAAATAAAAATGAAATAAAGAATTAGAGATTATAGTTAAGTTTAAATAATTAACAAATATATAATTAAAAGTTTGATTAAGAAAGAGACCTAATACCAACTCAATAAATAAAAAATATGATAAACCTAAAAACTCTTAAACCTAGACCTAAAAACAGAGTGTATCCCAAGAACCCTAATCGCGGCGGCACCTCTTGCGGCTCGGATTCAGGTACTCATCGAGCACTGCACAAATCTTCAAGCAGTATCGTCTACTAGGCAGCGCTTCGCAAATTCAAGGTGAGAATCTAGTAGCAAAGTGCTTCAAAGCAGTGATTTTGTGCGTATCTTAGTCCGGATTTGCAAAGCGCTGCCTTACCTCGGCAAAGCGCTGTCCGAAGTCACTAATTTCTACGAGGTCAGTATAAGCTTCGATTCGCCAAAGCAGTGATTTTGGGGTATGCATTGATCACACAATGGAGCTTGAGAATGTGGGATTTCTATACGAGCCGCTGGAGCCGATTATGGACGACAGTCAGACGATCTTTGAACAGTATGCTTCAATCAGTAGCCCGACTCCCGGTGCTTCCCGACACTATAAATCCGAAGAAGAGGATGTCGAGGACGAGGATGAAGCTGCGGAGATTGAGTTCATCTCCTTTAGGTGACGATAAAGAAGAAGAATACGAACCAGAGAAGGATGAAGCACTGCTGAACCTCACAGAGGACGCTGTAGAACAAGCTGTTCAAGGTATTCAAGGTACATCTATTTTGTCCTTAAAACTTTAACATACACCACAGTTTTGCAATACCTATGGCTTTTTTGCCATTTATTTGTGTTTCATTGACTAATATGATGCTTTTTGTGTTAGTGTGGCCGTGGATTGAAGCGAGGGCTGGTACCACCTTCAAAAGCCCACTTCTACAGCTTCATCAAGGTTGGTACAGACAATTATTACTGTCTACACACATACATGCACTAGCGCACGCACACACACACACATAGAGAAAGACATATGTAAAACAGAGTATTGTGTGTGTGTGTGTGTGTGTTGTGTATACAGGTTTATTAATTCATTTCTTTATGCAATTTTTAAGAGATTTTGGACTTCTGCAAATTTATTTCGCCAACTGAGGAAGAGCGTCTGGAACGCTCTTTAGCGGTAGCACGTGTTTCTGACTGCATTAAATCGCTATGGGCACATTGCAAGGTCAGTATTACATTTTCAATGTGTGCATGTTGTATGTCCTTTGGAGCAGATTCTGTATACTGCTCCACATCTGCTGAACATATGAGCAAACAGATAATACAAACACATAGCGTGTATGTCGCATATATACAGATGCTACTGTCAGGATAGAGTGTAAGCTTAGAACAGTAGACATGCGCACGCGTACATATTTACACAATCAGAAATCTTTTATCACAGGTTGAAGTTTTCGGATCCTTTGCAACTGGACTTTACCTCCCGAGTAGCGATGTAGATGTACGTTTACTTCTGCAATTCTCTCTTCCTTAACTCTCTCTCTCTCTCCGCACACATTTTCATGCAGATGATTTAATTTGTTAGCCTCTTTTCCGCTTTATAGATGGTGATCATGGACTCCGGTTGTGTAGTCACACAGAACGGTTTGAGGGCCCTTGCTAAAATGCTGCGGAAACGAAACTTAGCCAAAAAGCTTGTGGTATGATGCAGTCATAGACTCAATAAAGATTTGTGTGTGTATTAATACATATCATGTGTATGTATATATATCTGCATGTAGCCTATGTGCACGTATACTATAATTGGATGCCATATAGTAGTGTATTTTACATGTCTGCTTATTCAGGTTATTGCGAAAGCACGAGTGCCTATTGTGAAGTTTACGGAGGCAGATAGTGGAATTTCCTTTGATATAAGGTAATTGACTTTTTTTAGTATATCTGCATGTAAGTATCCTGATTATTTGTATGCTATCTTTAGTTTTGATGTAAAGAATGGACCTGACGCGGCTAAGTTCATACAGGTAACTCTGTCTCTCTCTCTCTCATCCGTATTAAAACAGCATTTTAATTTGACAGAAAGCGATTGCATCTTTGCCTCCGCTGCGGCCTTTGTGCATGGTTTTGAAGATTTTTCTTCAACAGAGGGAGCTCAATGAGGTGCGTACACACACACACCTTAATGCTGAATAGTAGTATAGAAGAGAGAGGGAGGGAGGGAGGGGCGATGGGAGGGGGAGGGGAGGTTTACTTATTCGCAAATGTATGCATCTATATGCATATCTTAATATTTCTTTTACAGGTCTATACTGGCGGTGTGGGGTCATACGCACTGCTTGTGATGATTTTGGCTCATCTTCAAGTAAGAATGTCTGTGCATGTACATGTCTGTGTAGATCATATTAATTGCTATTACCGAATGGTCATGGTACTTTTATTCAAAATGTAATGCTCATATTCATAATTATCTATATTCACACACACATACAGTGGATTTTATAGATATAAATGTTATATATATGCTGAATGTTTTTCTTTCCAGCTGCATCCCAGCAGGCAATCTTATGGTGCACTTGAAGCGAATCTCGGTGTATTACTGGTAATGCATCTCATTTAACACCACGCGTACGAACCAATACACACGCACACACAGAGCAAACGTTTGTATATAAATTATATAGAGTACATACATACGCATACATGAAATGTGCTTCGCTTTTTTTAATTATATATTTAAAATTAGCTTAATAATGCGAGCCATGGTGCTTATATTAAGCTTTCAGCTGGACTTTCTCGATTTATACGGCCGTGCTCTTAATGTAAGAGAGGTTGGTATATCATGTGCCGATGGTGGAAGGTTCTTCTCCAAAGCTTCCAGAGGGTAATTTTATTTACAATCTACAGTATATATTACGTATTTAACTTGTTCAATTTATGCAGGTTTTATGACCAAAATCGACCTTTTCTCCTCGCCGTTGAGGACCCTCAGGTCAGATGCTGTCCATCATTACTTGCCTTATATAACATTTTGCATTCGTATGTATACATTGCACACACACACACACACAACTTTCATCTAACTGTTGTTAATTTTTTAGGCACCGGAGAACGACATAGGGAAAAACTCATTTAACGTCGTTAAGGTATGAAGAAAGTTAATGTTAACTATACGTATGTAAATAAATACGCTTACATTTATAAATATAAACATAAATTAATCAACTGTTCTTTTTCATAATTTAGGTGCGAACAGCATTTGTTCTTGCTCACAAGCTTTTAGCGTCGTCCGATGCAAGTTTTGGTAACGTGGGAATACTTGGTCGTATTATACGAAACGACGAGATGTTAACTATCAGAAAACCTAATCTGCTTGATGAGCCTGTTCCAACGTACTTCTTTAACGAGAACAACACCAAAGATCACAATAACAAACATGAGAAGGTACGCCTATATTTATTCCACGTTTACCATGATATCATATCGTATAGTGGTGACATGTTAGTAATTATATGCTTTATATATTAATGAGGTCCCTTTGTAACAGAAAAATAAAAAGCAGAACAGGAATAGAGTCAACCGAGAGGAACACAGGGAACACAGGAAACGGAAAAGGCCTGAAGTTGAGCACGAATCTACTCAAGTTGAGTACAAGGAACGGAGAATGGTATGCTTATGTAATTGCGTTGTCATGCAGATGCCATGCGACGACATTGTGAAACTTTTTGCATGTGTTTTTGTATAGTGCAACTTAGATACAGATTTGTGTGTCTGTGTTTGTCTATACATATGTGTCTCTTTGTGAGACATAAGTAGTAACAATTGTAATGTTAATTGTATAAACAGAATAACAAAAAGAATATGGAGAATGGATCGAGTTTTTAGGAGGCCACACAAGGAGAAGTGGAGGAGAGTGGAGGATGAAGAAAGTCCGAGGATATCAAGAAGGGCTACTTACACCGATCACTATGACAATGGCAGGACTGATAATAAGAAGAAAGTTATCATGGCTTTTCCTTCTCACAAGAAGATCAAATACTTTTATTGAGGTAATACATACACACATACATATAGACACACAGAGACACATACATACACATACACTCGTACATGTATAATATACATAACTCATAATTACATACAAAATACAGGAAATAAAACATTCGGGATAATTATATACGGGCAAAGAACTGTGATATAGGATGAGAGAGAGAGAGAGAGAGGACATTTTCGTTTTCAGTACTAGTTTGATCATTCCTTGAATGTGCGTGTGTGTGTGTTTGTGTCTATATATGTATGTGACTTATCTAAAACTTATTAAGCCCATTAATCGTTAATTAACATTTTAAAGTGAATTAATTAAGCAGGCTAAAATCGGAGGTTTATAAGTTTCTGTGGTGGGGATTTTTCTTCAGGACAAATCTGAACCATTAGTTAAAGGGACTAGATCATTTTGTAAATATTGGTAAGTTATACATGGTGGACGTTTAGAGTTATTATAGAATGGCAACACGGACATTATTCATGGCTCCTTCATTTACTACGAGTGAGTCCTGTCCAAAATTTCCTAGAAATTCTAGGAGATCAGCAGCAATTGGGTATGGAGAGATTATCCAGGCTAGATGCAGAGCATATTCATCGTCATCTTCATCGGTTTCCTCTCCAGTTCAAGACGGCAATTCGAAGAATTCTAAGGTAAATTGCGTGCGTGCGTGTTGTAGTATTTCTTTCATAATTAATAATGTGGTGGTTATGAGAGTTTTGTTTTAGGTAGACCGATCTGTCTCCTCTCTCACATACACACGAAAACAGTACAGATTCAACTAATACCGTCAAATCGCTATAATTATTGCTATGTTATTACATTATTCTAGAAAACCAAGATTATATATGTACAGTCGTATATACCCCTCAATACATGGCACAAACATATGCATCATGTATGTGCACAACAACAACTCTATATATATATATATATATATATATATATATATATATACATAAGAGATTAATCACGTTAATAGAATATAATCTTGGTATATGTACTTTGATAGTAGTATTATATAATATTGCATTAAATTTCTGTAATATTATACAGGTTATGAAGAAACCTGATGATGACCGAGTGAAGATGATAAACACGCTGGAGGAATTCGACACTATGCTTGAGCAAGCAGGAGACAGGCTAGTCGTAGTGGAATATGCTGCAAGTCACAGTGTGAACAGTAAGAGAATATACCCTGCAATGGTGGAGCTCAGCCGGACATGCCCAGCGGTTGTTTTCCGTCTTATACTCGGCGATGAATCCGAAGATACCAAAGAGATATTCCGGCGAGCTGGCATGTGTTGTTTGTGTGTGCGTGCGTGTGTGTAGTAAATATGCACGAGAAAGTGTGTGTGTGTGTGAAATCAAATAACTATTTGTTATATAGAAGAGACTGTTAAATGTACAGGGGTGGAAAAAGTTCCTCATTTTATTTTCTACAAGAACAAGGAGAAGGTACACGAGGAAGAAGGCATCACGGAGGACATGCTTCTGGGGATGTATTGTATTATGGAGATTCATCCAGCTCTATCGTGCAGCTTCATAACCGCAAGGATGTAGAGGATCTCATTAAAAGCACCAGGAAGATGACAAACTTATTGTGCTTGACGTTGGGCTCAAGCACTGTGGACCTTGTGTCAAGGTAACGTGTATGTTCATTTACATGTGTGTGTGTGTGTGGTACACGATATATTTATATCAAATTTTTGTAATGCATACATTTTTATTGCATGCAATTGATATACGGATTGCTAAGTCTTATCTCTTTATATAAAACATGCATTGATACGTTTACTCCGTTTTCGCCTATATATTAATTGTATGTGTGATTTTTGTACACATATGGAATGCATACATATATACATATATAATATACCTCCTTACATGCATGTCTACATTAACTACATACATATATGTATACTAGTTACGACAGTAGAATGACATAGCCAATGCTTATTTCCATAGTTTCCAGTTTCTGTAGGTGTTCGTGTGTATGTGTATGTGTTCTAGTTATTGTTCATGTGTATGTGTACGTATTCTAGTTATAAACAGTAAGATAGCTAATGCATATGAAGCGTATGGTTTGTATATAGACGTATGTATGTATGACAGGTTTATCCAACGGTGATTAAGCTGGCAAAGAAGATGGCAGAGACAACAGTGTTTGCGAGGATGCATGGTGATGAGAATGACGACTGCATGGCCATGTTGAAGAAGATGGACGTGGTTGAGGTGCCCACGTTTTTGTTTATTCGTAAAGGAGAGGTGCTTGGGAGGTATGTTGGGTCTGGTAAAGGGGAGTTAATTGGGGAAATACTGAAACACCAAGGGGTTAGAGTTACTTAATTACGTATTTAGACCATTTATACATCTTCTGATTGATATATATATATTTATATGTCCATAATATATATATTTATGTCCATTTATACTGTTTCTTCGTTATCAATAGATACGATCTTCGGGATATGCATACTACCCATCTATAAATTCTTTAAGTTGTATATCTACACATATGACAGGATGATTTATATTTAGAGTTCACTTCATTTAATTATATTTGAGATTTTGCGTGTGTTTGTGTCAGAGTCTTCCTATATAGAGAGAATTTTAAACTCTCTTTATTTATCCCTGAAATTCAATATGGAAGATTCAAAATAGTATATGCTTGGTCCCATATATTAAAGTGTTCAACTAAATGGAATGCTCATTAAGTTTTCCTCTGTGTGTGTGTGTGTGTGTGTGTGTGTGGCTCTCTCGAACTTCCAAAAATTTGTGCATTTAGAATGATATTATATTGTTAGATAGATAATGCATAAAAGTTAAATACATTTTTTTAAAGTGTGTTTGAAAGTGATATTATTATATCATTACATGAAAATTATAACTTTAATGAAATGATAAGTTTTAATATATTTTGTAAGGTAACTACAATTAAAGTATATAAATTATAATAGATTATTCTAATTATAAGGTTAGATTCTGTATATATTAATTAACTGGGGTATGGTAAATAAGTACTTAATCTAAATGAAAGTGGTTAATATTATAATATTTTTAAGTTGCTCATAGAAATCTGTATATAGGGATACGTACTTATTTTAGACTAACTTTCTCAACCAAATCTGTATGTGTATGTAAACTAGATACACATTTTATAAAAGTTTCGTATATTTATGTAAGGATATCGTCATCATCAAGAAATCAAAGAATATAAAAAATGACTAAGCATGCAAATAATAAGCCAGATGCAAACATGTTTTTTATATCTACAATTAAGCTTTTAACTCGGACCTTCTGAGTTACTCGGGCCAGCTGCGATAATCTCCTTCATCAGATGTGGATCGTTCCCCACGCTCTTATCCGTGAAGCTCTCAAAGTTTCTTCTTAAACAGCCCCGCAAGCTTGTTTAATGTCTCGTAATACGACTTCTTATCCCACCACTGTTAAAGAAAACATACATCATATATCAACTCAACAGATACACAGGAGAGAGAGAGGAGAGATTGAGAAGGTGAGTAGCTACAAACTATATCTAACAAATGCATATATTCACACTCCACAGGCACTCCACACGCTTATATTAACAGTACAGGCATAGACATACATAATTATATATACGTACCATGTTTTCTGGGTGCAGGAAGTCGGACGGAACACCTTCAACCTGATCAGGGATATGAAGCTTGAAGATAGGCGTTTCGGAGTACTTGGAATTCAGAAGAGATCCACTGTGAATAGCATCAATGATCTTTCGAGTATACGCAAGTTTCATCCTCACTCCAACACCATAACTATAAGTAAACACATTTTTTTAGTTACAATTCTATATAAACAATACAGTAATATGTAACACTCATATGATAGATACTAAATATGTGACATTTATGTTATATACCTGCCACCAGTCCAGCCAGTGTTTACAAGCCAAGCAGTCGCACCATAGTTCTTCATCTTCTCAGCAAGCATTGCAGCATATTTCGTAGGATGCAGCATAATAAACGCAGCTCCAAAACAAGCAGAGAATGTAGCTTGAGGCTCCTTTATTCCATCCTCCGTCCCCGCAACCTAACAACAACACAGGTTTAAAAACGTATTGGTTCGGCAGATCATTTATGATTATGTTGTTCATAATATATATTATATTTTATATATTAGCACACTATTTCATATATTTATCACAGAATAGATGATTCAAAACGTACCAGGGCGGTGTATCCACTGATAAAATGATACATGGTCTGTGGCAAAGTTAGTTTGCTGACAGGAGGCAAAACACCAAATGCATCACATGCAAGGAGGATCACGTTCTTTGGATGACCAGCAACGCAAGGAAACTTCACGTTCGGAATATACTCAATAGGATATGAAGCACGAGTATTCTCTGGAAAGACCGAAATTAAAAAAAAACATATACATCCACACAGATAATATATATATTATGTAAGTTCTTATGTATGTGTGTACCAACATGTGCAAGGATATAAATATGCATACCAGTAACGCCTTTGTCTTCATAATCAACTTCTCTACTGTGCTCGTCAAAAACGACATTCTCCAGGACTGTAACAATGACAGCCGAACATTAGAATGAGAAAGTAAAAGAATGATGCCTGCAGGCCCACATGGATGTGTGCATATATCTAGAGATGCAAACACACGACTCAAAACAAACATAAACATTATTCTGTATACATGTATATATCACTTACCAGTTCCAAACTTGATAGCGTTGAAGATATCAGGCTCTTTCTCAGGAGACAAATCAATACACTTGGCATAACATCCACCTTCAATATTTGAGACTCCATTGTCACTCCAGCAATGTTCATCGTCACCAATCAAATACCGGTTATGATCAGTAGACAACGTAGTCTTCCCAGTACCTGAAAAGAGAATATAAAGCATGTATTAGTAAAACAGCTAATGTAGAGCTTAACGAATGGGATTGTTTAACTAGGCAAACCACCCGGCTCGATACAATACCTGATAAGCCAAAAAACAACGCAACATCCCCAGACTTTCCCATATTACACCCAGAGTGCAAGGACAAGATGCCTCTCTTGGGCATTAGATAGTGCATAACGCTGAAGAGACCCTTCTTCATCTCTCCCGCGTACATAGTACCCAGTATAACCATTTCCCTTCTCTTAAGATTGATATCTATACTAGTGGACGACGTCATGTAGTGCGTATAACGGTTGCATGGGAACTGCCCCGCATTATAGATTGTGAAGTCCGGCGTACCGAAATCCTCAATCTCTTCGGGTGTGGGACGTATACACCTGAACTTATTATATTATATCTAGTATATTACATCTACGTCCTATAGCCCATGCAGACAAGCAAGGCAGGGGAAGAACACACACAAAACATAGAGAGAAAGGTATAGAATACGTACATGTTATACATGAAGAGTGAATGGTACGCTCGGGCTGATATAATTCGGACTTTAATGCGGTTCTCTGGGTCCCAGTTCAGGAACTGGTCGTTCACAAACACCTGTAGCAAAATAATGCAAAAAATTTAATATTAAGTATATAATCCTACTGAACCAAACTGTACATGTACAAACATATTCATAAACACAAACATTAACACACCTTTTCCAGCGAGTTAAGATAATCAACTGCTCTCTCACGGTTGATCAAGAAAGTCTCCTCGTCCATTTCGATGTTTGGAGAGCCCTGAACAGTTAAATGAGAATGAGAACAAGATAATTAAGTATAATCAAGAATAATTAGCACGTACTTTCCCCACCACAGGTCATCCTGGGAAGTCTCCTCACGTACAACACGCTTGTCTTTTGGGGAACGACCCGTCTTCGCACCAGACAGAGTAGCCAGTGCACCGGTTGATGTGATATACGACCCTTCTCATACTTGATAGCCAGCTCGTAGAGCTCTGTCACATCCAAGACAGCACATATTAGCTAATGCGTGGGCGTGTATAAACACAGACAACCATAGAGATATACACACGAAACGTAAAGACACGTGTGTGGGCGTGGGACATGCAAACACTGTTAAACGCTAGGAAAACTGTGGCAAACCCAACCACCACCTATAAAAACAAAGCAAGCAGAAAAACGAAGCAAGCTGCCAAACGCATAACGCCAACCAAATCAGCACACCACGAATAAACAAAGAACGCCAAGAATTTACCTCAGGGACCAACATAGAAATAATAAAAAACAAAGGACCACAAATGACAATCATGAAAGATACGATAAACTTAAAAAGCAAAAACGTAAACTATATGACCACAAAAAATAGAAAACCCACGTATATTACATGAACACACACACACACAAAACAACAAGAAAATGTGAACATACCTGCGGGAGAAAGGTTGTATAGTACGTGTGTAAACTTCAAAGCACTGTCACTTATATTGGGTCGCACAGGAACCAAACTGACAGGTCTCTCGGTTTTCTTCTCGGGGTCACCTCGGACAACCTGGGGTCCTCGTTCTCTGGTTAAAGAAGCCAGAGACGCACTGCAAGAAAAACCGAGTATAATATATACACGCACACATATAATAATCACAACAAATATAAAATATACGAAGTATAAAGTACCTGATAGACTCCATTTGCTGCCTCTGCCGTTGTTCCTCAGAGAAAGGTGACATGGGAGCGCCTCTGGGAGTCGCACTCTTGGGGGTAGTCGGAGCCGATCTTTTTTTCTGGAGAGAGTGAAGCTCATCCAGATTATTCACCTTGATCGGCGGAACGCTATCATCGGTACACACATCCCGGTCCCGGTGCGTCTTGATCTTCGACAGCCCGTTCGGGATGCCATTTCCGACTAAATCCGCACCCTCGTTCGCCGCCATTGCGATTCCTGCAAAACACTTGTGAAGGATTCTACAGAAATACACAAGATTATAAGCACAGAAAATCCCTTATTTTCAAGAAATCGGATAGGATACCCGAGGACCAAATCATCAATTTTGAGGGATTTTCTAAGAAAACAATAGCGACAGATGCAAAAAAGCGATTTTTACATGAAAAAACAAAGAAATCATGCAGAATAGATCAAGAAACGCCCAAAGACACAGAGATTCAAGGTGAGAAACCTACGATTCACGAAATACGGCTGCTGGAGCAAAAACAGGGGCACCGAGATCCAGGCGCAAGAACAGGCTCCTGTTTGATTGAAGAACAAAGGAACAGAACAAACTACGCACCGATCATGAGAAGGCGAACAAAGAACGAATGAATGAATGCCCTCGTTCCCTGCCCCTCCTTTCATATGGAGTCCTCCTCCAACCCTCTTACAGCTAACCACGCGTCTAACCGCGCAATTAACTACATCACCGAGCAGTTCAACGGCGCGGTGACTAGGTCCGGATTCGCCTCGTTAGTAGGCCGGAACGTTGTTGATGTGGCAGGTCCGGTAAAAAATAATTGTGCTCCGGAGCTAGGTTCGGGAACAGCCTTCCTAATCTACCCGAGCCTGAGATATTCCGTCAGTGTCAGCCTCGGCAGGGCCCCTTGACGGCGTCTAGAGTCCAGATGGCGCAGCCTTCACCGTCGATAAATGGCGGCTATCGTCCGATCTAAATAATGCAGCTTCTAACTTTAGGTCTGGAGCGTTCGATAAAATGTCAATGTTTCAAAATGCACGATTCAGCCTTACGTATGGAGGAATATCCTCACAGTTTACTAAAAGCGAGAATAACGCGCCACACAAATGGGAAACAGCTTCCACGTGTCTCTTGGCAGATAAAACTCCATCTACAAGTCGCCGCGTCCGAAAGCGACCGGCGTCAGACCTGCCACGTGGCAGAGTGGCATCTGAGCCGTCCTTGTGCGGCAAGCACGCGATGTACCACAATAAGCGTTTTCACTATAACACGATTTACCATTTATTTATAATTAATTAATATGAAAAAAGCAGCCTGATGTTGATAACTTTCTACCATTGTAGACCGTGTAAATGTCAAACTTAAGTTATACGGTATAGGGAAAAAAAGCTGTACTTTAATGAATATTCAACCAGATACAACCCCACCCGCGGAATCTTTGGCTCGTGATACAACTTTTATTTTATATACAACGCACATGGTAATTTTACTAAAATTTACATATAATATAAACTTAATTTTTAATAAAAACAAGCCTTATATAAATAATATCCTTCACAAGAAAAATTCAATGGCGGTGAGAATCTTAATTATTTAAAATCGTACCACTCGCCAATAAAATACTTTCTATCATATGAACGTCCGTCAATCTAATTCTCTACGCACGCACGCACGCACGCACACGCACACACATTGACAGAAAGCAGCTAAAGGCGAAAATGACTCAAGTTCAGATATATTTTCAAACTTTATAATAAAGATGAATTGACCCATATAGATACATTGTATATATATTAATATAAATATATGTAAAGTTCAAGGTTTTACCTTATATATAATGTGAACGAACCTTGAAAATGTGAATGTGATGTTGTATGTATTGTACATACGCTCACGGGTTTACACACAGTACTGTATGTATGTGTGTGTTTGCTGATGGAGAGTTTGAGAGCATTACATAATAGAACACTATTAAACAATTAAAAGAATATAAAGGACTAACGCAGTCTTCTTCGGACTTTATTTAAGATTAGGCTTAGATAATGGTCAAATGTTGTATATGTAATAACTGTAGAGCTTGGAAAAGCTTAATACAAAATAAACACTAGAGCTTAATAGTTATTGAAAAATTAAGTAAAATTACACACACAGGGTACCTAGTTTAGTGAGCACGTTGCATCTTCACCTTGGGCATGGCCTTCTTCATCTGCTTAGCACGCTCCTTTTCTTCCTTTTTACGCAGTATTTCAGGGGTCAGTTTAGCGTCTTTTTCCTCTCTCTTACGGAGCTATGGCTTCCTGTCTTGCATTATGTGCCTGCTTATATGCTTCCTGCATGAGCTTCTGCCTTGTTGCATCAGTCTTTGCCTTAGCCTGCATACACGTATTGACCTCTCTCACCCACTCACTCTATACATACGACTACCCTCTTTAATCTCTAACGGGTGCAATATATATATTTACAAGTTATAGTATGTATTGATTGAGACTACGAGTATATATTATACTAATATGGTATTACATCCAATTAGTTGAATAAAGTTCTTAGAATTTCTTCAATTAGTCCATAACAATTGATTCACTCAGTATTTAGTATATTGTTAACATATACACTAACACTGAAATGAATAATGTACATGAGACTAATAAAGAGTAGTATCCAGAAGTATATCACTACTTAATGTATTGATGTATCCATATTCATATAAACAAGCCATAATCACGTGTTTTAATCTGTGAAGTAAGACAAGTGTACAAAACTTGTACGTACAATATGTAATAAGACCAATGTAATTGAATAGATATGCCACACATCTAGAGAAAAAAGAGAGAGCATATAATACAACAAACCATATATACGTACATATATGTACGGTTTAGTTTATTGTTATATATATTACTCACCTGTGGACTGAGCTTGTAGCGACCAACGGCGTCAATGAAATAAGGGACGATCTGGATCAATTTGGTAATCTCGTTCATACGACCGGACGGTGGGAGATTGAACTTGAACTGCAAAAGCTTCTTATGTGTAGCCATTGGGTAAGCATCCGAGAAATGAATGAGTGATACAAAGTTCGATCCGTGCTCTTTAAACGCCTTCTCACCAAACACCTGCAAAACAGCAATGCTATATATGCATGTACATATGCGTGTGGTTGAATGTGTTCATGTACATTAAAGAGAGATAAGGGAAGATAAGGACGGACTAAGAATAAGGAGAAAGACTAGTGGGATAATTGAAATGAGGGGGGATTAAGGAAAGAGAGAGAGTTCTCTCTCTCTACACATACCGCATCTAAAACAGCCTCAAAGAGCAGATCAGAAGCGACTTCCTTGGACTCAGCAAGGACAGAAAGCTCTTCGGATACCCATCGTCTCTGTGAAGGAGGGTTCATGGGACTAGCAAATTGTTGTAAATCTCTCCAGTCCTTGTTCATAGCCTTTGCATTCTTCCTACGTGAGACAGCCAATATAACGTTGTCCATGTTCTCCTCGTTCATGTACACGTCGATTGTTAGCTCGTCTTTACACGGCATTATGAAATACCATAAGCGCGATAGTAAGTCGTGCCTGTTCTTCAAATCTAGCGTTGCCAACAATCCCTGACAGTATCTGTATATAATGTGCACAAAGATTGATACATTCACAATATGCCTATAGTAGCATACGTACTTCTTCCGGATGCATAAAACTTGAAAACATTCTGCCCCTTTTCATAAGCAAAGCTTCATCTTCACCTTCTCCAACACCAAGAAGGCTAAAGTTCTTCTCGAATATGCGATCTTTAGAAGCATATTCCGTTGCCCAAGGCCAGTGCAATACGCTCGTTCTCTTTCTTTCCCAGGAAATAGTTAACTGCATACGCCACCAGAAAAATGACGGAAAATGCCCCAGTAGTAGTTCTGTGGCCCTGTCGGAGCGGACCGTCGGTTTGTCGTCTTAACAGAAGCTTCGTCAGCAGTTGTCGGTTCTGACGTGTCCTCTTCCGGTAAGCCCTCGAATTCATCCTCGTCCCACTGTTCCTGTTGCTTCTTCCTTATTGTCTGTTCTACAACCGGCTCCTGAACAGGGGTCTCTTCTTGTTCTTTCACATCTTCTACCTGTAATAAGTTGATTAAGTTTGATACTCAAGAACAAACATATTTGCGCACGTGTATATATGTGTGTATATACATGATACTTATTACTGACATATACATATATACACATACGTCTGAATATACGTATATAAGACGATTAATCAATAACTTCGGTTTTAATACGCATACACAGCAGATAGCTAACTTATATCATGGTTTTATAATATATATATCTCTGTGTGTGTACAAGCATTTTCAGTAGTTATCTGTTAGATATATAATAAACCGTATGAGCTTCTATGATAAGTTTCAGATAATGTAGCTTTCACACATACCGGTGGTCCACGGTCGTTTTCGAATCCAGGATGCCGAACTACATGCGGAGGAACGATCACAGGAGAGTCATTCTCGAACTCAGCCTCGTCTAGATCATCCCCAAATCCATCGAAGTCTGCAGCATTGTTAGCTGAAACAGGAATCAATGCTGCAGTTCTTGCCACTTCCTGTCCCAGAACCGCCACAACAGAGACAAGGGCAAGGTACCACCATAGCTGCTCCTCCTCAACCTGAAGAAAAACAAGGATCACTTCCCTGACAAACAAATCGATTTATGTGTTATCATGAGATTAAATCACCTTGTAAATGTCTTTCCGAATGCAGCTAGAGCTCCCATGGCCGCCGCTCCAATTGCCACATTCGCCATGTCTTGCAAGAACCCTAAACCTTAATTAGTAGATTTAGGGCAGATTATATTAAGGTGAGTTGACACGTAGGAGAAGGATATTCCGTCAGGTGACTTGGGATATAACCAACGGCGGCAGTGGAACACCAAGCACCAACAGGTTTATATTTTAACCAAACGGAATGCATTCTTCTTCCATTCTAGATTAGGTCTGTCACACGCACAAGAAGCTCTGGATATAGAGTCTGTCGCTTGAATACATATGGAGAGCAGCTCGGATGAATTCGATTTCCCAGACGACTTCCACGTCGATCTCCCGCCCATTTCCTCCACATTCTTCTCCACGGACGCAGATTTCGACCACGATGCACTCCCCTTGCTTCTGCAGAGCGATGAGAGCAGCAGTACTGATCACCAGTACATGCATATCCTTCCCGATCAGCATTCGACCACCGCCACCACAGTCGAGATGATAAATCCACCGGAAGTCCAATTACAATTAAGCAGGAACTGCAGATACCAGATATCGTCCAGCAGCACGCACGCCACCAACACCCACCACAGATCCCGCGGACCCACGGAGCGGATGATGGATATCACACTTGACGAGCTCTCGCATTACTTCCACATGCCGATAACACAGGCCTCCAAGGAGCTCAAGGTCGGCCTCACCGTACTCAAGAAGAGGTGCCGGGAATTCGGCATTCCCCGGTGGCCCATCGCAAGCTCAAGAGCCTCGAAAGCCTCATCCACAACATCCAGGTATTGTGACTGCAGTCTGAAGCTCAACTGCATGTTTCTACAATGTAATGTGCGTATGTGTCCTTGCACGTGTGTATGTACGTGTGCGTGTGCGTGTGTTTGTTGTTGCAGGAGCTGTCCAAGGATTGCGAGGGAGAAAGAACTTCATGGAGGCGGTGAGAGAGAGCTAGAGGATCAGAAGAAGTGTATGGAGGAGAGTCCGGGGACCGAGCTATCGGAACGAACAAAGAGGCTGAGGCAGGCGTGTTTCAAGCAGAGCTACAAGCAGAGGAGGCAGGCGCTGGCAAAGCTGGAGGCAGATTCCAGATAGATTCCAGAATGATTAAGTAGGTTAATCATGTATTAATTTGAATTCTTTTTAACTAGTAATCATATTTAATATGAGTACAGAATGATTATATACCAAGAAACCCCCCACGGCCGAAATGAAAAACATTCTTGGGACCTGTGGCAGTTACGAGCACGTTTTATTAACGACCAGAATCTGGGTTTTTGAACTATGATACAGCCTATATTTCAAATTTTGTAATATAAATAGCAATTTTTATTTTAATATTTTGACATTTTAAATATATCTGCACATATCTTTAAACTATTAATAACACCCAGCTTATGTTTTTAATCAAACTAACAGGTTGTTAATTACTGAACCCTGGAGTCTTAGTCGACGGTGACGATTTTATATGCTAGAGTTACTTTGCAGTTTGATGGACGGTCACGATGTCCACCACCTAAAAACCTAACGCTAACACACACTTTCTGTGTAACAGTCTAGTGTTCTAAGAATTCGCCACGCACACACACGCATAGAACGCAGTGAACAAATTACTCTGCTATATTTATTTTGTCTAAGCTCAATATTACAAAAGCCATAAAGCATGGTACTAATACCCTTATCAAAAGTATTATATCAAGCCTCGTTTCAAATCTTCATGTATGAATATATATTTTCAATGTTTGTGCGCATAGGATTATATATATACATATGTAGATATATAATATAGATATGTCTATACATATATACATATACACATGTGTGTGTGTGTGTGTGTGTGTGTGTGTGTTGTAGATTACCTTTTCTTATTATCTGTTTATGGATGTTAACCTTTTCCAACCTGTATAAAATCCCTTATATAAACTTAGGCACTGAATATAAATAATGCCTCACACACGTACGCACACACACACACACACACACACATATATTCACATTATAATTTATTAGATTACATATAGGTATTTTTGTAAATATATCCGATTATTCTTATTAATATAATAAAAATCGAATTAATTATTGACCAGTTGCAGCAATATCATGTAAGGCAAATACATATATGATATAATTATATACACACATGGCCATTTGTTTACGCTAATCATCTAATTCCTCATGAAATATTACCTGTGACACACACACACGTGCGTGTGTGACTTACAAAGATATATAGTGTATTGTTAATGAGGATCTAGCATTATGCGTACAACAAAATAGAGCCCCATCTATATACAGACATCCAGCATACACATACATACACACAATATATATATAGTATGCCATGTCAGACGATGACATGTTAAATTCGTACAATGAATCTATAAGTGATATCATACGTACTCCAAAAGGTATAAGGTGTATCCTTAGGTACAACCTTTTCAGCATGCGTGTGCTTTAAGCATTGTTAATGATTAAGAATATACTTGTTCACTTTATCTGTTATTCCAATAGTAATTTAATTGGACTGACTGTTAGTGATGTTTTAAAAAATCAATGATCTAAATTATCAAAAGTACGTTATTTTCCTGACAGGTACCCTAAAGTTCCTATTCCCAGTGACTTCACGTACACGCAACCCCTTAATCCGACGGTCATGAAGCGGCTTGATCCACGGTCCACGATATCCACCACCTTCTCCGACAACAAAGGTGTGAAGTCCTAGCGTTATTTGGATTGTTCTTGGTTTTGTTTGCCATTTTAACTTTCACTCTCTATTTCTATATGAGAAAGTCAAACTAGGCATCTTACTGTTCCAAGCATGCCATAGAATGAAGCCAATATCACGCAATATAGATATATTCTTTACTTTGATAAAGACTACACCATGTAAAATACATATGTACACCTTAAGATTTGAGAATACTAAGGGACATGGGACAATCCCATGTGAACATAAGCCCCCACTTAAAACAACACACTTTAGGATCCCACAAGTCATTTTTGTTGGGCTTGGAATATAGTGTTTAACATTAAACTTCCCGATAAGTTAATGTTTAATATATTCTTTGGGGCACAAGGATAAGCCACCTTTCAGGTCAGTGGCATGATCTATATCTCTCTATATATCATATAAAATTCTCCAAGTCGCGTCGATTGAGTTTCTTATTAATTTATGGACCCTACTAATATATAAAATACTAGCGTTTTTTATTATATAGCTTTTATTGCGCTGGCACATGAAGCCCTACTGGCCATGTATATAGAAAAGCTTCCAACATAGCAGCGAACTTCTGTCATCCATTAGTAATCCTTGTGTTTTTAGTGGAGTTTTTTGTTTTCAGTACGTCGCTATATGTTAAAATATTAGATCATGAAGGTCCTCGGGTACATTGACAGGCCAGCACCCTTGCTCCGTGTATATAACCTAATTTGTTTAGGTGGAGAATCTAATCTATCAATTTGCAATTCAAAACATTAACTTTGGGTTACACATGTTGTGCTTGTGCAGTCTCCGACACTAAGGTCATCTATGTGACGTAATACGTTATACCCTACCACCTTTGGAATCATTAACTTCTACCCTTTATAGATGCCTAGATACCTAAATGCAAATGCCATTATAACGAGGTATATGGTGTGCAAGTACGGAAAAAAAAGTGTATGATAATCCTTGAACAAGACTGGATGTGTGTGGATATGTATATAGGGGTTAAGGTTTTGGTTTCTGATTTGATCAAACGTGTGTGGTGTTCAAAGTCTACGAGTGAAATACGTCACTGCACTTAGTGTGTATTTTTCCTGTTTATCTTCTTATGTCCTCTTGTTAGGAGCGGCATTCTTGGGTACATGTCAGTAAGGGGGGGGGTCAGAAGTGATATTCTTGTTATGGGTTTTGTGAGATTATAAAGAAAAAATTCCCAATTTTTTTCATGATGGGTGTTCTGAAATTACTGCATTTCGCTATGTGTTAGTATGGGATTGTGGAGAATGGGCAAGGATTTCGATGATGGGTATTAGATATAGTAAAGCATTAGAGAGATGTCTTCATGGATTCGAGAGAATAGTGAGGGATTCCAGTTGCAGGATGTGCAGCATCAACAGAGATGGGGAGGGGATTTAGAACTCGCTAGTTCCCCATTCTTCCTCCAAGAGGGCCTTATTGAATGGGGCTCAGATTTGGAGCTCGCCAGTCCTGGTGGATTTGACTCCTGTATTATGGACTCCTCCTGGACCTCCAGCAAGGAGCATTGTACTCCCCCTTGTCAAGGTATTTCTCATTTACATTTTATATAACAACATATCTGTGTATATATCAAAAGCAGATCGACAGATCCTCGCACTGTCCTTTAGAACGAATGTATTCTGTATGTATGTATTATGTGTGTGTGTGTGTGTGTGTGTACAAGTATTCACATATACAAAGGCGAGAGAGGGAGAAGATGAGCAGATATAAAGATGAAGTTTAAGCTCGAGTTGAGAGAAGTGTCTGTGCAGACACACACACACACCCACACATTTTTACATCTTCCAGGGGCTGGCTTGGACTCGGTTCCAAGTCCGACTTCGAGCGTCGTCTCGGTGAGGAACCTTAGTCACCACGGTTCTCAGAACCTATTGACGGGGAGAATACAACAGCAGCAGCAGCCACTTACAGAAAGCCACGTTGACGTCTCATCTTCTTCAAGCGTGGGTAGCTTGTTCAACAGGGCAAGTATATCAGACCACGAACAACAACACGGCAGGAGATCGAAGCAGAGATCCAACGGAGGAGATGACAGCGTGGGGAGTCCCTTTCCCGGGTTCAGCAATAAGAAGGGCTCAGAATGTGCAAGTGGTGAATACGAGAACCAGAATGAGTTATCCGGTGAGATTAACGACAGGAGACGCAGTAGCCAACAACGGGGACCGAGCGAGAGAATGATGGATATTACTCTTGAGGAGCTGTCGACGTATTTTACTATGCCTATAACCCAGGCTTCCAAGGAGCTTAAGGTTGGATTGACTGTGTTGAAGAAGAGATGTCGCGAGTTTGGTATTCCGAGATGGCCCCATCGTAAGCTCAAGAGCTTAGAAAGCCTCATACACAAGAGCCAGGTACACGTTTGTGTGTGTGTGTGATGTATATAGTTCGAACTGGCAGTGAAGTGTACACGAGTGTATTCTTTATTGGTTTAGTTATGTCGTAAGCTCAAGAGCTTAGAAAGCCTCATACACAAGAGCTGGCCAGGGAGACGTGTGTGTGTGTGTGTGAGTGAGTGTGAGAGAGAGATTTCTATAGTGAAGTGTACCCCAGTGTATTCTTTAGTGGTTTACTTATGTCGTAAGGTCAGGAGCTCAGAAAGCCTCATACACAATAACCAGGTAGACGTGTGTGTGTGCGCGCGCGCGCGCGCGTGTGAGTGAGTGTGTGAGAGATGTTTATAGGTGGAACTGCCAGTGAAGTGTACACCAGTGTGGTTTAGTACATAACTATATCTGCCATTTGAGCATCCAGTCTTGTTACAACTCCTCAATGCTACTTCTGTACATAATTGCTCTCTCTCTCTCTTCTCTCTCTCACACACACACACGCGCTAAGCATAAATGTGTATAATGTACATGATGCACACAGGAACTGGCCAAGGATTCAGAGGGGAAGGCACCGAACCCAGTAATGAACGCAGTACAAGAGCTAGAGAAGCAGAAGAAGAGAATGGAGCACAGCCCGGAGCTGGAACTAGACGACAGAACGAAACGCTTCAGGCAAGCAATATTTAAGGCAAGTTACAAGCAGAGACGCAGAGCCATATCCAAGGACTCTCAGACAACCGCAACTAGTGATTCTAATAACAATGAAGATATCCATGACACAGTATGAAACAATGTGAGCTCATCTAGGGGCTCCCTTTAGTCCAAAGAAGGTGCTTCTTCTTCTTAGAGCCATGGAAGGTGATTCATTAGTTAAGGGTTGGATCATTCTTTTCTTGGGGTTTTGTTTACAAGCTTTGTTCAATTAACTTACAACCTTGACTCTCTCTCTCTCTCACACACACACACACACACACACATACATGCACACACGTGTGTGTGCATGTATGTATTATGCATTCAACTATGAATCAAGACAAGGACCAAACGTATTTGAACTTGTAAATTTTCTATATTTAACTTTCAAAACTATCTACACTTTGACATTGAAAGGTTGTCATTAAAATAAATTTGAGCTTTATATATGAATTTTTTTTTTTTAAATTTAAATTTTTATAATATGTAAGAAAGGACAGGCACGTCGAAACTTTGCCTTTCAATATAAATTCAATAAGATGCTCCTCAGAGCATTCTTACTGCCGTACAGATTTATGCAGAGGATTATAAAATAAAAATTAAGTATAATAATTTTTTATTATTATTGCCAAATGCATATTATGAAACTAATAAAAATTAAAAAAAAAAAATTAATTAAATTTTTTATTCGTTATTGGTGTGAACAGTCCGATTGTGATATTGCTTGCCAAATTAACTATTGCTTCGACGGTCGTTATCGTACACTCTGTCTGACGGGGTGAGATCGTAGTCGTCCCTCTTAGTTATTATACTTGTCTATATATGAATGTGCAGGTGTACATAATGAAATATACATTTATAATTATAAACATATTAAGATACCTGATAGTTCTAATTAATAAAAACTTATATATAAAATCATAAGTTTTATTTGTGATATCCCATAAATAATTAAAATTAAAATTATATTTATGATAATTAAACATTAATATTATATTTTAAATTAAATTTAAATTAATAATTAATTAGGACTTGGCTCCACAATTAACTACTGCAGTCATGTATGTAAATATAAGTTAAACAACTGCCTAAATACATCTTCAACGTTATTTCTTCCTCTCACTTAATAAATAATAAACTACTAATAATAATGATATTAAAATTATTAATTTTAATTATTTCCCTAAGAATCTGCCTTATCCTGATCAATTGTCTACAATGTGTGCATACACAAGGTCTTGGAAAATGATGGAAATAAAAGAATATTTTATATATAATATTAATAATTAGAGAAGAAGGTCTAATCCGATGGTTACATATCACTATAGGATATACTTGTCCTATGATCAGTTCATTAGGTAGTTTTTTATGATAAGACGATGGGCCGTATATTTGATAATGAATGGCTAAATTAGTTTATTATATATGTGATAGTTATGTTTTAAATTTACTACTCTCTCTCTCTCTATATATATGTGTGTGTACTACTATAACTATACATTTCACTCACCATAGAACACCAATGCGCACAGTTAGTTCTATAAGGTAATGTGAAACCATCTAAGCGAATTACACGCACGCATCCCCTTCATTTTGAGCTTCATCACATTTTGCGTCATCCTGTTCTCTTCGAGGACAACCTTGCATGATCCGCTTCCTAATTAAAATCAATAATAAGGGAAATGTTAATAATGATTAATTAAACTTGTTTACCCAATGTAAACGTGGAGATGCAATACTGATCTATCACTGTCCTCACACGTACTGTTGTCCTTGTTTGACATTGTTACTCTGAGAAGGAAGATTATGATATACAACCCTAGGTTATACGAAATGAATCGTGAGTTATATATATATATATATATATATATATATATATATATGATCCAACGGTTTGAATCGTGTTATCTAGCTCAGATTTACTTCTGAATACGTATATGTATGCCTATACGCACACATATCTATTTTGCACGATAATTTTCTGCAACAATAAATTTTCATGTAGTTTTTAAATTTCAAATTTCTTTTAAAAATAATATGTGTGTGTCTGTGTGTTTTGTGATTGATTTGTATCCTTTGACACTCTTGAAATTTATATATCTTATTTACTCGTTAATTACCAAGGTTATAAAGTAGATGGCCGTGCTTTGATCTGATTGAGAATCTGCTTAGCTATGGCCCCTTGGTTATTCTTCGATCCGGCTTTCAAGTTTTTACATAGTGGATATACACAAGGTCTTACCATGAAGCCATACTTTATTATGCATTCACCTGCAAAGAAAAAGAATATTATTAAAAATATATATAATATTAAGTAAATATATATGTCATTATATTATCTAAAAGTTTGTGTGCAATTAGAGTAGAGGGTATAATTCAACTGTTATCAATCACAATAAGACATAAGCACATCAAAGTTAGTTAGGAAGTTTGAATATAGTTTTTTAATAAGTTGATGGCCCATAGTGAATAAAAAATATTCAGAATGAATGACTAAATTATTTCAATGAAATGTAATAGTTATGTTTTAAATTTAGTACTCTTTATATATAGAATACATAATGTGTATATATATATATATATAATATTACCATAACTATACATTTACTCACCACAAAACTAATGTGCACAGCAAGTTCTACGAGGTAATGTGAAATCATCACAGCAAACTGCACACACATCTTCTTCATCTAGAGCTTCATCACATTTTGTTTCAGCTGTTCTTCTTTGTTGATTGGAAATGTTAATAATTTATCAATTGCTTTAATTAACTTGTTTACCCAATGTAATATGTAGAGATCAATATCACTGGAGTTGCAACAACTGCTGCCACAACAGTACCCACTCCAATGCCATCTGTGCTGTTTGACATTGCCACTGCTAGAAGGAAAATTAAAGAAAGATCCCTAAAACCCTAGGTTATCTGAAGTGAATAATGACGTATATATATATGAAACGATCTAGCGGCTGGAATCTTATATATAAGAACTATCCAGCAGTTCCAACTGTGTTATATGGGTCACGTACATGCATACGTATACATATATGTAAGGGTAATGTTTTGCATTGAATTATTTTAAAGTAAATAATTTTTTATAACTCGTCATAAGAATATTTATAGATTTCCTTTGACACACTTTTAATAATGAATTATTACTATTTTCTATAATTGTAATTTTGATAAATTAGTTTAATATATATTGATTATTAAATTACATTATTTTAATTACCAGCGTTGTAAAATACAAGTGGGTAAGTGGCCGTCGCATTAGACTGCTTGAATCTTTACCCCTTTATATAAAATAATATTATTATAATGTCACTCCCACATTACAATTAAGCCTATGTAAACTATAGTTAAAATATATAATATTGATTATCTAATTGTCATAATTTTGTGTCTATTTTTTGTTGAATATTATAATTATTGTGAATTTTATAATCATTTTGTTGTATCAGCACACGATAATGTTAATAACAATTTTTGTTTTATATTATTATATTAACTTATTCTCAAAGACAAATTGAAATTTAGTTTTCCAAAGTGATTCTTTTATAATATATTACCCTACAATGTTTGAGATGGAATATATTCACTTGAATTTTAGTACATCATTATCATTAATGTCATATTAAACATTTATCTATTTATCTATCTAGTGAGAGATAATTTAAATTACAAAGATTGAAAATGTATTATATTTGGAAAAACCCACGCCTGCCACTAGCACATAAATGCCAAGTTGCATGTGTATGTGTTTCATACAAAATATATATATATATATATATATATATATAGACACACACACATGCATATACTATATGTTATTTTACACTATCTTCCCATTATCAAATCGATAGAAGACAAGTGATATAACACAAGTTATGTTATGTGTGTTCAAATGTTTTAAATAAATCTCTAATGAGAAACATTAAGGGGTTTAAAAATGTAATGCTATAATACTTTAGTAGAGAAGATTGGTACGAAACAAAGTTGTTTTACATGTGTTCAAATGTTTCAAATAGATATTTAACAAGAAATAATAAGGGATGCATGAAATTTAATGTTATAATACCCTTATTAAAGTTGGACATCTACAAAATAAAGATGTTGTCATTTTAAAGTGTCATAGTTTTTATCATCACCGACTATTCTTTATTAAGACTTGTTAAAATATCTTTATTAATAGGCCATAGATGTAATATGAAACATGAGCACTTAATGCATTTGACGAATGTTATTTGTATCTTTAAGAAACTCTAAGCAAAATTAAAATTTACTTTTTAAAAATTATTTTTGTCTCAATTAAATTCTTAGTCCTTTCTCATTTTTATCCTAATTAAGTTCTTAATTGATTTTAGTGAGTTTGGCATGTTAGATAAAGCTAAAAGAATCTTTAGAATTGACTTAATCTAACCTCTTAAGGTAGGGTTTAGAGATATGTGGGGGTAGGTGGGTTATTACTAAGTGCTAATACATTAGGATTGCATTCAATGTGAGCGCACTTGCATAAAGAGGGCATTAAGGAGAGCCTCCCTCACATAATTTAAAATTAAGTAAAGTAGGTGTTGGGACGGGTGTACCAAGTACTGATAGTGAGAGGTTTCTAGTTCTTTTCTCCTTGTTGGCATAAGCTTAACTTGTGTGGTTAAAGCACTTCTAACATGTGAGGGTATGTCACACCCTAAGGGTGAGCCTACCCATTATTATTGCAAATCTATTTATTATGCCTAAGTACGCTAAATGAAGGGGTTAATAACTCCTTTCGTTCAGTAATTGGTTCACACGTATGAAAGGTTTTGTTTAAGTATTCATTCTAGTATCTCTAGTCTTTTTCATGTCAAGTTAAGAATGGTTATTATAACACTATCCCTCTCCCCTTACCCATAAAGACTAATAAACAACGACATTCACAACTAAGTAGGGTATGCATCTTAATTTATAATGTGAACATTATTCGTGCATTTGTCTAACTAGAACATGAGATCTTAATAGATTGGTTTTATTTACCATGTTTTTAAGGGTTTACAAAGAACTCTTCACACTTGCTACTTTCTTTGGGTTTCAAGGGCACCAAATGAATGCTCTTGCATACACTTACGATATGACTCCTTGGGTCATATCATGATTCCATGTTAAGGGTTGAAGATGTTGGCAAGCACATATGTATGTTCTGAGTGGAGGTGTTAAGCCTTGAGCATTTGCTCAAGAGAGTTTAAAGGATTGAATAACCTTAGGCTCTTTAGCAAGGGAATTCATATAACATGCTCATCTTTTGTTAGAGATTTAACCCAAATGGCCTACACATAATTATCATGTGGCCACTATGGAGCAACGCTAAGTCTTCCAAGACAACCTCGAGATTTTGATTCATATGCTCAAATAAGCACAAGAATTAAGGTTCTACCTCAATCTTCTAAAGTGACTATCTTTAGAACCCCATATAAGACTTAGACATGCTATGCCCTAACCCCACCAAGTAAACATGCCTTTTACATACCTTTGTGATAGAAGTTAAGGCATCATGACCTGTTTTTTGAGGAATCATTATCATATAGGAGTACAAGCCCTTTAAAGCGACAAGGGGTACCCTAACTCACAACTAACCCTTAAGGGTTTGTGAAACCATATTATACCCTAGAACTTGATGATAACACAAGTGTGCGTCATAGGTAAACACAAGTAATCTATTAAGCAAGCTAGGTTTGGACAACCCTAAACATGCAACTTATCTTGACTCCAAACTTTAAAATGCATGTCTCTATTATCTTATTAATTGGCTATCCACAAAGTGAATGTAGTTGAAAACCTATCAACAAATGTTCGACATGCTTAAGATCTTGTAGCTATCTTCCATCACTAATATCTTGATATGCCAGGTCTTTAAATGTGCGGTGCTCGTCATGGTAGAGAGGGTAGTGTCATGATTTTTTGTTAGTTTAAACTCCGTCATCGTCATTGTCATTATTACCATCACTATCATCATCATTATTGTTATCACTGTCAATCACACCTCCAGTTCCACCACCAATGCTAATGCCAATGCCATTGCTTATTCCACTACCAATGTCACTATCAGTTATAATTGAATTTTCCATCTTTAATTTCACTTTTATGTTTGAGCTTCCGTTTCATTTAGTTTTTTTTTTTTTGAATTTCATATTTTTATATATTTAATTCTCCATTTAACACAATTTTTTTTTTCTTTTACTCGTATTCTTCCATTTTCAATCACTTTTAACAAGATTGTGATAGTTCTAAGCTCTTGGATAACTTGATGTTTATAGTTTTAAGCATGTCCTTGGAAGTAGCACTCTTCATCCCAAACCTCTAACACACTTAAGCCATTGCTTTAGCATGATGGATAAGCAACCTCTTTTGCTTCATGTCTTGAGCCACTTGTAAATCGAGGCAAGGTTGGATATCTCCCAAATTTGTCATCTTGAAGGTTCGAGTTGTGCTTGATTAAGTCCATTCATCGCTTTCAATCCTATTCCAGTGATAACTAAATCGTCAACATATACTGTGACAATCATTGTCTTTTACTCAGCATACTTTGCATAGACATTCCACTTTGTGATGTACCTTATATATTCATGTCATTTGAGGAAGTTGTCGATCTGTTACTACATATAAGTTTCTTCTTTAAGCTCACAATTGAGAAACATTGTTTTTACATCATCTGGTGTAATACCACTCAGATTGGTGTCATCTGACTGAAAGTCTCGTCGTAATCTATCCTAGTTCTGAATTTGCTCACTTGTTCATCAAATGACACTCATTTACAATTGATTGTCTTCCTCCCTGGTGGTAGTGATGTAAGCTCCTAAGCTTTGGTTAAACCCATGGACTACATGTCTTTGTCCATTAGTCACTTGCTTGTGTTCCCTACATTGCTTCCTTCATTGTCATCGATTCTAGCAACTTTGAGACAAAAGCTTTAACGATGTAGTTTTTTCAAGGTCAGCTTGCCCAACTCGAGCACTCCTCCTCACGCTGAGCTTGCATAGCAACACTTGGCAAACTTGGCCTTGGAGTACATGTCCTCATGCTGAGCTTGCATGGCAACACTCGGCAAACTTGGCCTTGGACTACATGTACTCCAACCGCCTTTATGTCAGTTGGTGTGGTTGTTGGGATCTTTTTTGTTAACATTTACTCTAAAACTTCAAGCTTATGTTATGGTGGTTGCATGGATAGTGACTCTATTGGAGACATGTGTCTTGGTCCTAGTAGGACTATTCATATATAGAGTATAACTTAATTATAATGTTGTATATAAACATGCATGCTCAAATACCCTACAACATATGCTAGTATATACTTATATACTTATAGTATACTACCCTCATTACATACACATTGACATGTGATTGGTTGGAATGCATTTGGATTGCATAAGCTTGGAACCCATTTGATCTCCCTTTGTCTATTCACAATCATTGTTATCTTCAAAATCTTCATCATCTAAAGGAATTGTGGGTAAAGGAGGATCCTCATGATCCTTTCCAAAATTTGATAAAGCCTCTTTTGCATCACTTGTCTACATGTAAAATAAAGTCATATATAATTCATTTTGGATAGTGATATCTCTTGCTTCAGACATGAATAAATAAGTAAAAATCTTAGAGAATAAAAAAAATTAAAAAGCATACATGAACAGACCAAGTAAAATTAAAGAGAAACAAAAAGAAAAAATTATTGGATTTTTATATTGTAAACAAAAGACACGTTACATGTGCAAAACAAAAAAAAAGAGAAGAAAATAAAAGAAGGAAATCCACTAAAAAATAGAGTAACTTGTTGCTTAATTTTCATACTGCTCCACATGCTTAATACATACACATGTGTGTAAATAATCACATGTTGCAGTAATGAGACAACCCATGTTCTACACAAACACTCACTAGAATATCCTAGCATAATGGAATTAAGAGACCTAATTTATGTGTTTTCATCGTGAGTCTATGACGAGGCATCAACTCACAACACACATAAATAAATGTGTATATTTTTCACAATATCTATATGTGTTCAAATATACATAATATCATGTTTACATGTAACTCCCATGTATTTAAATATTTTTCTGTGTTTGCACATATTGTTGCAATATAGAATGTATGTATGGGTTTTTGTGAAACTTCTTTCTCTCTCACACACACTAGCGACCTTTTTACCTTCTTTACTTAGAGAAAGGCTTAGTTGAGTTTTAAGCTGATTTTTATGGATATAAATTAATAATAATAACAACAATGCAATTTTATTGTTTAAGAGAGTTTGACTTGACTGGTGTTTTGGTCGCTGTGGGGATTGGGGACAATTAGCATTGATGGCCGGCGCATCATAATGGTTCCCAGTTGATGAATGGATCTCATTGTTTACCGATTATATGTCGTACTACATGCAAAGTTGCCCACAAAAGTTATTATAAAAAATATAAAGTTTAAAAATAAATATTTACATATGTTTTTTTCAAAATTTGTATATCCTACATGTTACATTATTTGTGATTGTTTAAAATATTATTAATATAAAACGTTATTATAAAAAATATAAAGTTTAAAAATAAATATTTACATATGTTTTTTACAAAATTTGTATATCCTACAGGTTACATTAATTGTGATTGTTTAAAATATTATTAATATAAATTGTAACTTACGTATATTTTTTAAAATGATATTTGGGATCAAATAAATAAACAAATAAATAAAAATAATGTTAACAAACAAGAATACATTAGGGCAATGCAAAAACAACAAATTAAACTCATCATGGTTTATATTTTTCATCAAATTATTCATTCGTGGCAACAAATTATCATGGCATTAATCATAATTTAAAGTTTAAAATGTAAATTATAAATTTAACAATTTTTTAAGTTTAATAGTGCAATATATATTTGAAAATAAAAATCCCACTTCAGATTTTAATTTTAAAGTCAATAGTCTATTTTTAATATAATTTATAATTTAATAATATAATAATATAATACTCAAATTAAATATATTTAAAGTTTATGTATGTATACAATATTAAATAATAAAAATGAAAACCATATAGTATATAGTTATAACGTAAAAGAAATAATCTCTTTCTAAATTTGAAATATAATCCACATGATCCATATAATTATCATCGTATACATTTTTCTGAACAATTAATACACATGCCCACCGTTAGTTATATAAATTAATGAACCCTTACCTCATTTATTATCTTTACCCTACTAAATTGAATCTTTAACTTAATTATTATTTTTAATTTAGTGAGTTTATATTTAAATTATATCCTTAACCCAACTTATTATTAAGTTTCTAAGTTTATTCATACCTTGGATTAAGTATTTAATAATTCTTAACTTAAGTTGTCATCTTTAACTTGATAAATTTATTTCTAATCTAAATTGTTAACCCAATTATTATCCAATTGCTATACTTAACCCAGTGAGTTTAATATCCTTAAGCTCTTATGCATGGGCTTAATTACTTAATGATGTCAAGCCACGATCCAGGAACAAGGAAGTAGCAGGATTCCGAGAATAAGGAAGCTTGACTCAGAAGCAGGACAGGGAGCAGGACAGAAATTAGGAACCAGGAACAAGACAAAAGCAAGAAGTAAGGAGTAAGACAAAACAAGAACAAAACAAGACAAGATTGATCGTAGTGTTGATAGTAACTAATATACAACAATTAGGTCGGAGCTTTTATACTCACAACTCCAAGCTAATGTAGTCATGAGTCTAATATGGTCATGAGCTAAAAATAATGACCCTTATCCTCTAGGCATATCCTATAGGCATATCCTGTAGTATATCCTATAGGAATATCTTGTAGGTATATCCTGTAAGAATATCATGCAGGTATATCCTGTAGGTATATTCTATAGGCATATCCTGTAAGAATATCTTGTGGGTATATCATGTAGGAATATCCTGTAGGTATATCATGTAGGTATATCCTATAGGCATATCCTGTATCTTGCATCCTGTATTGGGTCGTGACAACACCTTCTCCCTAAAGACGAGTTCCACAAGTTTTTGAGACCTGGTTTAGCAGGATAACGCCGATGGAAAGTCAACTTTGAAAGAAGCATAGAGTAAGTTGGATGCAGGTTCCCAAGTGCGATTGGTAGGCAAATAAACTTTCCAATCCACCAAGTATTGAAGTTGGCGGCGATGAAGACAAAAATCAAGGATGGCTGCAAATTTATACTCAGGTTCACCGTCAATAACCATGGGAGGGGGAGGAGAAGAAGCACGACCAGGAAGAGAAGAAGGATGATACGGCTCTAATAAAGAGGTGTGAAATACATAATGAAGTTTCACCGTAAATGGTAACTTGAGTCAGAAAGCTATAGGATTGACCTCAGCCACAATTCTGTAAGGGCTCAATTGTTGAAAATCCAACTTAGAAGAAGGCATGTTGGTGCGAACATGCTGACGAAGAAGCCACACGAGATCACCAATCTTATATGCAGGTGCCGATTAACGATGAGCATTAGCATGACGCTTGTACCGTTTCATGTGCCTGTTGAAGATGAACCGAAGATCCTCATGTACCTGACGAAGATGCTGGAGACGAGATCTTGTAATGCAGGAGTAGAAAGAAAAAGAAGTAGGAGAGCAAAAGTCAAAATGTGGATGGTAACTTGTAAGAGTAAAGAAAGGTGTCTGGCATGTAGATGCGTGAATGGAGTTGTTGTAGGCAAACTCCACCATTGGAAGAAGGTCCAACTAGTTGTCCTGTTGGTAAATGATGAAGCAGCGAAGATATATGCTCCAAGGTTTGAATCGTGCGTTTTGACTGCTCATCAGTTTGTGGATGGTATCCTGAAGAAAGGTCTACTTTAACTTGTAAACTCCGGAGAAGTTCTCGCCAAAACTTGGACATGAATTATGGGCCTCGATTAAAAACAATGCTCTCAGGAAGACCATGGTGTCGGAATACTTTGCGAATCACCAACTCAGCGGTTGTTTGGCCTGTAGCAGTCTTGTGACATGGTAGAAAATGAGCATGTTTGGTAAAACGGTCAACCACCACAAGAACTGCATCAAATCCACGAGAAGGAGGAAGATCTGTGAGGAAATCCATAGAAATGGATCTCCAAGGAGCAGAAGGAACAGGAAGAGAACGAAGAAGACCAGAGGGCACGTGATGAGGCATCTTCGACCTATTGCAGGTGTCACAACTCCGTACAAACTTGTCCACAAAACCTCGCAACCCAGACCACCAATAGTTGCGAGTCACCAACTCAACTATCTTGGCCACACCAAAATGTCTGTAGCCGGGGTATTATGACAATCCTATATCACACGAGTCTGCAAACACCAACAGGAATGTACAGGAGACCTTCTCGGTACAGGAGTCTGTCCTGTATGGTAAAAACTTGTAGTCTGTACGGGAACTAGAGGAAGAGGAACTTGCGATGTCAGGACTAATGTGTGAAAACACATTCCTTGCCAAGTCTGTAGCCAACTGCAAACGGATGTCCTGTAGGAGTGTGGAATTGCTGGAGCCTGATGAACTTGTAGTGCTGCAAGCCGAAGTCGATCAGGACCCAACAACACTTGCTTTTGACAGTCATATGCAGGATCGCCCGGGGTCGGTGCAAGGTAAGAGCGCTAGACAATGCATCCGCCTTGCCATTTCGAAAACCAGGCCTGTAGATGATGACGAAATCAAAACGTGATAGGAACTCCGCCCACCTAGCCTGTCGCTGACTGAGAACTCGAGCCGTTTGAAAATACTCAGGTTCTTGTGATCCGTAAGAACTTGTACAGGATGCGCAGCACCTTCCAGGAAATGCCGCCACTCCTCGAACGAATCCACAATGGCCTTGAGTTCCTTGTCATGAATCTCGTAATTGATCTGCCGAAAGGAACTTACGAGAGTGAAAAGCTATAGGATGAAGCAACTTGTCTTTTCCAACTTGTGATAGAACAGATCCTACTGCAAAATCTGAGGCATCTGCTTCAACGAAGAAGGGACGAGAAGGATCAGGATGTGCTAAAATCGGAGCTGTCGTGAAGGTGTCCTTGAGTGTTGTGAATGCATGTTCCGCCTTGTCGGACCAAGAGAACACTCCTGTGCCTTGGTGAGTTCCGTGAGTGGAAGTACACGCTTGGAGAAGTCCTGTATGAAACGCCTGTAGAAGTTTGCAAAGCCAAGGAAACATTGTACATCTCGTACAGACTTGGGCCTCTCCCACTCCGTGATAGTCTTCACCTTGTGCATGTCCATGGAAACGCCAACAGGAGAGACGATGTAGCCAAGAACTCCACAGTATCCCTGTCGAAAAACACTTTCCAACTTCGCATACAGGCCATGCTCGCGAAGCCTCTGTAGGACTAGTCGTACATGCTTGTCATGAGCCACCTGGTCCTTGGAGAAAATCAAAATGTCATCGAGGTAGATTACCACAAACTGGTCCAAGAAGTCACGAAAGATGTCGTTCACCATGTGTTGGAAACGGCTGGGGCATTGGTAAGTCCGAAAGGCATCACCGTGTACTCGAAGTGTCCATACCTTGTATAAAGGCAGTCTTCCACTCATCGCCTGGACAATCCATACAAGATTAAGCCCCTCGTAAGTCGATCTTCGTGAACACCTTTGCTCCTTCAGCCATCGAGAAGTTCGGATCAATGGCAACGGGTACCGGTTCTGAATGGTGACTTGATTCAAACTTGTAGTCCACACCAAACGTAAACTCCCTCATCTTTCTTTTTGACAAAGAAGATAGGTGCTCCTGCAGGGGACTTTGAGTGACGAATGAAGCCGGATGCCAAGTTTTCCTCGATGTACTGACGAAGAACCTCCAATTCTGTAGGTGACAGTGCATAAATCGGTCCGAACAGTGGAGTCTTTCCTTCCACAAGATCGATAGGACAGTCGTAGGACCTGTGAATAGGAAGAACTAGCCTTGTGCTTGTCAAAAACGTTTGAAAGGAGTGATACTTGGATGGCAGGGAAGAAGGAGGAGAAGAAGAAGGAACAGGAGAAGGAGATTGAAAAACAGGGAAGTCGATACAAAAGGTAGAAGAGGATGTAGAGTTACTTGGAAGGCAAAAAGATGAAAAGGAGCAGGATCAGTGGCAAGTTCATGCATGGTAGTGGTAAGAACTCGGAGAGGAGAAGGAGGGAGCTGTGATTGAAAAAGAGGAAGGATCTTGGGGGGTGGAACAGAAGAAGAGTAATGAAAAGAGGCAGGATTGGGAGAAACATGTGTGGATGTTGACAAGTGTACAGGATTGGAAAATCCTATACAGAAGTCCGTGGATGCACAGGAGTGAGGAGAGCATGTGAGTGTACTAAAATCAATAGGAGGTGGATCCTGTTGAGGAGGAACCTTCGACACTTAATACAGGATTGGAAGAACCCTGTACAGGAATCTGCGAACTTACAGGAGTGGAGAGAGCCTACGGATGTGCTGAGCAACTGACATGAGGTGAATCCTGTCGAGGAGGAGTCTTCAACATTGATACAGAAACAGGCACGGTCAATCTGTAACTTGTACTGCCTCAGACACTAAGGATGTATCCTGCACACAAGAAGGTATAGGATCGATCCTGGTTGCCGGAGAGGAAAACGTGAGCGTCTTAGACCTCCAATTGATTGAGGATTTGTAACAACGAACCATGGCATGCCCAAAATGATGGGAGTCGACCGAGTCTTGATCAAGTTGAAGGAAATTGAATAGTTGAATGTGTCATGACTGCAAGAAAGAGGTTTGGTAACATGGGTAACTGCGTCAAAAGCAATCAGACGACCATCGGCCACCTCTCCAAGAACTGCATGCTTCAACTTCACCACCGGAATGCCATGTTGAATTGCAAAAGTGTCATCCATAAAGCATGCATTTGCACCAATGTTTAACAGGGCAAACTCCTTGAGCTCTCAATTATTGAGATGAATATGTACAGGAAACTTGAGTGATAGAATGGTATGAGCAACACCAATGGAGCATGCACCTACGTCCAACTTCGTGGCTCCTAGACGAAGTGAACATTGAAGTTTTCCGATTGAACTTCCTGGCTTTAATAGGACATTCCGTCGCCTTGTGTCATGCCTCATCACAATACAAACATAGATTCTCATTGCGGCGACGTTACTTCTCAGCAGCAAAAGTGAGTCACACTTGTATTTCTTAACCTCTATAGGAACTACTCCAGAAGGTGTCGCAGGAGTATGTACCACAGTTGCAGGATTGGTTTGCAGGAACTGCTGACGAGATTTTTCCTGACGACGCTCGAACAAGCGATTGTCGCAGCGAACGGCCTGTTGCATGATCTCTGTTAATGTTTGGGCATCCAGTAGTAAGAAGAAGGTCCTTCACGTCATCCCTCAATCCAAAACGGAAGTGTTCAATCAATGCAGTCTCATCCCATGGAATGTTCATGCAAAGTTGCTGAAATTCGGATGCATAAACGGAAGCTGTCGAGATCTTTGTATAAGCTTTCGTAACTTCGTGCATGCGGAACGGTACTTATTGAGATCTCCAAAGCAAGCTTCTAAGGCAGCCATGAAAACCTTCAAAGTCTTCTATCAATGGGTCGTCATGCTCTAGTAAAGGGGCAACCCAAGCCCGTGGAGATCCAACTAGTAGGGATGCCAAAGGTCAATCTTTTATGCATCAATCGAGTAGCGTGTGGTTGCATGCGGATTAAAAGCCTGATCTGATTCAGAAACCCTTGAAAATTGGCATGATTACTATTGAACTTTTCCGGCATGCTGATCTTCGACTCCGAAGAAGTGTTCGATGGAGAGGAAACCACGAATCTTGAGAGAGAGCCTGTGCAACAGTCTTGGAGGATGCATCAGTAGCTGCATGCCCCGTGTTGGTGGAATCTTACAGATCTGTGACACTTGGGCAAAGTGGCCAGCTCATGAATAATATTTGGTGCTCGTGTTGAAATTGCTCAAAATCAGCCATGAATCTATGAAAGAAAAAAGGAGGAAACGAAGGAGAAAAATCAAGGAAAAAAAAGTAGCTAGAAATTGGAAAGTTATGAAAGCAGTTATTATCAAACTTCAAGCCACGATCCAGGAACAGTGAGCAGGATTCCGAGACAAGGAAGCTTAACTCAGAAGCAGGATAAGGAGCAGGATAGGGAGCATGACAGAAACTAGGAACCAGGAACAAGATAAGAGCAGGAGGCAAGGACAAGACAAGACAAAAACAAGACAAACAAGATTGATCGTAGAAATACTGGTGTTGATAATAACTGATTGTACAACAATTAAGTCGGAGCTTTTATATTCACAACTTTAAGCTAATCTGGTCATGAGCTAAAAATAATGACCCTTATCCTCTAGGCATATCTTGTAGTATATCCTATAGGCATATCCTTATAGGAATATCCTATAAGTATATCCTATAGGAATATCCTGCAAACATATCTTGTAGGTATATCCTATAGGCATATCACGTAGGAATATCATAGGTATATCTTGTAGGAATATTCTGTAGCATATCCTGTAGGTATATCCTATAGGCATATCCTATAACCCGTATCTTATATCGTGCATCTTGTATCGGGTCATGATAAATGATATTTAACTTAGTTGCTATTCTTAATCATTTAATAACCTTTACTCACTTGTTATCATCAACATTAGGTTTACCCGTGCATATGTTTAACCTGATAATTGGAGGTTTTATATTTTAGGTTTATTTCAAAGGCTCAAATAAAGCTTATTCCTAGTTATTATCCTTAACTTAATTATTATTCTTTAACTTAGTGTGTTTATCCCTAAGCACTATATGATGAGCATGGTCACGACCGATTCAATGACCCCATAATGTGGGTAAGATGGATGTTTATGTAACTTATTATATAAAATGTAGGGACATATATGATGTAAAGATGTTAAATGTTGGTGGTAAGGTTTAAATAAAGGCATTTGCAAGATAACGTGCAATACTAAAAAGTGACATTGTAGCATATGAATGTTATCTTATAATTTTGAATTTTTAAAGGAAAATGAAGATTTCAACTAGGTCAAAATTTCTTGATCTTAATATATGATTTTTTTTTAGCTTAATTGTGATTAGATAAAGGAAGAATATATTCTTGGTGAAGACATTATAAAATATATAACTATGTTTTATTTTATAATGACCTAAGGTTAAATAATAAATTTGTGTTATATGAAGAATAATGTGTTCTAAATATATGTGATTAAAATGGCTAAGTATATGGTATTTGGTGGAGTAGAGACTCCTGTATTTCAATTAGTATTGGGCTACAAAAAAGAGGTACTTAACACTTATATATTATATCCCTTAACATTCGTGAGGTGTGTTTGCATTGATTGGAGTGAAGGTTGAGTGTTAATCATCTTTAAACTTTTCTAATTTTAAAACCAATTATATGTTTTGATATATACATTTATTAATAGACAATGAAATATAAGCTATGTTTTTGGTATATTGATAATCGTTGTAACACATGATTATGGCGTCACAAGCTCTTATCAAATCATTAAACATTTTAATAAGTTGAAAGATATACAAAGTTAAGATTTTATAACAAAGAAAAAAATCATTCTTTTGAATTGCTTGGTTTGATAATTGTGACCGTGTGATATAAAGAGAATGAAATGCTTACAATTAAATACACTTTTAACATTAAGTTGAATTGTATATAGATCCAACTGCATGTGAACAAATGTTCATATCCAATCTTAAATATTATTTGCAACACCAAGAGTTGTACATACCTGCAATTAATTAAAGATGTTATTGAATAAATAATTTAGTTTTTTAAATAATTAATTAATATCTTATTTAACAATAAATAATTAAATAAATAATCTAAACATCTAATGATGATTATTTAATACATTGAATTTTTAAGAGAAAAGAAGGAAAAACAATGATGTTATAAAGTTATTAAATTACAAATGTACTTAAGTTATTAAAGTAAATTAAATATAGCTTGTATTTATTTAAAAATTAAAATTTTATCACATTATAGTCCATAAAATTTCTCATTTAATAAAGGACTAGAATTTTATTATATAATGGTCTTAAAACATTTTCTTGTTGTTATAGAAAAAGTTTTGAAGTAAATTGCTCTTATTATAAATTTCCCTTAATAAACACAAAATGTAATAAAAAGGACAATTTAAGAACTTTGGTTAATTTGTCTCAATAAATAAATAAAATATTTTAATACTTTTATAATTTGTAGCAATATCTTGTCCTAAAACTAGTAGCATGTGTTGCAGTTGTTCAATAGGGCAATTAGTGCCGCCTCTACCTTTTGAGGATTTATGTAAGACCTCTAAAGTCTAAATTTGTGTGTAAGTTACATTTTTGTAACACTACAATTATTTAATCTGATGTAAAATTTATAAATATTTCTAATCTATATTTTAATGTATAGCTTGTAATATTTATTTATGACTTTAATGTATATTTGAATATGTTACTTATGTAATTCATGATTGTATATATCACTATAACTCTTTTTATAGTATGTACATTATCTAGGGACAAACCTTTCCACTTTCATTTGTTGGCATTGCTAAATTTTTAATACTCACGTTTGTATGTCCAAATCATCTTTATAACTTTTATATCACAACCCTTTAATAAGAGTCATAGTATTTTCAATTTAAGAACTTTACCTTTAATCTTATTACTTAACTAGGGAAAGAAAAAAAGAAGGATTTATGTTTTATAAAAGCTTTTAGAAGGGCATTCATAATTAGTCTAACCCATACATAAGTCATAATTGAATAAAATGACAACAAATTAAGAAAATGGCACAAACGAGATTGTTTTGTAAATGAATTAAATTTTTTAAAATAATTCAATTTAGAAAATATGCATAAATTATTCATAAATAATCTTTTTAATTAACTTTTAATATATTGAAAACAAAGTTTAAATGAATTAACTAGGAAATATCATGAAATGTGTTTTGTTAACAAGTCTATAATTTTAAAGATATTAGATTTCTTGACTCATTCATCAGTTTATTTTTTAATAAAATTATAAAATTGAGATTTTTATAAAGAACATTTTTGGATGTATAAATATAATTAAAAAATTATTTCTCAATCTTGAAAGATCCTACTCCCTTAGCATTAAAAACATTGTGAGCCACTTTATTCAGCGTTTGCCCATTTAGTTTGCATTGTTCCTTCAAGGAAGCAGAATAATATATTTTAAAAACTTAAACATTAAAGCTCTTTTAATCTTAGTTTGTTTTGACATTCCCAACGTTGTGCATTTGACAAAATGAGTTCAACATGGTGTTTGAAACTTCATATGAAACCATAAATAACTCTAATTCTTCGAACTTAGCTACTTTAACTTTGCTTGCCATCCACTTTAAAGTGTAAAGTCATCGTCCTCGCCATCTTCATCTTCCCTATTGTTGTTACGACCTTGTCAGGAATGATTGGAAATGAAAGAAATAAAGTAAACAGAAAGAAAAAAAATGTATTTTAATAAAGAATTACAGAATTAATAATATGGATGAAAACGGAAAGTTGAGAGGAAAGACGAATGAAACGGAAGTTCGAGCTATCTAGAAGAACATAGGTGACTTGTGTTGAACGCTCTAGAGAAAAGTTAATATGGAGGCTCATATAGTGACACATTGGTAGTGGAAGAACTGAGAGTGGAACTTCAATTAGAATTCAAAATGAAACTCTAGAAGTGGATACTCTAGTTGAAATTGAAAATGGAAACTCTAGTTGGAATTAAAAGTGAAAACTCCAGTTAGAACTGGCAGTGGCACTGATGGCGATAACAATAATAGTGAAGGCGAAAATGAAGACACATCTCCTTTGTGGGGTTAGGGCATGAACCTGTCTAGATCTACTGGGACAGGATCCTAAAGTACTTGGGTTATCCTCTAGGGTTCAGGAATGGTCATTCTAAGGGATTTAAGGTAGGACTCTAAGTTTTTTTTTCTAATTAGGCCCCTAAGTCAGACTCTTAAGATTATCTTGGAAGACTTAGCGTTGTTCACACAGGGTAATGACGCCGAATGGCCACTTGGCAGCCACGTGTTGCCATGTGTTGGCCCTTTGGGTTAAAACTCTAACATATAGTGATGATAATGAATCATGGGTTTGAGTATCCAAGACAAAAAATTTGCTTAACTGATGAAACTATATAACAGTTTTTCTCATCTCAAAATTTACATGTTCTTTTCTTCTCTCGTCTAGCTTCGCACTTACATGTGGGTCTGTAACATGCCACTCTTCGTTCTACTTCCATCCTCTTCTTTGATTCCATGGCAAGTTTTTCATGTGGGCTTGTAGCATGCCTCTTTACTTCTTCCATCCTCACCTCTGATTCCTTTTAAGGTTCTTTCATTGGTTCATTCTTTTCCTCATTGCTAGTCAATGTATTCCTAAAGAAAACATATATGAAAATGTGTGTACAACATTGCTTGTATACTCATAATTTACATATAAATAATGAGTATATACATAAACATATATTGAGTGACAACAAGTAAAGCACTTCTATCTATATTACAACACATTGTACTTACAATGTTATTATGTTTCAAGGCCAACACAACACCGTTCAAGTGTGCTACAACCTAGATCTGTAACATACAAAATCATAAAATCATAAAATCCTATATAGAATGGCCTTACTTCTAGTTAAATGCCATTGTTTTCAACTTTTTGACAGTGAACCATAGTGGCCAGATCTATATTGTGTATAATAGATTATTATTTTGGAAGTAGTATCACCTTTTGTGCTTTTTGTATGCTTGAGTGCTATAAAGATGAGATTAGTATGTATGAGAAAAGAAAGAATAATGTTCATGCAAGGAATGTAATAAATAACTTATGCTTTTATTAAATTGAAAACATACTGCACTAATACATGCAATGGGAGACACATATGCTTTACACAATAAAATACAAACGCAACAACAATCGGCAGCATTCTTGGAGTAGATCCATGTGATTTTGTCGATACTTCTCCCTTGCTACCCATAAATCCTCGTTGCCACCAAACACAAGAAAACTTTGGCTACTTTATTCCTTTGGTGCTATCATGTTTACTAGCAAAAACTACATTTTAAATGCATAATTTTATGTAAAACCCTACCAAATAGTAAATAATAAATCTAACATTATATAATTTAAAACTTAGGTCAACCCTTTTTTGACAAGCTATACTTTGCAGAAACTCTAACTTAGAATGTTAAAACGGGGGAGAGTTTTCTAAATGGAAGTGCTAGCTTCGCCTAGAGTTTCTTGCAAATACCTAACGACACCCAACTGAACCATCACTAGATACCCAAGTGCATTATGCGGGCCTATTTCTTTTACATTTAGGGTTCGTCACATAATCTAGTAGGTAACAAGAATCAAACCTCAAAGTAAAGGGTTGAGTCATAGTATTGTGAAATGTGAATGAAGTCAAGGCTGACACAGAGAATGTAGAGTCACAAATAAATATTAATATGAATTTATAAGATGATGGCTTGTCTGTTGTGATGAATGAGGTGATTCTCTTTCTTTATGAGATTAAGGTTGGGAGGGGCATCATCTCAATTGTCAATTCAATAAAAGCCGTATTAGAAGAGAAACTAAGGGCCTACTTCGTGAGTGTAGTTGTGACAGAGGTTTCACCTAATGGCACATTACATCCTAGATCCCTTGTGAGGTGGCGAACATCTGAATTAAAAACAATGATGGTTCAACATATTCAGGGTTGAATTTCAATAATAACAACCTAAAAGGGCAACTCATATTGAAGAGGTTCCTTGCATTGGTCCTATAGTAAGGAAAAGGCGATTCATGGGTTGCAAATCTACCCCAGCAAGTTTTGACAAGAGGGTCAAGATGGATCCCACATCTTCGACAAGCATTGTTAGCATCTCCACGATTGATTCAAAAAGAAGTGTTATCAGATGGCAAACCATAATGAAATTACTTAATGTAGACATGCCTTTCGTATGCTCACCCAAAAGCAAAGGCATGAATTTGTATATGCTGCACTAACTGGATGTATTAATGGAATGGCCTTGGGCACAAGTTATCAGTGTACATCTATGGTATTTAATAAGGTAGCTATCTACTTTAAAGCTTGGTACACTATATATGGAATCCCGAAGACCACGTTCTATTGCTGGAGGATGAGTGGCTAGATGGAGCGTGCACCTCAGTACATGAGAACACTCACCTAGTCAAAACCCGTTCTCACATTATGACAACCACCATAGAGATACTCAAAGCTTTTGTGGAGGCAAATGCAGACATGATGCTTCATAAAATGTCGTACCACAAATGCAAGGGTTAGGAAAATTTCAAGGTTTTGCCTTCAATCTACACTTAATTGAAGATGTGTAACATGTCAATAAGTGCCTTAGTTTGATGGGTTGTAAGCAATCTACAGTAGTACCTTCAACAACATATGGAATACTCATTTTAAGGATGTGGAGATTGCAAAAAACTCTAGTTTTTCCAAGTGTGACACTTGTACATCATTGAATGCTACAAAGGCTTGTGCAAAAACCTTGGTGAAGATCACTGCCATTCAAAAGAAGATGGAGGCCCACATGATTGCACAACAAACTTGCTGGTCTCAATACTATGCACACGATATGTTTTCTGTGTCACGCCCATCAGAATACCTGTGCTTGATCCATGACAAGATGGATCTTTAAAGACCAGCATTCCAAGGCTCGTTACAACACCAAAGTGCCTTGGAAATGTCATGAAACTTTCGATTTTATTGATAAATGTGCTAACACATAGACACGGTTGTGAATCATATGGACACTTTTCACTTCCACATTGGTCTAGCGACTCCAATTTCACTATTGGGTCATTGGCCATGTGTTTCAGAAACCTTGAAGCCTACTCACAAAACAAGTCTTATAGGTGATTTCAAAGTAAAAAAGAACACCTTCAACCATTACACAATGCTCTCATGAACACATTTGCACTTGAGGCTACTTAGGAATATGAGAGGCAGTGTCAGCAGCCTACACAAGATGGCCATGTTGAGAGTTCTAGTTCAGTGGAGGGATCTAGCTCACATAGTGTACATATGTCATCAACATCAAATAAGTTTCCTTGTCATTTGCTATTATAAATGGATAATTGTGCAGGCGAGAACAAAAATAAGTAAATCATTTTAGTTAAGGGTTTCTCAAGCTCATACTTATTTTATTTTTAGATACGTACTAGCATACTTGTTAATGCTTGTTGCCAAAGGTGTGTTTGAGACAATCATGCTCATTTCTTATGGTTGGTCATACTCATGAAGATATTGATGCATTCTTCAACAAGGTCTTCAATTCTACAAAATGACAAGTACACTTACCTTACCACATATGATAGATTTTTTGAAAATTGCATCTCCAAAAAAAGTTGTTTTTACTTGTGACTAAGGTGCCAAACTTCAAAAAGTTTATCAAGGAATATATCAAAAAAGGAGCAATAATTTAACTAGTTACCTTGTGCCACTATAATTCTTCTTCTCCATATACCTATTATGCAGTACAAATTACGGCCATTAAAACAAGAGTGGTTACCGAAAGAGGGTTTAATGCTATTCAAAAGTGGAGAGAATGAAAAAACCATTCTCCCAGAAAGACAACTAAATTCTATTCTATTAAGTGCCCAACTCAAGAAACAAGAGCTTATTATTGATGGCATCAAAAATATGTGACATGAGTTCAAAAATCGATACCAAAGAATTTTGATAAAGCAACTGGTTATTTAGAACTATATAAGCATGTGGTCAACTATTGTGAGACTACTATTCGAGAATTAGAAAGGCATGTTGTCACAAGTACAGAATTATAACACCCTTTTTAGCTTTAAATAAAGGTGGCGAGAGGAGATTAAAACAGCATCAATGAGCGCAGACGACATAAAAGTTAGTAGTGATGTGAAAGTGCAAACTCTACACTTTGTTAAATAAAAGAACAAAAAACCTAAAACCATACTTTGATTGCTGCAAGAATCTTCAAAAACTAAGGATCATCCCCATTACTCCAAATGTGTCATATAATCAGCCTATTTGGATGGGTCAAATTATCGACACATATGAAGTCATCAAAAAATAGTATGATAAAGGTTGTATAGTTCAAACCACAAAAAAGGCAACATGAAAAGGAGAACGAAAAGAAAAACGTCGTCAAGAAAAATCCCATCAATAGTTCCTGCAAGCCAATCTTGTAGCTGTGGCACATGTTCCTACGATATCTTTTTGAGCAATTCCTATAGAGGTTGACAAATACAAGTGTGGCCCACTTTCAGCCGCTGAGAAGCAATGTCATTGTGGTGAGAACTTATGCTTATATTGTGGTGAAGTAGGACATAAGGTGGTAGAATGTCTTATTAAAACCAAAAAGTTCAAGATGCGTGAAGTTGAAGCTGAAGTTCAGTCAAAAAGCTTCAATGTCCACTTCGTTTAGGAGCACGAAGTTGGACATAGTCGCAAGCTCCATTGGTGCTGCTCACACTATTCCATCACTCAAGTTTCCTGTACATATTCATTTCAATAATCTAGAGCTCAAGGAGTCTGCCTTGTTAGACAGTGGTGCAAATGCATGTTTTATGAATAACACTTTTGCAGCTCAGCATGGCATTTTGATGATAAAGTTGAAGCGTGCAGTTCTTGTAAAGGTCACATGTGGTTGTCTGATTGCTCTGGCGCAGTTACCCATGCTACCACACCTCTCCTTGCACCCATGGCGAATTTAATTGTTCGCTTTCCTTCAATTTAATCAAGGACTTGGACGACTCCCATTTTGAGCATGCCATGGTTTGTGGTTACAAATCCTCAGATCGACTGGAGGTCTAAGACGCTCACATTTTCTCTCCGACAGCCAGGATTAATCTTGTACCTTCCTACATGCAAGATATGACCTTAGTGTCTGAGGCAGTACAAGCTACATAATTGATCATGCCTAACTCCTGTATCAGTGTCGAAGGTTCCTCCTCGACAGGATCCACCTCTTATCAATCCGTCATCACATTCACAGGCTCTTCTCACTCCTGTGCATTCACAGACTTCTGTACAAGGTTCTTCTAATCTTGTACACTCGTCAACATCATCACAGGTTTTCCCAATTTTACCTCTTTTCATTACTCTACTTCTGTTCCATCCCTCAAGACCCTTCCTCTTTTCATTTGCAGCTCCCTCCTTCTCTCCGCGTTCTTACCATTACTATGCATGAACTTGTCACTAATTCCTCCTTTTCATCTTTTTATTTTTTAAGTAACTCCCACGTCATCTTCTATCTCTCATGTATCTAAATCTCCTATTTTTCAATCTACTTTTCCTTCTCCTACTTCTTCCTTACCATCCAAGTATCACTCTTTTCATGACATTTTTGATAAGCACAAGGCTGCAGTTCTTCTAATCACAAGTCCTACGACTGTCTTATCGATCTTACGGAAGGGCAAACTCCACCGTTCGAACCGATTTATGCATTGTCACCTACAAAATTGGAGGTTCTTTGCTAGTACATCGAGGAAAACTTGGCATCCGACTTCATTTGTCATTCAAAGTCCCCTGCAGGAGCACCTATCTCTTTGTCAAGAAGAAAGATGGGAGTTTGCATTTGGTTGTGGACTACAAAGGTTTAAATTAAGTCACCATTCAGAATCAATACCCATTGCCATTGATCCCGAAACTTCTCGATTGGCTACAAAAAAAAAGGTGTTCACGAAGATTGACTTATGAGAGGCCTACAATCTTGTACGGATTCGTCCAAGCAATGAGTGGAAGACTGCCTTTCATATAAGGTATGGACACTTTCGAGTGCATGGTGATGCCTTTCGGACTTACAAATGCCCTAGCCATGTTCCAACATGGTGAATAACATCTTTCATGACTTCTTGGATTAATTTGTGATGATCTACCTCGATGACATCATGATTTTCTCCAAGGACCTAGTGTCACATGACAAGCATGTACAACTAGTTTTACAAAAGCTTCACGAGCATGGCCTGTATGCGAAGTTGGAGAAGTGTTTTTTTGACAGGGATACTATGGAGTTCTTGGGCTACATCATCTCTCCTACTAGCGTTTCAATGGACATGTACAAAGTGAAGATTGTCGTGGAGTGGGAGAGGCCTAAGTCAATACGAGACATACAATGTTTCCTTAGCTTCGCAAATTTCTATAAGTGATTCATACAAGACTTCTCCAAGCGTGTACTTCCACTCACGGAACTCACCAAGCGCACAGGGGATTTCTCTTGGTCCGACAAAGCAGAACATGCATTCACAGCACTCAAGAATGCCTTTACGACAGCTCTGATTTTAACACATCCTGATCCTTCTAGTCCTTCTTTGTTAAAGCAGATGCTTTGGATTTTGCAGTAGGTTCTATCCTATTATAAGTTGGAGAAGACAAGTCACTCCATCCTGTAACCTTTCACTCTTGTAAGTTCCTTTTGGCGGAGATCAATTAAAAAATTCATGACAAGGAACTTAATGCCATTGTGGATTCATTCGAAGAGTGGCAGCATTTCTTGGAAGGTGTTGTGCATCCTATACAAGTTCTTACAAATCATAAGAACCTTGAGTTTTTCAAATGGCTTGAGTTCTTAGTCGACAACATGCTAAGTGGGCAGAATTCCTATCACGTTTTAATTTTGTCATCTTTTATAGGCCTGGTTTTTAGAATGGCAAAGCAGATGCATTGTCTAGGCGCTCTTACCTTGCACCGACCCCGGCAATCCTGCATATGACTGTCAAAAGCAAGTGTTGTGAGGTCTTGATTGATTTCAACTTGCGGTATTACAGATTCATCAGGCACCAGCAAATTCAACACTTCTACAGGGCATCCGTTTGCAATTGGCTACAAACGACTTGGTAAAGAATGTATTTTTGCACATTAGTCCTGACATCGCAAGCTCCTCTTCCTCCAGTTCCTGTACAGACTACAAGTTTTTTGCCATACAAGACAAACACATGTACTGGGAAGGTCTCTTGTATATTCATGTTGGTGTTTACAGGACTCATGTGGTACAGGATTGTCATGATACCCCAGCTACAAGACATTTTGGTGTGGCCAAGATAGTTGAGTTGGTGACTCACAACTATTGGTGGCCTAGGTTGCAAGGTTTTGTGAAAAAGTTTTGTACGGAATTGTGACCCTACAACAGGTTGAAGATGCCTTGTCACGCGCCCTCTGGTCTTCTTCGTCCCCTTCTTGTTCCCTTTGCTCCTTGGAGATCCATTTTTATGGATTTTCTCACAAATCTTTTTCCTTCTCGTGGATTTGATGTAGTTCTTATGGTGGTTGACCGTTTCACCAAACAAGCTCATTTCCTACTTTATAACAAAATGGCTACAAGCCAAACAACTACTGAGTTGGTGATCCGCGAAGTGTTTCGACATCATGGTTTTTCTGAGAGCATTATTTCTGATCAAGGCCCATAATTCATGTCCAAATTTTGACAAGAGCTTCTCCGGAGTTTACAAGTTAAAGTAGATCTTTCTTCAGGATATCATCCATAAACTAATGGGCAGTTAGAGCGCATGATTCAAACTTTGGAGCAATATCTTCGCTGCTTCATTAGTTACCAACATGACAACTGGTTGGACTTTCTTCTTATGGCGGAGTTTGCTTACAACAACTCCGTTCACGCATCTACAGGCTAGACACCTTTCTTCACTCTTATAGGCTACCATCCATGTTTTGACTTTGTTCCTTATGCTTCTCCTTTTTCCGTTCCTACAGTACATGATCGTCTCTAGCATCTTCGTCAGGTACAAGATGATTTCCGAATTCATCTTCAGTATGCATAAGGAATGGTACAAGCGTCACACTGATGCTCATCGTCAGTCGCACTTGCATATAAGATTGGTGATCTCTTGTGACTTCTTCATCGGCATATATGAACCAACAGGCCTTCTTCTAAGTTGGATTTTCAACTATTGAGCCCTTATAAGATTGTGGCTAAGGTCAATCCTGTAACTTTCCGACTAGAGCTACCATATATTGTAAAACTTCATTCTGTATTTCACACATTTTTGTTGGAACCGTATCATCTTTTTCTCTTTCTAGTTGTGCTTCTTCTCCTCTTTTCATGTGGTCATTGACCATGAACTTGAGTATAAAGTTATAGCCATTCTTGATTCTCGTCTTCATTGCCACCAACTTCAATACTTGGTGGATTGAAAAGGTTATTTACCTACTGATCACACTTGAGAACCTACATCCAATTTACTCCATGCTTCTTCCAAGGTTATTACCTTCCATCAACGTTATTATATTAAACCAGGTCCTAGGACTCATGGAACTCGTTTTAGGGAGAAGGTGTTGTCACAACCCGATACAAAATATAGGATATGCTTATAAGATATGACCTACAAGATACATTATACAGGATATGGGATACAGGACATGTTATAAGATATACTTACATGATATACCTACAGGATAAGGACATTACATGCCTAGATTAGCTCCTCGAGTATTATTTTTAGCTTATGCTTGGATTAGTTTTTAGAGTTGTGAGTATAAAAGCTCCGACCTAATTGTTGTACAATTAATTATTATCAACACCAGTCATTCTACAATAATTCTTGTTCTATTCCTTGTTCTTGTTTTGTTTCTTACTCTTGCATTACTCTTGAGTTAAACTTTCTTGTTCTTATCATGCTCTTGGGTCATTTCATTACCAGACTTACCTTTTGTAAGTTTACAAACTTGTTCTTGCAAGCTTTCCCATGTCTACTATGGTATCTATGAAGGTCCAAGTATTGAGCAATCTTCTCCCACTTCACATTGGTAGTATCAATTGATTGGAGTCTTAACTATTGCATCCAACCCCACTCTCTATGCTTGACCTCCAAAAGAACCATTGTCTCGTTAAGAGACCAATTTCAATGTCTAATTTGTCCCAACCCAACATCATGACCATCTTCATCAACATCCGTGTCATAATCATCTGTATCATCATGTTGAATAGCAACCCTATTGTTAAAAAGAAGTCCACTATTTAACCCAAGCCCACCACTCAAATCAATTTTCAATTGATTTGAATCATGTGGTAAATCTATTTGTATATGCAAAAACTTCTACTCTAATCTTGCTCCTACAGATATGCAATTACCTTGTGGTGTTTAAAATAAGTAAAATCTATAATCTATTAATGAGAATTTAAATAAGATACATCTAAAACTCACCTTATGTGATAGTAAAGAAGTAACACTAGATCTTAGCAAATTGAGATGTTGTGACATTTTGCATAGTCTTAAGCCAACAAAGTATTTTCTAACCAAATCACCTAACCCTAAAAATAAAGACAGTTAATAACATTTATTCTAAGTTGACATGGAATATTGAACTGTTATGATTAAAATAAAAGTTATACCATGTTTGAAGACATGGTATAAATTTTGTTAAATTTATAATAACATTTGACTAGTTTAATATTAAATAGTTAAATTTATAAATAATGATTAAATTAATTTTAGTTACTAACTTTATTAACACTCCAAAGTTAAAATGGTTATTAGGGTTAACTATATGTGAAAAAAAATAATCAAAATTTATACATCAGAGGTGATGGTAATTTTAATGGTAAACTTCTTTACCATTAATATCTTATATAATTAACACTCTCAGACTCCCCTTGTTATGTGTCACACGTGTAACAAGTGCAATTCACACGTGCGCCTACACATAATACATATTTTACAGTATTAAAACGGTAGAGATTAAAGGAATCTATTGCAGGGGCTACTTCTATTTAATATTGGTGGTAATTAAAAAACTGTAATTAAAAATTAATGAGTAAATAAAATATATAAATTAATAAAATCAGAATTATAGAAAAAAATAAAATAAAATAAAGAGTGTCGGAAGGATGCAAATCAATCACATAAGACACACACATATAATGTTATTAAATATTCGTAGGACGTGTTAAAATAAAAACTTCATATTATTTTAAACATTTTGGAAGTAGGAGGTTTCAAATTTTTAAACTACAAGAAAATTTGTTTGTTACAAAATTATCATGAACAATATTTTCATGCAAAAATATTACCCATTATAAGTGCAACATATATGTGTATATATATGCGTGTGTGCACGTATGTATATTTGTTGAAATAACGTGGGCATAATCCGAACCGTTTGATCGATAATACATATAACTGAGGATCATTCTCTAGGTTGTATATTCATAATTTTTCTTCTAGTAGTAGCAATGTCAAATAACCACGACAGTACATGTGAGTTAGTGACAGTAGCATTGGAATGCATTAGGGTAATAGTTTAAGTATATATAAAGACAGAGATACCTAGTATCCTAAAGAACTTGTCAAGAATAATATATAAAACTATTGAATATACATTAAAATAATTTAGTCATTCATTATGAAATATAAACTATTTTATTATTCACTAGCCCATCAACTTTTATACTCTTATTGGACTTCGATGCGACACAAACAGAAAGACACACACACAACCCTCCACTTTAATTGTACATAAACTTCTAGGTATTAACATGTATATTTACTTAATATTCTATATATTTATAATAATATTATTTTCTTTCCAGGTGAATGCATAATAAAAGTACGGCGTAATGGTCATTTTCCAGGACTTTTGTATGTCCACTCTGTAGACAATCGATTGAAAACTTGAAACCAGGATTAGGGAATAAGCAAGGGGCCATAGCTAAGCAGCTACTTGGACGTCTATGACTGTAGTTGGATTCCTCTCAAGGTTAAACCTGCAGTTCACTGAAAGTTTTCTAATCTTTGTTCAGGTATTTAATGTAAATCTTATTATTTTAATATCATTATTATTATAGAGTTAAGCACGTAATTAATGAAGTACTTATTATTTATTATGTATTTAAACAGTTTTTAGGTTGTTTAACTTATATTGACATACATTTAACTTGTACTTTGGTGGTTGTTTAGCATCTCAAGTGCTAGATACCCTGTTGAAAGAGCAAGAATGATTGTGGAGCTAATACTAATACTAATCATCTTGTGGAACTAATATTAATCATCTCAGTAAGACCTTGTTTGATAAATTTTAATAATTTAATTTTTTTTTTTTTTTTCAGATTTTCATACTTAGATGCATGGTTTCAAGAACTTCTTCCTCGTAAATTGAAGACTTATAATATAAGAGCTGGGTATGTTTGTCTCCGTGTGGGTACAACATGCACGTACGCATGGAGAGATTTCAGTTTGTCTTCCCATCACAAAGCTATTCAATATGACTTCTCATATATCTTCCTCATCAACACATGAGCAGCCGCTACACTTGCCTTATCCTCGTTGAGAGCCACCAATGCACCAAATGCAACCTTGCCAATCTCCACATTATTCCACTTCTTACACGCCCCTAACAGAGCAGTCCACACCACACTGTCTGCTACAAATGGATTCTCCTCACAAGTAACAGTGCTTCTTTCAATCGATTGGCTCTTCCCAGCATATCAACCATGCATGCATAGTGCTCACAGTTGGCTCGATTCCATATCTCGACAATGGTCTCAATACCTCTGTCCTCTTCCACCATTCCAGCTGGTTGCAAGCTGTGAGTAGCAAAAGAAACGTCACACTGTTCATCTCCACCCCGTGCCCCTCCTCGTGCATTCTTTCCACCATCCTAAACACCTGAGGTGCGTCTCCGAGCAAGCTATATCCACCAATCAGTGCATTCCAGGAGACCGTGTCTCGAGCACACATCCTTCTAAAACACATCTTCGGCTGCACCATGCGTCCCGCACTTGGTGAAAAGTCCACCAGACAGTTTGCAACGACTTGTTCCCATTCGAACCCAAGCTGAGAAACCCGATCGTGAATCGCCCGGCCGGTCTCTAGCGCTCCCAGACACGTGCAAGCCTTGATGGCTGCCACGTACGTAACACACTCGCCGCACAGTCCATGCTGTTGAACATATCTAATGCCACCGAGCTCTGCCGTTGTTCACGTATCCAAGGATCAGAGCATTCCACGACACTACATCCCGCTCTACCATTCCATCAAAAACACTACGGGCACTTAACATGTCCCCACACTTACTGTACATATCCACCAAGGTGCTTGCAACGACTATGTCTTTCTCGAACCCACGCTCTCTAACCTGTTTATGAACAGACACCAACTTGTTCAACCCCACACACGCTTTGAGTGCAACAACGAATGTGACAGAATCTGCTTGACAGTCCATTCTGTTGAACACATCAAACGCCACAGAGCTCTCCCGTTTCTCCACGTATCCAAGAATCAACACATTCCAAGATACGACATCCCGCACAATCATCCCATCGAAAAACTCACGAGCCTGTAGCATGTCCCCACACTTACCGTATATGTCCACCAGCGTGTTTGCAAATACCAGGTCCTTGTCGAAGCCGAGCTCCCTAGCTTTTTTATAAAGCGACACCGCCTTCTGAAGACGGATCTCCTTGCCGGTTGCCAACTCTCCACATGCTTTGAGTGCAGCAACAAACGTAACAGAGTCTGGTTACAGTCCATGCTGTTGAACACGTCCAATGCTATTAAACTAAGCCCATTCCCCACGTATCCAAGTATTAATACGTTCCAGGACACAGAATCTCTGTATGTCATCCCGTCAAAGACACTCCGAGCCCGTGCCATGTCACGCACTTCCCGTACATGTCCACCAGCATGTTCGCCACAGATACGTCTTTCTCGAAACCAGCTTTCTGGCTTGTTTATGAACGGACAGGCCATTCTCCAACTTATTACATGCCTTGAGTGCAGCAATGAATGTAGAACGGTCTGGTCCGCAGTCCATGATGTTGAACACGTCCAAGGCCATCGAGTTCTGTCCATTCTCCACATATCCAAACAGTAAAACGTTCCAGGACACAACATCCCTGTGCTTCATGCCGTCGAAAACACAACGAGCGCGTACCATGTCCCTGCATTTTCTATCATGTCCACCAGCGTGTTTTCCACAAGCGCGTGCTTATCAAACCCGAGCTCTCTCGCCTGTCTATGAACTCTTACCCCTTCCTGCAGACGGATCCCCGCACATGCCTTCAAAGCAGCGACAAATGTAAGATGGTCTGGTGCACAGTCCATGCTGTAGAACATTTCCAAAGCCATGGAACTCCACCCATTCTCCACGTATCCAAAGATCAAAACATTCCATGAAACCACGTCTCGGTGTATGATCTCATCGAACACAGAACGTGCCTGTAGCATGTCCCCACATTTGCTATACATGTCCACCAGGGTGTTTGCCACAACTATGTCCTTCTCAAACCCGAGATCCGTGGCCCTTCTATGTATCCGCAGTCCTTCCTGCAGGCAGATCTTCTTCTCTAACTTGGTTGCCAACCCTGCACATGCCTTCAGTACAGCGATAAAGGTAACACGGTCCGGTGCGCAGTCCATGTTCTGGAAGACCTCCAGAGCCACGAAACTCTCCCCATTCTCCACGTATCCAACTATTAGAGCTGTCCAGGAGATAACATCCCGGTAGTTCATGTCATCGAATACACGACGGGCCTGTAGCATGTCCCGACATTTGCTGTACATTGAGATCAGCGTGCTTGCAACGTATGTGTTCCTTT